>JAGKPW010002330.1:0-390141 GCA_019926035.1 Melaleuca alternifolia
TGTGTGCATCAAACAGTACTCTACAGGATTGCCTGCGTGTGTGCTTGTTTAGAGAGAGAGAGAGAGAGAGAGAGAGACCTGTTCAATCTTAATAAACCTCTCTCCACGCCCAATATCCAAATTTTTACAAATTTCATAAAATTCTGAAAGTCCCTCAGCCTACAAAAGTGAAAGATTTGTAAAAATGAAATTCACAAAAGGATTCAATCCTTTCTATCTGAATATCAGATAATGGAGCCGAAATAGTTAGCACTACCTGATGGCCAGCTCTCCTATAAATGTCCAGAGCCCTCATTGCATCATGACGTGGCATTTCAAAAAACTGCCATAATTTTATCAGTCATATTGCGCACAACTTACAATTACCATTAAAATCTCTGACCTAAGGTCATGATTCCAACCTACCTTGTCAACCAAATTGACTGTACCATCATTTATGGCTTGATATATTTTCATACTTTCAGAAGCAACCTATACAAATTAAGGAACTATTAGGCATAACAGAAAGGAACGCCATCCACGTAATCAAACTGAAAATTAACAAAAGGTTGCAATATCTGCCTACCATTGAAAGTGCCAATTGAATGACAAAATTATGACCTGCTGCACCTTGGGGCTGTAGAATACGCATTCATTATTTTCATCAGGCAGAGAAAACTATGTCATTTCAATAGACAAACCTTAGAACACGTTAACTCCATAAAACCCTAGACGACTACAGGTGTAAAAGACAATTAGACCTAGCAGATTCAAGATATACCTGGCAACCAAGCACACGAAAAAGAAGTTCTTGCAGAGCTGGCAAGTGCTCAAGTAATTCCGCAGTGTCTAACTCTTTAGTTCTCTGCACGGTATGTCATCCCCATACCGTCAGTTCTTTGTGACTCATGGCAGTTAAATTGATAGGATGGAAACACTCAAAAGAAGAGAGTAAAAAGGGCATTTTGCTTAGAAAAAATGTCAAGGCCAATAAATCCGCTCTTGGAACATGATGTGACTAAAGCGAATTTGCTTTTCTTCCATGGCACCATCCCTTACCAGATTGTTCTGCCTAAGAAACTCAAAGATCAACAATATAAATAGCAGATTATAATAAAAGGACAGAAGCACAAAATCCAGGGATTGATCTAAGACATGTTCCCAGTGGAGGCAAATTAGATCACTACTTAAATGCAAACTAAATTTCTAATAAATATTTAATGTGGCATTCTCACATCTAAAATGAATTAAACTATAGTTAATAATTGATGGATTTGTTTCACAACAGAAAATTCATTAGTACCACATCGGCAAGTTGATTTAATCAGACGAACTTAAATTTCATATAAGATAAAGAATACTGTTAAAAATTGATGGATACATTACTTAAAGAACAAAATCTTACATAGAACTATTTCTTTTTTAGGGGTCAGTGGGGACAACAGCCACCACATTATAATCCGTGAGACTGTCCCCACAGATCATATAAAAGGGATAGCAGGAAAAACAATATCTCAAACCATAAAGAGTCTCCCGCTTTGTTATCCAAACAAAGCATTGCGCTAATCAAAGTTATGTCAACAAATAGCAGAATCAAGGGCCAAGATTTCAGATGCCGTATTCTATTTCCATATTATCGTGCCTGCGCTTCTAATGCTATTTGGAACTAAAGCTTCTCCTTTCAAATATATTTTCTCCACCTGTTTCCAATTTCTCATTGCAGCAAACAATATTTTCTCCTCCTGTTTCCAATTTCTCATTGCAGCAAAGGAAGTAGCCTCTCCAGTGACTGAATGAGCCACATTATGCATTGAGCTAAATAAAATATTAACATCAAGAGGAAATACTCAGAAGTAAGCTAAAGTAGAGGGAGATGGTCCGCTCAGAAGGGCAGATATCTTACAGGGCGATCTGTTTCAACATCATATTTCAGAACTCGAAAGCATTCCAGTCTTTCCTCCAAAAATAAGGCATATGTCCGAACCCACGCGGAATAATCCCATGCTGTGCAACATATCACATTAAATGTCATCAACTTGTCGGTGACAAGTTCATGTAATCATGCACCAGACACCAAAGGTAAAATTATATACCGTTGGGACTAGAATCATCTTTAAAATGAGCCATGTTAAGCATATGGCTTCTGCTCCGGCCATAATTGATAAGTTCCTCGTGAAACGTTGGATCAACTTCCCTCAGAGCTCGATGTATAATAATCAACGTTTTAAGCGCAACCTAAATACCAATTGATAAACTGTATCAAAGCAAGTTACGGCAATTGTAAAAACAAAATAGAACGAAAAATCTTAAGTGCCAGAACAATCAATGGACCTCCAAATACAAATGTGACCATAAAAGATAAGCGGGACACTCACCAAAGCGAACATACGTAAGAAGAGGATTGCCTAAGGAAAGAAAGAAGTACAGGCCAACTACGTCATAGTACATTCCAGTTCAAATCAGCTCAAGTTTGGCCATTCAGCAATATGTCATCTAGATAGATGAATTCTAACTAGAACATCCTTTCACTTCGTCTAGTCACAATAAGTCGGCACTAATTCTACATTCTCGCTGTCTACTGCACATTTACTTTTTATAACATACTTAATGAGATGGACATACCGCCCAATTATGAGTCTTTGCTAGCCGTCTGGCGAGAGCATGAATACAATATGCCACATCTGCCCGAGGCCTAGTAGCTGAAACAGCGGCAAATACAGCTGCAAAACAATGGTAATACTACATCAAATCAATTGCCTTTGCTTATAACAGAACATACTCGACAGAGAGAATTTGTTTTTTTGTTGAGTCCTAACGAAAAGCAGCAGAAAAAGAAAGAACAAGCCACATACCTCTGATGTGCTTTTCCTTGGCAGGGCGCTCAACGTGATTCGTGGCCTTAACGATAGCGATGTCCAACTCCTACAGAGATCAACAACAGCAACACTCGTCAGCCAAGCAACTTCCACAAAATCGAGCCCTCTGAAGAGACCAAAAGATCCGAACCTTATAATCACTGTTGACTTTGGCTAATGAAACAGTAGTGGTGTCCTTGATGGCTCCAAGCGCTTTCCTCAAGCTATTTTGCGTACCGCCTCCTGACATATTCTCTGCAATCACCGAGAAAACCTACCACAGAAGCCCCCACAAAAGAAAATAAAAAGCCAATCCACCATGAGCAACAGTCCCGGAAAACAACTCGACTCAATTCTATGTCAATCTTCACAGCCGAGATCACTTTGACTCATAGGTCAGCTCCAAATCAGAGACCGCAACCACAACACAAAACTTTTTTCTCCCCGCAGATCAAACAAACACCGCATTTCACCAAGCACCACGACAAGCTCACCATCACAAACTCTTAAGAGCCGGCTCCAAAACCGCCATCCGCCACAGAAGCCACACAAAAAAAGAACCCCAGCGCTAAAGCCAGAGGCGAACCAAAAGCGCACCGCTCCACATAATAAAAGAAAAAAAAAGGAAGAACACATAAAAAAGCCATTCCTGACAACCGAAACGCTCGGTGTAAAAGCGAGCAATGCTGCAGGACGACAGAACCGCCGGCCGACTCGTTCGAGCAGCGGGAAGATCCGAAACTCCGAAGAGGCGACCGGCGACCGGCGAATCGAGCGCCAAGACGGAACCAAGAGCCGGAGGGACCGCGACTCGGGACGGAGAAGGAAGGAAGGAAGGAAGGAAGGAATCGGGCCTCACCTGAACCGATCGAGCGGAGGGGGCGATGGCTAGCGGGCGGAGGAAGAGATGGGGAAGGGAGGCGCCGACCGGGGTAAAAAAAGTCCACCAACACCCGCGCGACGAGTTCAATGTGGTTGAATCGTCGGCGTCCTCCCTCACAGATATTGAAATTATGACCCCAAAAAAAATAATAAATAAATAAATATGGTGATGTCGATTTCTTTTTTCTTTAATGGAAAAGAATAATGCGGTGGATCTTTTCCTTTTTTATTTCCGTAATATTTTTTATTCTCCTTTTTTATTTTATTTTTTATTTTTTCCTTTTTGCTACTGTAGAAATCCGTTTGTTGTTTCTTCCGCATGTCAGAATACGGCGGTTGTAAGGACAGGGCGTACTGCCGTTTTACCGGCACCGCACCGCGCCAAAACGGTGGGGGACGGTCGGCCGTTCGCCTGCCTTTCGACTTTCGGTTTTGTCTGCATTTGCACCCCTCCCTCGACACGTCAGCAGCAAAGCACTCCCCCCGCGGCGGGGGATCTCACACCTCGTGTCCCCCGAATTTTCTTTTTGGCAGCGTGCGAAATTAGGCAACTTTTCATTTTCTAAAAACGATTTAAGAATTAATCAAAGCACTGTATTCCATTATCGATCGTAAAATCTCTGCACTAATATATTTTTTTGTTAATGCTAAAATATGTTACAATAATTAATTTTCATAAGCAATACGGATCGACAATTTTTCTGAATTTTCTTTTCAAATCGTCATTCTTTTACACACAAAAAAAGTAACTCATTTTGTTGTAAGATTTTGGAAGCGAAGGACATATAGTCAAACTTTAGGATAAACTGAGATTTAATGAATGTTAAGGCGATGTTTCACTCTAGTTTATAACGTTCATTTAAATCCAGTAATATCAGGGTCATTTCAATTCTTTTTTTTTTCTAATTTACTTGCTTGCCTCTATTTCTGTGTTTGCATTTGCTCACACTGGATATTAGCAAAAAGTCGATATGGTCCACGGATATCTTCGATTTTCACTCTAAATCAAATAAACGAATAATTTGAAAGGGCTCGCTGCATATTCAAAATAGAAATAAGTTTACTAATAGAATTTAACGTCTTTGATCTTGGTTAATTGAGAATTTGAACTTTTATTTTCGTCAATTGAGGGCTTAAGGTATAACCAAAGCCCCAAATGAGTCTCAAGCTTGCCATTGGTCAAATTTGGATGTTGGAAATCCGAAATCCGGCGAGGCTCTTTGTGTGTGTTGATAATTGAATTACACCGTATAGGTCTTCATTATGGATTTCGAGTACCATGATTTTAAAGCACGTTTCAAAGAGCATCTGTACGCAGAATTTGTTCAGATTTTGAAAATTAGTATCAATTAAAAGAAGATTAAAAAAAATCTAAGAGCAACCAATTGAACATTAAAATCGAAAATTCTTTGATAGAAAAAAAAGGATAAGGGATAAATTTTTTAAAATTCAGATAAAGTAGGAAGAAAATCTGGCCGGTAAATTTATAACAATATCTAGAAAGTTATATCTAAGATCTTCCCAATAAACTAAATTGGTAAAGAACTTTATTTCTTGATTTCATAGGAGCATGTAAACTCACTCGCTACTGTGTCAAATGACCAAAATGCCCGAGTGGCTAGATTTCCACATCAAAATTGAATTTAAAGAGCCTTTTTGTTTCACTAAGAACTCCATAAATATTAAGAAAATATTTTTGATGAAAATCATTTTCTTTATTTCTATTTATTCGGTGGTTTAGGAAACTGAATTCATTGTCAAATAGGGAAATTGATCCCCTCGATCTAAACCATTTTATTTTCTATTCAAGAATTTTTTTTTCCATACATCGATTAATTTTCCATCCTCAAAACACCGGACAGTTGGAAATTAATTTTTCCAAAATATATTTCCTTCAGCAGAAACAGATAATGATGAGCAATATGTGGAATTTGAGAGTTACCAAATCCATTGTTAACGAGATCGTCAGCACACGGGAGTTGAGTCTTATTTATCGCCTCTATCTGGATCTCACTAAAATCATGTCGAACGCAACAAATCAGCGGCGACAACGTATCCGACGCTTCCTAATTACGTCGCTCTCCTCTAATTAATAAACGCCAACACTCAATCGCTGCGATGTCACGATGAATAATCAAATGCACCGTAGATGGTCTAAGCATGGGGAAGTCAACGGTGGATGATCGATCACGAAAATGTGGGCGCCCACCACAGAGGATCAAAATTTCCGGAACTAGAAAGCATCTTTCCCGTGGCAGTTAGCTACCAATCGCTGTCTTTAGGACAAGGGAGGGGAGGTCCCGGAGAAATTGCTTAGAAAACAAGAAAAATTATTTAATTGCCGCCCTAAATTTTTTTTTTTTATATATTCGATTTGTTAATTTGTAGATGAAAAAACGTGGACTGTCTGATTAAGTTGTTGGGGGCCCACAACCACGCTAATGATGGTGGTGGGGTGGCCACCGTCGGTCCACGTTGCTTTATGCCACTCGCAATTTATTTTTTTCAAAAACTTTCAATTTTGAAATCGAAATTAGCATGATCAACATGTGCAATTCGCATCGTTGTCTCTTAATTAAATCGAAATTAGATGGAAATGTCTAGAGATGAGCAACATAAACTGCCTAGATCGGGAACTGCTTGGACCAGTTGAAAACTGATCAATCTAGTCTCTAGTTCGGTGTCTAGATGGTCCGATTCCCGATTCCTACAAGGATCGGATCGGACCGGACTGAACTGGAAGGATAATTTTTTTATATTTTATTAAAAATAAATATGTAAAAAAAGTTAAAGGAACTTAATTTGAATTTCTAAAATTTTAATCTTCACCAAAAAAAGTAAAGAAACTCAAATTTTTTTTGAAAATTTTCGCGATTTCCCACTAGTCCCATTAGATTTCTTAGGAACCGATTCAAGAGTAGGTAGTTTAGTCCTCGACCCTAGTCCAATCTTCGGTCCTAGAGATTGGGGACCAATCCCATCGGTCCGGTTCTTGGTTCTAGGGGAGAATCGGATCTCAATGGACCCTACACACCCCTAAAAATGTCAGTGAAAGATAAGATCACCCGAATGGGTAATTTTCAAGAAATAAGTAATTTTTTTATAATTTTACTCTGGAAATATCCTGAATGAGTTTGGAAATTGGATAAGCCGATATGTTTGACTAACAACATTGACCGCCATCATCCACGAGGGTCGAGTGTGGAGAGCCAAGGTGGAATTGTCTTCCCCATGTCAGCTTCACTGATTTTCGACCCCCATGATATGATGTTATTGCTTATTGACTTTTCGACATTTGGTAGATTCGAATCTCTTTTCCTTCCTCAGTCAATTCCACGGAAAAGGGTTCTTTTTTTCTTCACTTCGACGTCGACTTCAATTCCAATTATAGTTACTAAGACCAGTTATTATTAATCACCGATTCAATTTCGTGACCGGATTTCGCACCACCATAAACATTGAAATATAAACGGTGTATGCAAGCTAATCTGCACTATTGACGCTCGGTAAACACAACGATGCGTATAATGATCGTGTGCGTTTCGTGATTTGATTAGCAAAGAGCAAGGATCGCCCTCGTCTTCTTGAGCTGTCAAGATCTTGATCCACCAAAGCAAAAAAGAGCCTCGACCCTTTCTTTAGCATGCAAAGCTGTGTCCACCGTCCATGGTGGGTGGAATGTCGCCATCTCCCAGAGATTCCTCAGTGCGAAGGTTCCTCGTCTTTTGCAAAAGAGCCCCTCCAGAATCTCTCCTCTTTCCTTCTAGGCAACAGCTTTTGATTTCGATTTACATGGTCCGTGGCTGTTTCTGATTCAAATTCAAATGAGGTGCGAGCCCTTTCTTGATGATTGGTTTTTGAATATCCACTTCGATCGATCAAGATCAGCAGATTCAAAAACGATCGGTTTCTCATGACCGTACTCGAAGTTAATAAGGAAAGTACAACTCGAACTTCGGACCACACACTTTTGAGGATGGAAGGCACGACCGCCCAATCAATGCGGCTAGCCAATTGAATTTCAATAGCAAATCCAATGAGCATTTGAGACCCGTTACTTGCAAAGAAAGGAGACCCATCAATGAGAGAACAAGAAAACTCCAAGATCTGCAAAATATGATCTCATCACGAGTTCAGATCTGATGACTTTGAAAAGTTTTACATCATTCTAAAGTCGGGCGGTAAGCACCGGAGTCAATGGCCAATTCATTTGGAGACAGCTCAAATGGGACACAGTGGGGGGCTTATAAAATACTGCATCAAGCATGTGTTGGGAATGATTTGAGACATCATGTGATTGAGGGTGAGAGTCTTTTCCTGCATAATATATGCTTTGAACTATACATACATTGGACTGACTTACATGATAGCTGTACACAGTTAGGTGAAGGGTCTGGACACGGTTGCTGGTGACGACTCATTCACGGTGACAGAAACCAAAGACCCCACACATGGGTCGCATTGCTGCATTTCTTGCATTGATTCGCGACGATGTTGCAGTTGTCCAGACTGATTGATCAGGTACAACTCATCCATCTCGTGATGGAGGAATCGATCTGCAACTTTTCATGTTCTTCTTTTGTTTTTATTATGAAATCAGAACTTGTCTCTTTTCCTCTGCTGTAAATGCTCTGCCGCTCTTGTCGACTCTTGAATTAGGAGGAAGGCGGTTTTCCTTGTTGTAACAGAGAGTTGGCGGTCACCAAATGATGGGATGGTCAGGCTCCACGCTGACCACAAACTGGGCATCGTTGTCAAGACGGGTCATGCTGAGTCGTCAGATCTCATTCAATGTGTTGAAGAGCCCGAACCATTTTGGGGACTTCCATTTGACCTTCTGTCTTAATTGATGGGAAATTGAAGATTTATATGGTACTTGGCTTCTTTTTATATGGATAAACAGACTAGGGAGGGATGATCAGTCGCAGCGAATCTGCTCGAGCTTTTTATCATAGGAGTTTCGTACCCGCTTCAAGATATCACGTTTGAGCTGCTGTGATGATCCACAAAGTCTTGATCCTGCGTCATTTAGCACAATAGGATCTTACCATCCAGGAAAAGATAAAAAGATGAAGACCCAATTTGATAACAGGGACTTCTAGTAATGGGACGAGTGGGGGTCGGGAATCTAGTTTGGGAGAACATTAGGAGAATCTTTTATATCCTATCAAATTCTGAACTTTTGGGTCCTAACACCCGGAATACCAAAGACAACCTACGGATGTACGGTATTTTGACCAAACCGAAACACATATTTTCCTGATCTGTCAGGTGACTAGAATTCTAATTGATCCTTGGCGTTCTCTGGTAAAGGACGAAGGAGAAAAGATGCCCTTCTTTCCTCAAAGTTTTATGATTTGTCCCCATTGAAATAAGTTTAGCTGCTAGAAAAGGTATCATGGTGGACATGCAACAGGATACATGTTAAGCTCGGAGATATAAGCAATGAGCCTGACAATCTAATTCGAACAGTTCGGCAAAGATACAACTTTCCTCGCGTTCTTTACGAACATAGTGGCATAAAGAATAACCCCACCTGAACCAAACTGGAGAGAACTGGTTCGCTCTACTTCCTTTTAGGTCATTATCCTTTGCTTAATTCATGGAGCATCTGATCGTTCGCACAATAACATAGCAAGTTTGTATGCCCATTGTTTTCAACAGGAACCACGATACTCGTGGCTTCTTTATATGTACTCCGGCACTCGACTAGGTAAAGGAAAGAGAAAAAGGAGGAGCAGTAATCCTCCTATTTGGGGTGGTGAGGATAATAAATGGAGAAAGACCTCTACTTCTTCATGTATCTTCTATCTTGAAAAGAATAGGCATAATTTTAATACAAATGCTTTCCTTATTACCTTTTTCATCAAAAGTCAATTACAACGATTATTCAACAAAAATTGTAACGATCATTACAAAATTGCAGCTACAATTCTCTTAGATGCAACACAGCACAAAAATTTATAGAGGCCGTGACTTTGGTGATGATTCAAGACCTCTTGACTACAGCAGTGGCAAAATAGGGATGGTGACTGAAATCGAAAGAAACCTTAAGTGATGAGTCGAGGTTTCCTAGCCGACAAAGAACGGTGAGAGCGATGCTGTTATGTTCAGCAACCTGCTCTATTCTTCGCAATTCGGACTGCCTGTCGGGGTCGTTGGGGAAACTGTTCTTGACCTCCTTCGCTATTCTCTGAGCATCCTTGAAGTAATTATACATCACAAGAGTCTGAAATACAGGAAAGTCGGAAGTCAACGGGGGATTGTGATGAGTTTATTATCAGAAGTACTGATAAGAACAAGCACCCAGAGCTTTCATTAAAGATTACATTTTGCACTCTCTAACTTCAAGAATTGCTATTTGCACAATCAGATTCTAAATGTATTGATGCAATAGGGCACATGATGCTTAATTAGTGGCAAAAGACCCATTGTTTAAAATGGGCATCCTCTAGAAGACAATGACTGTCGGCACTGTGACTTCCATAGAAATGGGGTCACCACTTGAAACTTGGTTAAGCGCCTAGTATTTGGCAGTGCAGACTGCGCGACAAATTACACAAAGTGACTACTATTTTTCCTGCTATTTGCTCCTAGACAGAAATGTAGTAATACTTACAGAGAAGCGAACATTCTTAGTGGATTCTTTGAATGACTGATATGAGATGTGATCAGGGACACCAGCCTTTTGAAGAAGCTCAAAATGCTGAATAAATCTCTGAGGCAACGCAAACAGAATTAACAGTGAGTTAAAGTGAAAAATTACATAAACGCAATAAAGGTAAATGAGCTCCAGGATGGAGATATATCACTTCCTCAAATCATCAGCTTCATAATACATCCCTCACAACTTTTTTGTTTTTTCCTTTCAAAGTTTAACCTTGTAATGAAGGAAATAGAATGTTCATAAATAGAAGCAAGGCCTAACCTCATGATCTGTATTAAAAGGGCTTGGACTCTTAGAGAGCATCCCTTCATTTCTCAAGGCAGCGAGCATCTGCAGTAACAGATTCTAAAAATTGAGCCTTTATGGAAAATTTTTTGAAGCTGGATAATTCTTCAGAGGTTGGTTGAGTTGTACCCCAAACCAATCGATCCAAGCTATTGGACTTCCACCAGAAACAACTTACCATTGTTAGGCCTTCAGCTAGGCAAATATAAGACTGAAGCAACAAGACTGATGCTGGAATCTGGAAATCCTTCGAGACGTCCTTATTGGAACCCTTCTTCTTTTTTCCCTTTACTTTAGCTGGTTTGAACGAGCGCAGTATAAGAAAATGTCAGTGTCTGGCTTGCAATATTATTAGGTCAGCAAATGATATCAGAAACAACTTTTAAAGACAATTACTAATAATTTGTTTCATGGACAGGATTTAGTCAACAATCCAATTATTTTTAGACACGACTGTGATAAATTGCATATTAGTAGCTTCTTACCAGTGGCACTGGTATGTGACATTTTGTGATGCATTCTCTCTGCAAGCTTGATCAAGACAACATAGATATACCAGTACACCATGCAATATTCACCAGGAGAATAGAGCTCCAATTCAAACCCCAACGTGAGGAAACGAGAAGCTATCCAGAAAGTTTGCTCCTCCACCCATATGAGGATCTGTCTCAATATATCCCGTTGGCCATTCTGGACAAGATAGACAGGAAATTAGGTAAGACACAATGCTGGTAACAGATTATATTATACAATGTTTCCATCTAAACAGTCCCAGCAAATTGAATTGCTTCGATCCCTTTGCTCTGTCTAGCAAAGGTTTGCTAATCTCATGGTCCGATTCCCAAAAAGGTTCACACTGGGAACTTTTACTCATAATGTTTTGCTAGAAACATTT
The DNA here is from genome assembly GCA_019926035.1 of Melaleuca alternifolia. Lineage (NCBI taxonomy): Eukaryota > Viridiplantae > Streptophyta > Magnoliopsida > Myrtales > Myrtaceae > Melaleuca > Melaleuca alternifolia. The sequence goes on from JAGKPW010002330.1 coordinate 11,564, forward strand.
CAATACTGCACCGCCATTTAGCAACGAACTAATATGTGAAATCTCACAGAGATGCTCAGAATGTCAATACGCGAATGTTCCAGATGAAACTCTCTTGACTCTATGAAAGTAGGTTTTACCATTGGTGATCTCCACCAAATGGAAAATGTATTAAACTTACATTTCTGTGAAGAAAGGTGACAACTCAATTCACGACTGACTTCAGGGAGATTGGGACTTGGATTTAGCACTATTTGTCGTGTGATGGCCTTAGACAGATGTTCATTCTCATACAGACAAAAAGAGAAGTAATCTATCTTGTCCTGCCTCTACTTTTTCTGTTTACTTTGAGTAAGAGAAATAATATTTTCCTTAGAGCAAATTTGCTTGCTCATGGCAGCAAACAGAGGTACACCTTAAATTCTCATGGCTAGCACAGATGTCAAAGGTCTTTTATGGACTAAATTTTGCATTACATGATCCAAAAAACTCTTATGGTCACATAGTAGCAGCATACCTGATCAGCTGAAATCCCAGAATCTTCTCCAATCTCCTGTCTAAAAGCCACCTCCAACTGTTCAAAATGGCATACACCAAAATTAATATGCCTACACTCAGTTACCCACACACACATACACAGAGTATTGGTAACTATGATACACTTTCTGCATATTTTTTTGAGTAAGACAATAACCATTTAAGAACCGAAAGCAAAACCTCATGACAAAGAAATTTGCCTGGTAATAAGTTTAATGAGAGCTTTCTGCTAATGACTAGTCAATCTCATGTCATAAATCGACATTACTTCTCATAGGGGAATACTTGCAGCGAGAGGTTGAGGTATTTTTGAATTTAGAAGTTTGAGGATAAGGAACGAAAATTTTCATTATAGGGATCAGTAAGGGAGAAAGATGAACTTAACATGCTAAACTTGATATTTTCATATGGGAAGGAAAAAGTGCGCCCAAACTTATCTTACACATGTAAAATCATTTATCATTCGGATCTCCCAATTCACCTCCAACCCTTTCCGCAGCACCATCTCCTATCTCTAATTGCTTCCTTCTATTGATAGAGTGTTAAAATATTTCTAGATAGATCACGCAGATTTTTTTTTCTTCCAAAAAGCATGCACTATGAGAAATCATTAACAGAACAGGCATCGTGAAGTTTAGATCAGTTCCACAGTGAAAGAAATCACCAGTTTGCACTTTTGAGTTATAAGAGATATGCGGCAGGAACCTGTATATGGATAACCCGCCAATCTTGTAGGATTTTTCCAAGCTTCCGCCTTTGCCATGCAATATTTGTACCAAGAATTTTTAGTAGGTTGATCACCAGCTGCATCGTAACAACACAAACACATGAGATGAACCATCATTTGCATGAAAACAGAAGCTGGTGACATTTACACTGAATAATTTACGGTTCTTAGATTCAGTAATCAATTGTTCTTGCTGCATTATGCCATGATGAATGGCGATGTGAAGACACATTGTAAAGCATTCTACTGTTATTAAGGTTATCACTCAGGGGGTCATCTCTTTTACATAGCAAAATTGTCCTTAGATTATATTACTCGGTTCTTCCTCTGTGCATGAGAGCGGCAACATGGCTGAGTCAATGAAAAATAACTGAAAACGATCACAAATCAGAAGAAAGCCGCCTAATTGTTCTTGTTCGTTCAATTGTGACAGTTCAGGAATCAATGGACCATCTCCTTTTACGCCACCAACTGTATTGTCTTTAGTTAATTACCAATTGTGATTTTCTTTTTGTGACACCATGATGAGTTGCATTAACAAAAATTCATCATGCTGTTATTATTTATTCAAAGATATTCACATGCAAACCGGTTTAGGAGACGATTGATCTTCTTTTCATTTGAAAAATGCGTTGCCCTTATATTTAGCATTAATTGGTTTTTCAGACACTGTTATGTTCACGATGCATGCCCTGACTAAATCTTAGATAGGAAAGCAATCATATTCACAAGCACCTTATCAAAGCTATGCTTTCAGCGAATGCCTTTCATGGACACATAAGAAGTCTGTCTTTTGTTGCCACAGACTGACGTGTAATTTTTTCCAATGATGCCTTCCACACGAAAGCAACCACAACCTGTTGCCGTTTCACCTCTCTCTCTTTGTCTGGGCCTTTCTTCACTCTGCCATGGTCAGACTCTGCGGCGGTGTCAGCTCAGTAGCGGGAGGAGGTCAACTGCAAACCTGGGGTTGAGCTCGATGCCGTGGCAGAGCTCAACCCCTAGATCTGACTTTGAGCTCCATGCCACGAGTGAAGGGGGTCGACGGTGAAGGCTGCTGGGGGGGGGGGTTTGTGGGGCGGGAAGAGAGAGAGAGAGAGAGAGAGGCAGGGAGGGAGAATAAGGGCTTAGGGTGTTTTTCTGCAAATTATTATATGTGGTTGGGTGCATGAGTATACAAGCTAGACCTAACAAGCAACAGCCATTTGCTGCAGCTAATTCTTGCCCTTTCATTTAGAACTTTGTTAAGAGTCGTCATGAGTTTGAGTTGGTTCCTTTGTTAGACTTTGTTTTTTGCTCAGTCATTTAGTTGTCATGTGACTTTCTTGCAATTGCTCTCGCATGCTTTGTTTTAAGATACTCCTTAATAACTCCTATTCTCGGATTGTCAAAGGAATAGTTGTTCAACCCTCACCTGTCCCAATTGTACCAAACACTCTCCATTCTGAATATCATGGTTTCTAAGGACTTCAGGCAAGCCTGCAGCTTTAATAATCACAGCAAAAATAGGATCCCTGCCATACAGCTTACCATCTTGAATCAGCAGCGTCTGTGAGAAAGTGAAAAGCTCTAATCACTATTTATGAAAAGAATGACAGTAGTAACAGTATATCATTGAATAAGAACGGCACCATCTCAGCAAAAATAAGAACTGCCAATCAAGTTGTTAGATCCCAACTGATAAATGCTTCAAACATCTCGTAACATTCTTTCAACTCCATCAATCGTCTCAGACTTCTCCAGTTAGACAAAGAAACAGCCTTCAAAATGTAGACATCTATTTACAGTTGCCACTCAGAACAATGTTTTTCACCCTGAAGTAGGATGCTAAGTGAACATGCCTCAAGAACAATCAGTGGATATAACTAATAACGCTAGATCATTTTGTCGTGTCACCTAATAAGCCTTTTAAATCTTTCTCATGCGTCAGATTCCTAATAATATTCAATCAAACCAGAAATTAGCATAAGAAATCATCGAAATGACATCTCAATGCATGACAAAAATCTAGTATGAAAAGTAAGGATTCTTCTTGGCTTTTTTGTTAGCAAGAAAGCTACCATGTATCAGGAAAAATCCATAAAGCATTGTATAGTGGTTAAATGTTCGCAAAGAAACTGTTACCTATATAAACTTTTCCCTAAGAAAAGAAACAAAGCCTAAACACAGCTTGAAGATAAGTTTACTCCACATAACTACACCATTCTAAAGAAAAGACATGGATAGCTCAACCTCTGCTGGCCGATCTCATCTTCACTTAAACTACAGATAATAGTGCATCTTCCTAAGGAGGTTAAGTTCCTATCAGTCAACTATGTCACGCGGGCAGCTACCTACTCATATACTCATAGCAACATGCTTTCTTTCTAGCAAAGAAATCCTCATAATGGAAAATGAGTTGTGAAGCACAAAAAAACCACAAGCATAAATACTTCAAATGCAATTAATATCACAACCAGTTTATCAGCCCAAAATCCTCTCAAATGATACTTTGGATAAAAAAAAATTATAAGAAGTGAATGTGATAGAAAGAGCCCAATTGCCTGTGCATGCATTGTGCTAGACACAATTGATGTATATATCTTTTCGTTTGTCTTGTGTGTGCAAGCAAGCACCCATGTCAGGATGAGAGAGAGAGCGAGAGAGAGAGAGAGAGAGAGAGAGAGAGAGAGAGAGAGATGGATTCAAATCGAAAAAGCAAGGACAACCTGGAGATGCGCTCTTGAAACCAAGTCAGGATGAGACTTTTGAAACTGAACGATGAACTGCAGTATACCTTCCAGGGAAGCATCCAATGAGAAGGAGCATATGATGTCTAGATCGTGAAGAAGTTTCACAAAATAGTCAATAGCCTAGCATCAACAGAAAGAGAATTATTATTATAACAATTACTTTATGTATTCATCTGAAATACTTAAAATCCTCACCTCACTCCAGCTCAGAATTTTAATAGAACGTGGCGGAGTGGGGGCAGATAACCTAGTATTTATACTAGCATCAAATCCCACCGGAGGACGACCTGAAGCTGTCGTTTTGTCTTCCCCACAATTATGAGTTCCACAATCAATAGACTGGAGGACTTCTGTAGATTTCCGGATCATATCAAGTTCTGATAGGCAAGAGCTAATATGTTTTCGTGCCAACTGGAGACCCCTTCCTTGAGGTCGCTTTAGACACGTAAGAACATGGTAGAAGTGCTGTCAAGCAGAAAAATGTGAGGATGTGAGTAGTAACAATTAAACCGAACACTTAGAAAATAAGTTGAATGAGCAAAATCAGTGGATCATTTCTCTACATAAAATCAGAAGTACAGACGTTATGCATATTATCCATGATTTGCAATTATAAGCCTCTGAAGTGTCATAATGGAAAGGTGTTGATACAATAATTTTGCAGAAGACAAAGAAAATAGAGAGGATTGCAGACACACTAAATAATTACACAGATCTCTCAAGATGTGTAAGTAATTTGAGAGTATTATATCTGTATGCTCAAATCAACCCAAATGGCCATAGAAATTAGTCTGAAAAACATAGGGCAAGACCTTACGAAAGCGCAAGCGACAGAGAATGGCTTTGCAGTAGCCTTCTTCCAGCACAGGATTATCTTGTAATGGCTCCAAATCTGCATGAGAGCAATTAATGTGATCTAGGTAAATGCAGTTAGTGCTCAATAACACTCAAGCTTCAGTGTTTGAGAATTCTAAGGAGAAGCACCTCGTGACACCCATTCTTAAGACTAATTAATATGAGTCAATCCCATACAACAAATGTCACATTATCTCCAAATAAAGAGGCAAATACAATAACTATTGGTGGCTCACAGATGTGATGGCATAGCAATGAAACTTTCAAAACCAAGACAAACGGGGGGAGGGAGGTGGTAGAATGTCGCAAAGTGTGAAACAGAAGAAACCACGCTGAAGTACCTAGATCCATAGGCAAATCAACCTTTATTACCCCATTTGAACATATTTACAACCTAAAGCTTTCTTTCACAATCAAATGCCAAGATAATAATGACCTCTGCAAACCCATTCATTGAATTCCTACCCTTAATCTTTCTATTGTCAATATCTTTAGGCTTCCAAATCCAAGCTTTGCAAAGAGTAATAACAACAATTACTGACAAAGCCTAAGAATCCCAGCAGCCCTTAACAGAAGTTCTCACAACTCTGAAGATGGCACCCAGATGCTGGACTAGAAACTGCCTCAAGGCTGACAAGGAAAATAGCCAAGTAAAAAGCCCATTTCCCCTTTTGTCTGATAATAAGATAAGCTTTATAGCTCCAACCTATATATAATTGTTGATAGTGAGGGGCAAGAAATACCTTCAACATCATATTCAAGTTATACTAAATTGTTTGTAAAATCATTAACTTCAGGCTTATTTCCAATTTGTATAAATAAGTATCAGGAAGTAAGAGAGCCCTACTTACTGACCTTCTAGAACTTTTCTTCCTGATGATGGAGCTTTACAAGCACGCAATTGGCGAGCTATTGTTTCTTCAACAGCATTTAACATAGATAAGCACTTTTCATCTTCACAAATCAGAGGCAACCCGTATGCCATAGTGAAAAGGTCCTCTTCCTACCACAATTGAAAATGAAATACTTAGGTTGGAACTGTGAAATTTTGTGGGACCACTCCCAACTGATTTAAAAGCTTAAGCTGTTAAATGAAGGCGTAGATTAAAATTTAATTATTTTAACACTCCCCTCACGCTTAGTCTGGTCATTTTGCCTAGTACTAAGTATGAAAATATATAATTGAGGCAAATAAGAGCCTGGAAAGATTTAAACTCAGGACCTCCTGCTCTAATACCATGTGAAATTTTGTGGGACCACTGTCAACTGCTCTAAAAGCTTAAGCTGTTAGATGAAGGTCTTGAATAATATTTAATTATTTTAACAGTAACCAACTTTTCACTAGCCACAAAATTCAAAAATTTCAATGATTGCCATAAGTGATAAATGAAAAGATAATATTATTCACCAAGGTCCATTTTGACACTAGCAAAACTTCCGCACAATGCGCAATTTACCAAATATTATTTTTCTTTAGGCCAATTATATAAATTGTAAAACTGGTAACAATTAATTATTACTGCATATGTTCAATTGTTATGAAGACAAATGAATATTTTTCACCAAGGTCACGAGACAAAGAACTGATAAAAAATTCTCAATGCTAGTTTAGTTTTATTAACAATTACACAACAAATACTAAAATAATAATTACATATGATAATTATTCAGAATATTAGTGCTAGTGTTAGCACCATAACAAGCCGTAATTCAATTTCATTTGTCAACTCAATGCAAAAAACAAAGGGAATAGAATACTTAGTCCTACTCACTTCACTTGCATATTCGAATAACATATGAAAAAGAAAAATACCTTCTGCAAACGAGGAATGGAGGATTTTGCAGAAAGAAAAGTATGATGGCTGTAGCCATGCAAAACTATGCCAAGAAAATACTGCTAGTTTGAAAAGGACACATTGGGGTGAAACCCTATAACACCAATGAATCAGTTCAAGAGGGAGAAAGTTTAATGTAGGTAACAAAATGTTTCTTTAGGTGCAGAGGATTCCTACATTTTGAGATATAAGGATGGTCAAAGGCAGGCAGATATGGGAGGTCAAAAGTAGGTAGGCCTCCCTGAAATTCAGAGAGGTCTTTTCAGTGACTTGAATGTGTAATGTGCCAGTCCTATTAATTCCACCAGGCTCACTCTCTAAAATTAGATCTATAAGTACAAGAAGAGCGATACATATGAATAATACTTATTTTTAGGTAAACAGAGGGACAAGGAGCTGCTTGAATACTTTACTTCATGTGTTCGTGCATCTGAGACAACTGAGACAACTGCCTTGCATGTTGCACGTATAATTCTACAGTAAGAATGCAATAACGCATGCGATGATGTCCTTTCAGGCCTCAGAAGATAGATGCAAGAGAAGACTGTCTGTGCTAGTGAATGTCCCTTGTGCCATGTAGCCTGCCATGTAGTATAAGAGCATTAGAAATATATTACCTACATAATGCATGGATATAACATTAATATGTCAGAGGAAGAGGTTGTGCAGCATCATTATACAGTTCCCCAAGAAACCACTAATGTGCTCCCAAAAAAAAAAAAGGATTCTGCATAAAGAACGATTCGGCATGACTCAAGAATTAACATGCACTTATATTAACAGCAGCTGCAGGAGATCAGAGAGTCATTATTTAGCAAATACTAAGATCGTCCAAATCAAGGTATTGTATGATGTTAGGTAACCATTCCTTAGATCAAGCTATCCAGTTCAAATTGAGGAAAACAAGCACCTCTGCTCAGAATATAGGAAAACATAAAAAGAGAACGGAAAGAGACAATAGTGTCCTAGAGACAACATAGACCTGACAACCACAATTTAATGGCACTACACGTACAAGATGATCTCATGACCTAAACCATAAGAGAGCAACATTAGCTTGTGTGAGTGATAAAAGAGCAACTTAACTTTATTTCAAAGATAAAAGAAGTATTTATAGGCTTACGTTAAGCCTAGTACATTTACTAAATACCCCTAAATACCCCAACTTGCTAATACCCTAAAGTAATAAACTCAACAGCTTGTATGTATTTTCCTTTTCAATGATAAGGAAGACTTCATTAAGGAGGTAGCAAGGGGGTACGGCCCCTTTACAAAACTGCTTCGTTAGAAGCCACCCATTAATAAAATTAGGGAGAACAGACTGTTTCTAACATTTCCCAAAAACCAAATGTATATTGAAGTTCTCTGCTAAACCAAAAGTGAAGAGCATACAACTAAATATCCCCAAATGAATACCAAAAAGGATTCACCTCCTTCAAATGCCCTATTGTTCCTCTCTCTTAATATAAGCCAAAAAACAAGAAGTGGAATCATCTTAGTGATCTGTTTCTTCGCAAAATATGATTTGAAAATCCCTCTCCAATCCCAAAAGCTCATGTCACACCATGTCTGATGTCACCCAATTTACTCCTAAAATTGTAAAAACCACAGTCCAAACTTTTCAGGTCTGGCTAGAGTATAAAAATAGGTGATTCACACTCTCTTCTCCTGTCTTGCACAAATACACCTATGAGCCAGTTTTTTTCCTCTCTTCAGAAATTATCCAAAAGTAAGAGTATGTCCCCAAGAAGCTTCTCACGTGAGAAAAGAAACCTTCAATGCAACCCTCACTATCCAAATAGATCTCCTCGGAAAGGTGTGCTCTGTGGAAATTGCATCTGAGTGACCGGAGTATACAAGTTTGCAGAAAAAAGTTTCAAAGGCACAGCAATTCCACAGTAGCCTCCCATCCTCACTCGCATCTAATATTGCTCTACAACAACCCAAAAAAATATGAGAAAGATTCGAGTTCCCAATACTGAGCCTACATAAGAAGTCAATCTCTCCCATGTTTTCTCATAGTTAGTCTTCCAACAATCAGCCATCCTGGCTCCCTGTTTCTTGCTAATGCATACACATCTGGGAATAAGTCTCAGTGTCACCACACCATATGTCATCCCATAGCATAGTAGTCCTATAGGAAGTCCGTTTTAGCTTGTTCATCTCCAGATCCACTTTTACAGATGGCAGCAGAATACACAAAATCAGAACTCTAAAGATAGTCAATAATGCCGAGAAAATATATATAAAAGAGCATCACTGCTGGAAACAATCGGTACTCCAATAAAGTGAAGGCTCAAGAAAATAAGAAATCACCATGCAAGAAAATATATAAAATCGTCATGAGACCTTACATCAAGAAGATATTCTCTTCAATGGTGTGGGAACATGTTAGTGAGGTTAAAAAGATAGTTAAAGCTTCTCTGTTTTGGTAGGCTATAATGCAATCACCTCGCATGCTAAAAGATGATCCATGATATCGATTGTGCACTGGACATCCACAGTTTTATCGAAGCTGATAGGTACGGGAGCAGCACCATTTTCAATGGCTTCATCAACTGAATAGTATCTGGACACCATACCTGAATCCATTTTTGGGTCCATTATCTGCTTACATAACAAAATTAATTAATATGCTAACAACATAACGAGAACAACCCTGACAGTGCCAAATGAAGATCAATTCCAAGTGAACTCATTCCTACGAGAAAATTCAATGACCACATATATATAATACAAAGCAATCAATACCTCCAATGCTGACATGGCTGCAAAAAGATTAAAGTTATCGCCATGAATGAGTTCGCCATCTTGAAGATCTGCAGACCATCTAAATAAATTTAGAAGAGTAAAAAATTTGAGTATTGGACAGAAATGAGCTAGATTTCAAATTTCTAAAACATGCAGTGGGTTAGTAGCCAACTATAATCAGTTGCTTTATAAATTTAGTTTCGCAACAAAGAAAATAAAAAATACACCAACCAAAGAAAACAGTAGAAATCTTTTCTTAGTAAAACATTCTCTACCAAAAAAAGTGGCAGCAAAACCTGCCTATGCTTTCCTGTTCGAAATTTAAGATTTTTCCAGCATTTAAAACCAACTGTCATATCCACCAGCCCTCTTGTTTGTTCTAATGAATACGCGTATCTGCCTTTGTGAAACCTAAGCAAGCCCTTCTCCTTATTCTTTTTTAACAAAAAGGAAAAAAGAATTATACCATAAGGCACCAAGAAGATGCCAAGCCAACCCCCTCACAGAATTATCTGAAGATTGTCTCATATGCAAAGCATAAATTCTCAAAATGCAGCCCATTTTCCAAATGTTATGAACTTGTGGCCACCTGCTTTTTACAAAAGAAGCACCTACACACTCCTTTCCTTCCACATTAACTGAAAAATCATAAGAAAAATCAAACCCCATGCCTTCAACTGGAATCTCTTCTCTGGTGGAGGAAAATAAGAGAATCACTGCCATTTGGATAAACACCCTCACTGAATTAGAGCTCGTGCAACTACTAATGACACCAAGTAGAAGATCATAAAAGGTCTCAACAGTCACCCTCATCAAACATACCATAGACTAAAGAATTTACTCTCCATTCGCTGCACAGAAGCATAGTTAAGCTAAAAGCTCAACCTCCACAGAATACCATGTGTGCCTCTTAACAATGGAAAACAAGCACACATTGAAAACATCTAGATCTTCTCTTCCCACTTCAAGTCAACCAAACCAAAAACTCCATATTCCAGAGCGCAACTTTCCATTGTTGCTTACTCAACAGACCAACCTAACTCTGCGTACCCAAATAGTGATGAGCAATATATTAACAATTCCGACACAGCAGTAATTCAATCTACTATTGAGAAATGAAACCACAAGCCTTTTCTCTCCCAGAACCTGCTCTCCGATAAACCATGTCAGCAAAGTGTTAAGCCTCTACATCCCCAGTTGCACACGAATGAATCACAAAGCTTTCAGTGACAGCTAACACTCTGGAGTTGACTAAGATTGACCCATTTCTTCCAAGTCCAAAGTCATCAACCGGCCCCAACATCACTAATACCCAGACCCGACATAAAGAAACGTTGCCTATTCATATCGTCGCTACTTCACGGATGGGCATTGTTACTGCGACCATCACAAGCAGGTACTAGGGCAAGGGGATGAAACACGACAGACTGACCTGCGCAGGCGGCTTCGAGGAGGGGCGACACGTCGGCCCAGACGGAGCCGTCGCCGGAGGGTATGGAGGAGGGCCTCGGGTCGTGGCAGCCCATGGCCACTGCTTCCGCACGTCCCTCGTCCATGACACAGCCTTTATACTCCTGGAGTCTCCTCCGCGAAGAGCTGGAATCGCACTGCTGCCTGGTCTGCGCTTGGCTGTCAATCGGGAGCTGAAGGATCAGTGAAGCTGAAGGGATCTTAGCTCGTCGCCGATCCTGATTAACAATGCAAAGCCATGGAAAGGAAGAAAAAGAGGAAGAGGCAGGAGGAAGGAGGAGTGCTGCGTGGGGGCAGGAGGGGAACAGGTCGGCGGGTCTTTTAACGTTAGAGGAGAGTTCAGTTTCGGACCATGGCAAGTATGGCATGGAACTGAGGGTCCCTTTGGGTCTTAGACTCCACTCATTTGATGAAAAAAATATTTTCTTGATTTTCAACATTTAATTCGTTTATAAAAATAAATGAACATTAATTTATATTTACGTTCAGAAAATTATTTTTCAAAACATAACTACATATCAACGCATTTATTTTAAACTCTATTATTTGATGTTTAAGATCAGGTCTCTGACGTCTAGGCCCGAGTCCATTCAGGTCAGGCCTTAAATTCTAGTGTCCTGACCCTTGAGCTCTCGCTCAAGCCCATCGAGGTATAGTCCGAGATGTTGGTACCTATGTCTGAGCCCCCAAGCTAATCCTGGCCAAGCTAGATGGTTCGAGTTCACAAAGATCTGGGATCTCGAAATAATTACTATTCCACCCCTTATTTATATAGAGATAAGGATACTAAACTATGAAGTCTTAAAATAAATAAAAAATTATTAAACTTGGAAATCCGAAATCAGGAAACATCTAATTAGGAAACCCTAAATTAGGAAATATCAAATTCAAAATGGAAAATCAATTGAAAAAAGAAAAAAGAAACATTTGACACTGTTGGAGTCTCTGTTCTTCAACTTCTAGAAGCTTCGTCTAAGATTATCATCTCCTCCTCGGACCTCGATGCTTCCGCATCACCCATTCTCCTATAAGAGCATTAGCATCGCTTTGAATTCCGCCAATCATAGCCTATAATCTTCGACTTCTTTGGGTTAATCAATATAAAATTTAGAAGTTAAGAGTTAAGAATGTGATTATTCCTCTCACGAGGCCCTCGTCTGAACATTCCTTCGTTAATCTCTCTCGTTGCTTTTACGATCCCTCACAGATCAATTGCCCATAATACCGTCAACACAAAAAAGTTTCCCTCGATTCAGTGCTCTCATACTTTGCCAGATTTTTCAAAACCATCTTTTTTCTAAGTATTGACGAACTTATAAGGATGTTAGTTCTTGATGCAAACATCGACATTACTAGTCCAAAACCGATAAGACTCGACACTTGTTGACATTTTCTAATAAAAAAGACTGGAGTCGAGATGCTTTGATAGTAATATTAAATGAAAATAGATACATATAGAATGACACAAAACGAATATGTAACTTTTAAAGAAATATATGTCTTCACGATGATATTAGAAGAAACACACGTGTGTATGTTAGTCTGATGTACACTCAGATAAGAGGTTTCTTCCCTAATCCTGTGGCAGGATCTCATGGAAAACAAACATCTATCTTTCGGGTTTTTCAATTGAACCTGCAAGGGCCTGTGGACGAGAGTAGCCAAAAACACTAGGTGCAAGCATCTTGGTCTCTTTTATGCACATGTATGTCAAACCACTCAAATCGGCCCGGCCATGCTAAGCTGTAAAAGAATAACGTCCTCCCAAAGAAATTGGGTAGAAAGGAGAATGCCAATGAGTTATTGCTTGTTATATCATGGATCCCGAGATAATTTTTCTTGGATTTGCAATGAATTGTTAGAATAATCGCAGCCCTCAAATTATTATGGATCGACGCCCTAGACATCTTCCACATAGCTAGTTAGCAATAAAGAACAATAAAGTACGAACTTCGCTGATGAATTCACTATTTTGGGATATGGTTTCTCAAAAACATCAACTTCATTAAGCATTTTATGGGCGGAGAATAGAGAAAATGTTTTCCCACCTTGCCCCAACCATAGGACCACTTTCTAAGAATTATTGGTAAGTTCTATGCCAAATCTGTGGCAACTAGGGAATCCGGCTACCATTCAGCAACGTATCAAGTTTACTATCTTTGTGCATATTTAGCCAGGCCACTTTCTAAAAATTATTGGTAAGTACTATACCAAATCCTTGGCAATTATGGGAGAATCCAGCTTTACATTAGATACCGCAAAGAGGGAAAGAGAAGTGGCACAAGGAAGTTGTCTCACCCCCTAAGCATTAGGTGCCTAACCCATTCCGTGTCGTTTTGGATTGAAGCGGCCTTTTGTAAAGGGTCGTTTTGCACACACATTTGGCTCACGCATGTTGGGGTGCACATGAAAAATTAGAATCGCCTCACCAAGAGGATGATGAAGTTGACTACGATAAAAACATGTTGGTTCATCTCAAATCTTAACTTTAAGTGCACTTGATGATCCCTCTGCATAGGTAAATATAGCTTCTCGTGCTTTATAAAAATACATTTTACATTTATGCATACATCATAAATTTTTATACGCTATTTCATTTATAATCGCATTTTAAAGTGCATAATTTGTTTTCTTAATTAGCCTGTAAATATCAAAGTACACCGTGTACTTAAAATATGACAACGTTGCATCATTGTGAAAATGTAAATATATGACAACTAGATAGCCTAAATCAATAGGTATATATATAGTGATAGATATTACTATTCAGTCGAAATATATGTATGCGGTTATGAAGGTGATGGTTCACCTAATAGATAATTCTCGATTTTATGCCATGGAGATGGTTCCGATCCTGGATAACTTGAAAAATCTATCGTAGCTCTAATCACCATGACAAAGGTTGCTCCCCTGATCTATTTTCCTAAAATAATGGTTACACTTGCTTCGGATTCGAATGCGAGCTTGATTCCTAAATCCATTCTATTCTCTTTATCAAAACACATACCTAATTCTATGAAGAGGAGCTCTTATACTACTACATGCATTAAGGCTGCGTTTAGCCGTCCGGATTTTTAAATTTTTAAATGGAATATGACTGAATATGATAGGATAAGAAATCCATGGATTTCTTCATATCTCATTCATTGTTTGATGAATTACGGATTTAAAGTCGGATATCTTCATATCTTATCAAATCTGTCATTTGATGAATTACAAATTTAAATTCATATATTTTAAAACAGTAACATTAGGCAAGTACAAATGTGCGGGTTTAATATTCACCAAATCATCCAAAACAACATATCTTTTTCAAATTAACATATTCTTATTGAATTTTATGATTACGCATTGTTCTTTTTCATTCTTTTGAAATAATCTTTTGGTTATCCCATTCAACATTAAACGTTTTTAGGATAACCTCAATTTCAATATATTCACTTTGAAACATGAATTCTTTTTCTCTCTCACAAGTTTTTCATTTATTTCCATTTTGTTACATGTCCAATACCAAATCAAGCAAATGCTCAATTAGAACAAAGCATAAAGTCCAAAGTTCATTCTTTTTTTTTTTTCAGTTGTTACGAGAATGCAATGACAATCAATCACGTTAACAAATGATCTTTGAACAATTCACATTTATAAAGAAAATTATAGCTCGTTACTTTCGTAAAATGTTGATGTGAATCGGATAGCTATCAAGAAGAAGGCTTCAATGTCGATACTTTGAATAAGAGCTTATTTAATTGAGTTTAAAACTTTTCAAGGGTTTTCTCATTTTTTATGCTAAACTAAAAATGTTTATTCAAAACGGAAAATCTAAAATTGGTTCAAGACTTATAGAATTAATAGTATATGAAATAAATTGTGGTCAACCACCTGGACATTCTTTATTATTATTATTATTATTATTATTATTATTATTATTATTATTATTATTTTCGAATATTTTAATTTTAATTTTTTTGTATTTTAAAAAAATGAATTTTTGAATTTTTTATAATTGTTTGATTTTTTTGATTTTTGATTTTGATTTAGTAATTTTTTTAATTTGAAAAAATGGACTTCGGACCAGGTCGAGGAAACCCGGTTCGACTCCCTGACCCGGACCCAACAAAAGTGTTGGAGTCGTCTGTGGATGAACGACGGAGAAAGAAAAAAGCAAAAAATATTTTATTTTTCGGATAAAAGAAATCTTATTCCACCTTATCCTACCCTTCCCCTCGGATTTTTTTTATCCGGCTTATATCCTTTTTATATCCGACCTTATCCTATCCTAGATAGCTACCAAACACGGGATATGATAAAACATATCATATCCTAGTTTTTATCCGGTCGACCAAACACAGTCTAAAATGAGTGAAACCTTGATGATGACAGTACCCATCTCTTATAAGTGCAAAGGTAGATCAAGCGAGTTGAGAAGCTTTTGCACTTATCACTAAAGCCTAAGCTTGTGTAAAGTCATTTAGCAACTTAAAAAAAGGCTTATTGCCCAAGAGAAAAGTTGTGGATTGAGCCGCCAAAGCCCACCGCAATAAATGTTTACCCATTAATTGGTTTACCTATACCCCTTCTTGTCTTTCGGAATCGCTTGATTCCAAAACCAATATATTATCTTATCAAACTTTTACTTGAATAAGAATATGACATAGTACTTTTTGATCGAAAAAATACTACCCATCTCCCACTCTTCATGCTAGGAAGAGATACATTAAAGGTACTTTAACTTTTTTTTTCAAAAACAGTTTATTATAATAATTTGATTTTTTCAAATACAATTAGATCATCAAATTATGTATATATACAATTCAAGTGAGTATTCTCATTGAAAAGCATAACGAGACTACTCACATGATAATGAAGTCGGGTCATATGCCGTGTTAGTATCCTTGTGGCTACAAACAAACCTAAACAATACATATAAAAAAGTTTTTCCCAATCAAACGGAAAGAATTAACGAGAACACATAAGGAAAAACAAATATATATCAAGCGAATTTTCAATTAAGTCCGGAATTTTGATAATTTTACTACCAAATAAATCTGATGTGCTTAGTAGACTTGCCTAATTCAGGATACAAAAAGGCACCTTCGAAATTTGACGCGTCACTAAATGCAGTAATTGTTAAATTAATTATCATTTCGATCCTCGCCTCAAATTTTTTTTTTTCAAAACTAAGTGAAGAAAAATGGATTGGCCAACAATTTGGGCCGGATCTTGTAGGGACCCGGCCCGATCCGAGCCCGCATAATTCGGGACCTCTGTTGTGAACCGAAGTCCGGAGTGCCTTGGGCTCCTTTGCAAATCGCCATCGTCTCCCTCCTGTCATCTTCTCTTCCGCCTGTCTTCTCTGTTTCAGCCATGGAAAGCTCAAGCTTCGGATGAATACAAAGGCACACCAACGCCCCTTCGTGATATTTTCTCCTCAACTTGCAAAAACCCATTTCGCGGGGAGAGACAATGAATGGTGTTTACGGTCTCGTACAACAATGGCAGCTGCCTTCTTCCAAGTTTCTGCTGAGAAATTCAAAGCATCTATACGGTACACCCACCCACCCACATGCGCGTGCACCCCCCCCCTCCTCTGTCTCTCTGTCTTCGGCGCTGTTTGAATGGTGTCGTTCTTTTTCCGTTTTGCTCCCTCGGTTGCTTTTTTTTGTTTGATCCCCTGTTATTGGAAGAACGACGTTGTTCTTTAGCATTCAAGTGGAGAATACAGCTTTTTTGATCCCCAAGCTGGTCCCGAGTGCAGGAAAATACATGTTACATCGTACGCGTGTCTATCCAATCGCGTGCTTCTGCAAGAGCATGCAAACTAACACTTATGAGGTTGTGAAAGGAAGCTATCTCCCTACCACCCAAACTGCACGCGATACGAAAACCGAGGTACGTCCTGACTTATTTCGTGATGGAATGATGGGAAGTCGCTGTTGGAGGTGAAGGGCTAGGCGAGGTGCTTCTTATCCTGTCCATTTGCACTTTCTTTTTTCATAAAAAGTCTAGGCTTTGCGTCGAATCCAATTATGACACTGATGCTTATTAGGGGAACTGGGATTGCTCAAATTTTTGCGATTATTGTAGAAGGGTACATGGACAAGAGTAAGGGGAAAATAGACGTGTGATTCTGAAACCTAACGATAATCCAGAGATTAAGTCAGGTTTGAATTTGCTGGGCATTTATAAGAAAAAGATTTTAAAGTGGAAGAGTTCCTATTGCTACACTCCACCCAGTAGAATTTACCCTGAGTGAACCGACTGATTTTGTCATAGTGCACAAGAAAGTGAAGAAGCATCAGTAGCTCAGGGTAAGTTTGGCAGAGGTATCCAGAAGACTTGGACCCTTATGCTATGTTCAGTTTTGCGGATGCCTCTAGTTACTGGGTGGGAGGTTGTCCTCCATTTTCTTCCTTGGATCATGATACCCTCTTTCATGGAATCATGGGAAGACCAAGCGATGGTTTGGTCCTCCTTCTCACTGGGCTAACTGATCATTTTGGCTGATCATTTTGGCTCATCAGACCCAAGATGGAACTGATATCTGATAATGTATAGGTCTGGCCACTGAAAATTCTTGAATTCTAATTTCGGATGATCCATGCGTCTTTGGCATTTCTGCTTGTTATTCTGTTGCTAAGTTGCAGAATAGTATATCAAAATGCGATCCTGTCTTTGGTATGGTGTTGATGGTTCTATAAAAGTGGAGTCTGCCATTTTGTGATTCCGCATTTCTAAGGCTAACTTTAACTAGGCTTCTTTGAAGCTTCCTCCCCAATGGATGTTATATGCAATATTTTTGTGTTCCTCCTCTACTGAAGCACATGAAATCCGCTAACTAGATACAGTGCTCTTTCTAGCACTTGAGCTGAGAAATGAAAGCACTGCCAAGAACTGAGAAGATAAATGAGAGTCATTTTCACATTTACTTGTAACATTAACAGACCGAATTCTTTGATGTGCTAATAACAGGCTGGACTATGCAGGATTTAGGCTTAGTTTACTTTTTGAATTTGACCTTGCTTTCTTTCCTGTATCAGAACTTCTCAGAAGCTGCAAACATGAACACTTGAGATCCCTGCACCCTGGCTCTGCTGCTACTTGTTCGAATCTCTAATTATTTTACAGATGGATCATATGAGCTTAAGTACAAAATTGCATTGTTTACTTTAAGCTCTCTGGCATTTGATATTGGTGCCTTTGGATTAAATAAATGAGTCAGTTATAATGAATGCTTGGGGTGTGCTGGTAGGATTGCTGTGGGTATTCATTTTCCTTTGTGGTCGGATTTTCTTGATTCTCTCCATAAGTAGTTTGATTGTTACCCTTTAGAATAGAGTTTTTTAGTTTCCTTCTATTTACTTCTGGATGTCTTCTCTTAATTGTAGGCCTCTCTTTTTGTTTTTCTTTTCTTTTTTTTTCGATGTTTGGGGGACTTCCATCATTCTATTCCGTTTTTGTGCTAATGTTCTAGTGATGCGCTTCATTCTCTATGGCTGTGGGTCAATGCTTTCCTTTTACTCTTTAATAAAAAAAATGTCATTTGATACCCTGTCTTAATCTCACCAATTCTCTGGTTACTGTGTTAGGATAAAGTGCCCATAAAAAATGAAAATGTTGGTGCTTTTCAAAAGTTACCAATGGTGATGCCTTCAGTTGACATTCTCTATTCAGCTCTCAGGAAGGCAAAGAGGATATCACCTACAAAAGGTACTGAATCAGGATCATTCTTTTTAGCTCAAGTGGAATGTTTTACCCTCTTCTAATCTGCATGCAGTTAAATTGACAGCTAAGATGTATGAATTCATCTATATTGATAGGAATTGCAAATATTGCAAAAAGAGAAAGGAACAAGGGCGCAAAACAACTCGATGCACTTATGAAAGTAAGATAGCCATTAATTTTCTATCTCAAGCGTTTAATATGTGTATGAAGCCATTATTGTCTTGTGTGAGCAAGTTGCTTACTGCTATGATTTTGCCATTGTCTCCATCTACAGGAGTTGGCGGCTCCCTTAAGAGACTATGTGGATAATTTTCCTAAGAAAAAATATTTGCACCCTTATGAAAGATCACTAGTTGAACTGACCCTTGGTGATGGAAATTATGAACAGGTAGTTCTTGACTAAAGTACTTTGTTCCTTCTTTTATTTACCAGAGGACTAGCAGTATTTTATTGAATAATCTCTCAATGTGTACAGAACACCTAGTTTTCTTTTTTCATTGTTGATATTGAGGTAAGCACTATTCCATCTTAGTTAGTCTAGTGCTTTTGAAGAATAATTACACATAAGATGCCTACTTAATGTCATGGTGAAACATGTAATAGGATTATGCACATTTCTATGAATTGTTTCTCACTACCTCTCTTCTCCATCATTCTGTTCTTTTGCCCACCTTACCAGTAGAAGAATGAACAGTTTATTTGTTCCATTTTCATTTGATGTGATGTAGTAGTCCAGGGTTCTTCACTGGCTCACTTTTCCCTCCTTATCCTTTACACGCATCGTAAGATCAATAATGAGAGACATAAACAAGTGGGACTTGACAGAGTCTAGTATGCGCTATAAATAGAATATCACATGATAGAGATTTGGTGGATGCTACACAATGTCATTGAAGTTCTCTTCTAGGGATTTGGGATTGTCAGTCTTATGACCACACTTCATGTTGCAGGTGTTGACGAAAGTAGATACTTTGAGGAAGAAGGTGACATCTGTGGGTAAAGAACATGCTTCTCTCTGTGCCAAGGTAAATATTAGAGTTAGTACCCTTCAGTAATGATAATAGTCACATTCTGCACCTTTGGTTGGCAACTGGCAGTTATTGTAGCTTTTCCTTTTCCCTGATGAGGTTGATGCTGGGATTATGTATTTTGTCCTTCTCTTGTCACAATCAATCTGCTTTCGCTTCTGCAAATAGTAATGAAATTGCTATTATTGTGTTCAGTATATGTCACCTGACTTGATATGCACTTTGTAGTCCTTGTCCAAGAGAGAAGCGGAGGAAAGGTTGACTGGGGGT
The DNA here is from genome assembly GCA_019926035.1 of Melaleuca alternifolia. Lineage (NCBI taxonomy): Eukaryota > Viridiplantae > Streptophyta > Magnoliopsida > Myrtales > Myrtaceae > Melaleuca > Melaleuca alternifolia. The sequence continues at coordinate 31,470 of JAGKPW010002330.1, forward strand.
ATGGGAAAACTTGAAGAAATCTTTCGTCAAGAGGGGAAGGCTATTGATGAGTTGTTGGACATTGCAAAGGTGCTTCGCATTTCTTTCTTACGTCAACCTGCTGCAGATTTTTATACCAGGGCCATTAGATTCAATAACTTGACAACTTTCAGTAAGATTACCTTTGGTACATGTGTGGTTTTGTATGCCTGGCTCTGTTAACTATAGGATCCTGGTTTGCATGCCATTATGTCCGCTTGATGTGAAAGTACTTACTACGGAATCATGGGTATTTCTATATAGCTATTGTTTGACGTGCTGATTGGGGAGTATTGAGTGTAAATGTCATTTCTCCTTTTTCTGTTCTCTTTTTTCCTCTTTATACTTTTTTGTTAGCCTTTTTCATATTGGTCATTGGTGTTTCAATATTACTTCTGCTGAAGAGTTCTTAACTTACCATAAGACTGATTTAAAATGAATGTTTCCAGACCATGTAGGATAAAATGTCAACAAGGTCTGTTGGTAATGGTTGATAATGAACTTTATTGACGGCTCTTTTTAAGTTTTATGGAAATGCTAGTGATAATTGTCAATTCCTTCAATAAACTCTGTGTACAAGTATTTGATCAATCATGTTGATATGAGGAAATTTGACTGACACCCTCCAGTTTGATTTCTGATACCTTCCGAGAAATTATACATTATGATGTATGGGAGGAATAGAGTTTAATAGTTCCATCATGGTCCTAGTCTTAGCTGTGCTCATTAGTTTATTCTGGCCAAATTGGCCTGCTGTTCTGCTTTATGCATGAAAATTTTCAGCTTATAGATCTTTTTTTAATTGTTTAATAAAGAGCTACTTAAGATCTCTAATTATGAGTACTTTTGCAGACATTGAGGGCAATGCCAGTAGTTGATCTTGAAACCCCAACTCTTTGTCTTGTTGGGGCTCCCAATGTGGGAAAGTCCTCTTTGGTCCGTATACTTTCGACAGGAAAGCCTGAGGTACAATTAATTTCTTGCCATTGCAGATATATCCTTTATTTATTCAGTGTTACAATTTATCAGACATGAAAGAATTAGTATCTGCTTCTTTATATATTTGATTGGGTTATTTTGGTTTGACTTTTGTGAGACCATTTTTGTTCTCTCTTAGATTTGCATGGGAATCTTCTTCTTGCACTCCCATCGGCATCCTCTTTATTGTAACTGTGCAAATGCTCATCCTGAGCAGAATAGGGTAGTCTGAGGTGTCCTTGTACTGTTGCCCTATTGTCTACTGTGGTGATGGCGAACATATTCATAGATGTGGATGTGCTGGCATGCATATCTGTTGATCTTGATGGGAAGTATTTGCATGTACATCGTAATTAAAAGTATATTGTAAAATAGGGAACCTTAAGTTGTATTTACATTGTTAAGTATTTGCATCTGAATCTGATTGGACTAAGCTGGATATTATGCTCAAGAAACTATTGCTTTCTCCTTGATGTTTGTTGAGGCTGTGTCATTACTTCTTCTCTGTGTTCAGGTTTGCAACTACCCCTTCACCACACGAGGAATTCTTATGGGTCACATTGCTTTAAACTACCAGCATTTGCAGGTCCAGTCCCTTAACTTGACTAATTTTTCTGTCTTCGATAAGTCCCTCACTTGACTACCTGTGATTGCTTTACTTCATGATAGTGGAGTGGTAACTAGGGTTTCTTTTTCTTCTGGGAGACGAGAGATGAAGGAGCAAGTAGTCCATTTTGCTTGCGCTATATAAGACTGGGGTGAAACTTTTACCTGGACTTTTTTTGGTGTTTCTGATGTTTTTCTGGTAGTTTGTTCTATATTTGTGTCTATTATCTGTTGTACTTTTCCATTCTTTTCTTGCTGCAGACCGTAAAAGATCAATATTGTTCAAAGATATATAGACCATAGTTTTCTAGTCTTGGCACATGGGTTTATGGACACTATTTCACTGTACAGATTTACCCTTTTCGCATGGAAAATCATATTAGAATGATTAGAGATGTAACGACTGGATTCTTGTTAATTTTTTCGTACTTTAATATGAGGAAATTGGGAGCAGTAACAATGGTCCCTTGGCTGCACAAGCAATTTTTGTGATAGCAAACGAAAGTTTGGCTACTTTTGCTGTGCTGCCGTGTCTTTAACTAGTTTGTTGTAAGTTCAAGGGATGAATATGGTGAGGGATATGTAAACAGGTCTTATCCTTTCTGTTGATTGTGGCATTTGGCTCTTAAGTTGAGGAAACTTTGGACAACAGCCAGGAGCTGCAAATCTTGAAGCTGCTCTATTGCTGGTTAGATGGTGTTAAAGAGAGATTATTTCTGTAATGTTTCATTTTCATTTCCTAGATTGGACATGTTGGTGGGTTATGGATTGCTCAGAAGTTAATAAGTCAATTGCTCAAGTCCAAATCACGCTCAATTCATTTTCGTGCTGTATTTGATGATTATTTGAATTGATTGCAGCTGACAGACACCCCTGGTTTGCTAAGGAGACATGATGGTGAGTCACTCGGAATAAGCAATGTGACATTGTCAATTTGTATTCTGAACAATGTCAAAAAAAGACGCTAACCAACAAAATATGTTAATCTTTCTAGGATGACATAGGACACAAATTCACCAAAAGATGTGGTTTTTGCTGACAGCATAAGATGATAATTGTCAGCGTAGTTTATCTAGCTACATTTGTACCCCTTGGTTCTGTGTAGAGGATCAGATTTCTTCTTATGTTGTGTGTCCACCTGAAAGGAAACTTTTCAATGTGCTAACAGTTTCCTTATGTCGACCTGCAGAAGATAGGAATAACTTAGAGAAGTTAACACTTGCTGTACTATCACATCTGCCAACAGCAATACTCTATGTGCATGATCTCTCTGGAGATTGTGGAATGTCGCCCTCAAATCAGGTATCTCTGTCATGATTGCTTATAAACAAATAATATACATACCTCCACACAAACACATACAAAGATTCTTTATATGCTGTCAAATTTTATTAGATCCTAATCCTATCCCATGACCTTCCACAAAGAGGTGATGACGTCTTTAACTTCTGTTGCTTGGTTTTCAAACACATTTTGCTAATTATTCCTATTCTTGTAATTAATCCATATATTTTGATGTTGACGTTTTCATTCTGGCTGTGTGGAGTAGGACAGTTGGGAGTGATTTATTTCTTTTTCCTAAAAGTTGGTTGGAAGTCATTTACTTATGACTAGGGGTGCAATCGAGCCAGGTCGAGTTGTTACTATCGGATAGTTGAACTTGTCTTGATTTGAAAACTTGAAGCTCAATCTAGCTTCAGTTATCTACTTCCCTACTTGAGCTTGACTTGATACGAAACTCAGCATTCTGAAGCCCAAATTGTCTTCTTCCAGGCCAGAGTTGAGCCCAAGATTTTCTGTAGATAATTGGAGAAAGAAGAAAGTACGTCCTACTCTGCGTTGATTGAGAGGTTGTTGGACATTCCACTTTAAAAGAAAAAATTAAATTGGATTATAAGAATAGTGTGAACATTCTGCAATGCAACTTCTACCTCAAACCATAAGATTCGAACATTTATCAAAATAATTAAGAAAACTTATTGAAAGTCCACCACCGACCTATGCAACACTGGAGAAAGCACACTTCTTGGATTTGACAATAACAAAGAAAGCGAGTATCATGTTGGAGTGGAGAGAAGAAGCCTTTCAGCAAGAATATAGCAGCAATGGAATGAAGAAAAATTGTAGAGTCGAAAATATCGACGAAACTTTTTCACAGCAGGGAAAAAAATTGTAAATCTGAAGTTTTCACAATGCAAAACAACTAACTTGTGAATGTAGAAGTCATTGAATTATTATAAAACAAAAAGTAGAGAATATCCAAATATCCAAATATCCAACAATGAACTAGCTGAGAATCTGTTGGACACTTGAACATCAGCTTGAGGATGGTTGAATACTCAGCTTTCTCAAATGTGAGAAGAACGCGTTGTTGGAGAACATCCCTTGGAGAATTTTGATGATGGCAAAACTCATTAAACACATAGCTTTCAAACATAAATGAGTTATGTGTGCACGTGGTTTTAAATTTGCCGAAGCAAAAAGTGCAGAACTAAAGTTTTATAGAACCAAAATGCATGTATGCTTCATCATGTTTTTATATGTTTATTACTACAAATATACCAGCAAAGCATTTATAAAGTTTTTTTAAAACATACTCCCTTTTTTTGAAAAAGAAAGATAAAGCTACCCCTTGCTAGATGCTTCTCTTGCTTTTGGTTGCATAAAAAATATTGAAAGTCAAAATAAAATCTTGATAAGAACACAGCATAGAGAGAAACATATAAAGGGGACCTCCACTTCATTTAGTATAAAATTCAAGCAAAGCAAATATTTGGCAGTTGTACATAGAGACAAAATGCTTGCTCCACCTACATGCGTTAAGCAAAAGGCATTAGGAATTCAAATTTCTGGTGGAAGATAAACTGGTTGCCACAAGCTCGCTCTTGCCTATGGTTCCTTTGAAAGCCAGGAAGGAGCTTGTTGAGCTGATGGTTCATGAGAGTCAGTTGAGCGCTAAATACCTTTGGATAATTGTTCATTTGTTTGCCCTGCTTGTATAAAGTTCCTGTAGGTACCAACACGAGCTTCCACTTTTTGGGCAGCTGGTGCCAGAGCTTCTACACGGCACGTTCCTCATGAATCACTGGATGAAATCAAGAGCATTCCTGGAAAAGTCAAAAGGGATTCTGGGAAACTACTGGGAATCTTTGGTGAGAAGTTGAAAGCTGCCAAAAGAGTGGAAGCTGGTGTTGTACCCATTAAAACTCGAGTACAAGGAGATCAAACAGACAGAATGATTATCATGAAGTTTTTTGCTTTGAGTTGACCTCATGAACTGTCAGCTCAAGGAACCACTTCCAGTAGCGAGGTGGTATTTGTGCTCTTGGCTAATCTAGATGAATTCAGCCTGATTGAGTTGCTAGAGCTGGGAGAGAGGATGTAGGCACTAAGTCATGGAACTTCTATAAATTTAGCATGCAATTTCTCTTTCCCTGAGCTTTTGAGTTTTTTCTGTTCATATTGACTGCTCACCTGCAGGTCCAAAACCAATTTTTTAAAAGGGGTTGGTTCTACAAAATCAATGTCAGTACCCTTCACCTCAATTCTTGGTAGTTATGAGGGCCTAGCATGCCTTGTCGGAATCACAATGGAGATGGAGTATGAATGGGGGAAAAGTTTAACTCTTAACTCTAGGATGCATAGGGTTTCGCCTTTTAAATGGGAAGCTGTTGGGGTTCTCAAGTTGGAGTACTCATGACCTCAAGTAAGGGGAGAGGATGCCCTGTCTAGTTGAACATTTTCAGCTACCATAATGGAAAATCCATGGAAGAGATTAAAATGCAGTGCTCGTTCTGTTTCTTTTTTGGAAGGGGGGGGGGGGTTGAAAATGGAAAATAGCATACATGGGGGAGGTTTTACTTTGGGTATTTTGTTTGATAGATATCAGAGGATAGAATGGTATTCAAAATGTATACTTTAAAAGATAAATTGCTCGATTAAGCTGGTGAGATGCATGAGTCTATTTTTAAGGTCGGAGTTGGCTCAACTAGCTACTTGAGCTACTTGAATTAGATCTAGCTTGAAAAAATTGGGCCAAGATTGGGTGAACAATGACTCATGAATCAGTTGCGCGATTATTTTATTAGCACAAGAAGTATCCCATTCTTTGATAGTTCTTTGATGTAACAGTGTAGCAATGGAGTTTGTTGAAGCAACACTGTTTGTATTTTACCATGTGTCTAATATCTGGCCAAGGTTATGGAGGGAAAATTGTCATTATTTCTTACATTTGATAGTGTCATGGAAAAATCTTCTTGTTTTTTTTTTTCAAAATCTTTGTTCACAATTTTTTTTGTTATTGGCATGAGATAGTGCCTGCATTCATTCAGTTCCAAGAAAAGCTAGGTCTTGAGCACTGAAAATTGAAATTTGTGTCTTTTTCACTTATCTGAAATTTTGAGCTTCGTTTGTGCTGCTGTTCCCACATATTCCTCGCACCATGTTTCCTCAATGACAAGGTTTGTGCCAAATTCAGGTCAAACAGGAGCTTCGCTTTCCCTATGTGTGCCTTTCCACTTTTTAAAGTTTGCAGCATGCTTCCTTATCTCATCGATATTAAATAAGTTTACACACTCTGGATTTTGCATTCTGCAGTACTTTATATACAAAGAAATCAAGGAACGGTTCAATGATCATCTCTGGCTTGATGTTATATCCAAGAGTGATCTGTTGCAAGAGTCTCCTGTTGTATTTGTTTCTGAAGATACAACTGCTGATGATGATGAGATGGTCCAGTACAGGGAAAGAGGACCTGATGGAGCAATTCATGTGTCCGTGAACAGTAAACAAGGTCTCAATGAGGTTAGTAACCTTTTCCATTTTAGGCCATATGCTAAGCTTACTTCTCTATATTGAACCTTATATATGTTAATTTGCACTCAATGCACATATTAAGCTGCATAAGTCTGCAATAATGTTTATGTTTACAGTGCTTCTTGATTCGAAGGTCTTCCCTGGATAATATTGAGGAATAGTTGATCTTTTTCCCTGTCTTTATGGTGCTTGTGATTCGTGAGTTGCGTTGCCTTCTTCTGATTCTTTAGATTCTTCAACTTGACCTCATGTCTCCATTCTCAGCTAAAGCAAAGTGTTCACAAGCTGCTAGTTGCTCAGATGGATAGGATTAAAAACCAAACGAGTGTCACATGTCTGGAAAATCTCACATAGAGGTTCTCTCGTGTGTATACTAAAGCAAATCAGTCAAAGTGAGGGTTGCATATGTAACGCGGCTTTCTTAGTCTTGACCTCCTGGCGGTTCCGATGGAAGCAAGCAGAGTTCCATGAGCTGATCAATTGTCTTACTTGGGCTTGCCGCACATCTGTCTGAGATCGCCCTTTCGTTCGGTAACAATGCTTATGCAGGAGTCTCCAACACTATCTGCTTCAGTGACCAAGGCCATATTTTCATCACCCTTCTTATGGTCCCTGATGAAATTTGGTTCATTGCAGGTTCAAATTCTACTTCAATTTGCCTTAGGAGAAAAATCCCTCACTTTTCCTTTGATCTTAGAGGCATCTATACCTGTTAATGCTTTTGGATCCAACTCGATTAATATAGTCTGTGTTGTTGCTACGGTTGTGTTGGAGCTCTGGTGTGCTAGAGCCATGGTCAGCTGTTGCTGCAATATGAAATTTTGTAACTTCATGTGATTGGCAACATAAATTTTAAAGCTACAGCACATCAAAACTGAGTGAAGTTACTTCGTAGAAGCCGTTTTTATCTGTTATCGTAATGAAGGTGCTGCATCGACTAGGAGTATGTCAAATACCTTACAAATGCTGCCGCATCTTTTTTCATAACTGAAGCTATTGCTGGAACAATGTAGGGGACATACTTTTAGTACTATTTTCCTCGTCAATGATCGATTTTTAGCTTTTCTTGAATAGTTTTTGGTTCCTTGTAGGGTCTTTTTTCCTCTTCGCATTATTTAAACTCATCTATATTGAGAGTAAATTGGGTCAAATCAAAATAAGAGTGAACAGTTTTAAATAAGACCCGCCCCATTTTGGGCCTGAGTAGTGCTAGGCCCATGGGCCCTAATGGGCCAGCTCTTCCAGAATGTTATTTCTATTTATGTAATCCAATAGTTGGGCCTATGTCGGCCTTAAAAATAAAGTCACCGGATGATGGATCACTAACTATGTTATCTAATCATTCGATAAACGGGACTAGTTTAGCTTTAAGGCGAACCAACCTTCGTTATTTCTAACAAATTACTAATAAGAAGTTTGCTTATTTTCTTCTATATTACAAGAACAGGAAGGGCGAAAGAAAAGAGTAATAAGAAGGAAAGAAAGAGATTCAGGAAAAGAAAAGGAAATAGGGGGAAAAATAAGGAAAAATTAGGGAAAATTAAATACTTTTTCCTAATTCCAAATTTTATTTTCCCAAGGTAAATTGAGTACAATTTTCCCCAAATTATATTCCCAAAAATTCCCAAAAACCAGCCGTCACATTGCTTCTGCCGCACGAGGTCTTGACCTTGTTGTCTAGGGTTTTGAGATACGAACTCTTGTACCACTATCTCACCGCCGGCGGTATATGATTAATGATTGATCCAAGGGGTGCCAGCCGCATCGTTACACCTCACATCTTTTCATGTATTTAAACTATGTAATGTATGAAATTTTTAAAATTAGATTGCTTCCACAGTATATTTATTAAAAAGTCCAAAATACATTTGTAATGATAGATTGATGATATTATGAGACATCACATGGAAGAGTACTCTAAAGTTGCATTATATTGGATAGAGATGGGTTGGCAAGCATGGTTCGGCTTGAACAACCAATGGCTCGGCAAGGGACAAGTCATTCCTTGACTCAGTAAGATTGATTTTGGAAACATCAGGAGGGGTACTCCAGTTAAACCCCTGAATTAGCCTGGCAAGGAGCATCACAGTCATTGTTGTCCCAAGCTGCATGGCAATGCATCCGCGCCGGCCTGTGCTGAAGGTGATGAATCGCAGGTCGGGTTCTGTGAGCGCAACTTCCATAACATCACTCATGATGTGTCGTTCTAGCTTGAACTTGAGGGGTTCATCCCACACTTTAGGGTTTCTCCCAAGACCCATCCGGCTCATAAGGATGTGGCTGCCCTTGGGGATGCGGTAGCCGGCCACGACTGCATCCGCCAAGGCAACGTGTGGTACGTTGAAGGGCGCGATCGGGTGGACCCTGAAAGCCTCCCTAGCGCATGCCTTGATGTAGTTCAGCTGGGGGATATCGGACTCTTGGACTAACCTCTCCTTTCCCACAACTCTATTAATTTCTTCTTTGGCCTTCTTAAGGAGTTCGGGCCGATTTATCATCTCCGCCATTGCCCATTCTGTTGCATTCGATGGATTGTCCACCGCGGCCATCATAATTTCCTACAAATGTGTAGATGTACAGAAATGTGTGCATCTTTAAGTTATATGTGTGATCTAATTTATACCACAATATCCAGATAAAAGTGTAGGTAAATATGTTCTGACTATACGAAAATCTTCGAGGAGCTTTTGAGGTAAGTGTAACGACATTAACATTAGAACGCCTAGATATTGCCACCATACGTTATAGGTAATTTCATGTATGGGGAAGTCTTTCTTTACGATTTTTTGGGGCAGCTGTAAGAGTAAGGCTCGTCTTGACCCAATATAACCTCCTACAGTTTGCTTTCTAGCCTTAAAACATGATGATAGATATACACGAGAAAAAAATAAATCTCTCACCGCAGCCTGTGCTTTGACTTCATGGGGCGTTAGCAATGGCCTCCCTTTTGAGTCTTTAAGCATAATAAGAACATCCAACAAGTCTTGAGGCTCTTTTCTTTTACTCTCCAAACTCATATTGTCCCTCCATCGTTTGATTCTCTCGTTAATGATGGGCTCATGCAACCTCCTGAACGTCCTCGTGCATTCTTTCACTACCTTTTCATGCCCATTAAGGTCAAGTCCCTCTAAGAATGGGAAATAATCGGAAACACAGAAAGCGTAGAGATAGTTTAGTGCATTGAACAGCGCATCCACGTATCGTTCTTCATCAATGGTTGGTCCTCCATCTTGCCTTCCCTTGCCAAAATACCTCTTGTTGAACACCAACCTTCTTATCACATTCCCGCAATAGTGCCTTGTTGTGTGCCTCAAGTTCACTTGCCCGAGGCTTTTGCATTGGTAGAAGGCATGCTTCATTAGGTTGTCAGCTTCCTCGACCCTCTTGTCATGGAGCCACAAGTGTCGCGCGGGGCATATGATCTCCGACGTGAGGACTCGCCTCATCTTCTTCCACTGCTCCCCATAGGGCGAGATGACAATAGTCATGTAGCCGCAGCTAAACGCCCAGGCCGCCATTGAGACGGGCCTCGACGCGAATGTGGTATCTTGCTTCTTGAGGATCTCCTGGGCGATCTTGGGGTCGGTCACGGGAATGACGTGCGTGTTCCCTATGCGAAAGCACGCAATGTTGGTGTTCATCTCCTCCATCCGACGAAGGATCCATCGGCCCGTCGGCTTGTTCCGCAGCACGTCTGGAGCGCAGCCGACCACAGGCCACGAGGCCGGCCCTAGGGGGAGTCGGAGCAGCTTGCATTTTCCTTTGTGGCTTTTGTACCTAACACGTTTGATGAAACTGTGTAAGATGATAAGTGTGAAGATAAGTAGGGCATAGGGCAGGATGCCGAAACTCCTCATCCTGGCGGCAAGAGCACCGCCGACACGCTAGCTAGTCTTGGAATGTGGAGGTTTATAAAGGCTAGGATTTGGGAAGATCAAGAAAATATGAGCGTTATGCAAGAAAATATGTCTTTTTGCTACCAATTTTTTTTCTTTTTCTTTCAGTAGTGTCAAATTATTTCTTAGCTGTGGCCGGCACGATGACATGAACCAAGCCCAGAAAATCTATAATCTACGTTAGACGCACAAGATCTGGCAGTGTATTGAACAACCTTCCGTAGCACCACCAGGATTGGGAGAAGAAAGATTCAACAATGTGCAAGATTTTAATTTTGCGTTCCCTTTTTGACTGTCTATAATTGCGGGAGTAAATTGGAGCACCGTATCTAAATGGTTAGGTCCGGCACCCCAAAAGCTGACGATGGGGTCAATCTTGCAATGCGCTCCATGTGTCAGTTGTCTCTTTTCCTTCAGAAAAGTCCAAGCTCATAAAGCTTCCAAAAATCCCCACAACAGATTGAAATTGAAAGTGTTAGTGCATACACCTAGAATGAAGATTGAATAGGTGTTCTTGCAATTATGTACGGAATTTAAATTTGCAAGAATAACATACAGTAAGAGAGAAATAAACAACAGTGATTATAGTGGTTCAGCTTTAATTAAGCCTACGTCCACTCTCGGTCTGACAGCCAATGGGCTGGAATTCACTAAGTTTCAAAATAGATTACAATATGAGGAACAGGCTTCTCCACTCTTACGAAGCAGTAGGATTTCTCTCTTTTGAGTATACGATGTGCACAATGACAAGTAGAGTGAATGGTTCAGACTATGGAATTTTCTTGTGCTACTCCGTCTTTTTTCCACCAAGAGTTAAGTCCCTTAAATACTTCTTCTGGCCTTGTTGACCGTTGTCACTTGCCAAAGATGTTCTTCCAATCAAACCGTTAGAGAGAATCAATCAAGGAATCTCGAGCTGTTTTAGAAACCGAAAAGAGAGAGTATCGATCCTGATCGTCCATACAATCAATATCACTACTTTCCAAGTATGAAAGCTTTCTCAAAATACTTGTCTTCCAGTCGATCAAAACATTCCATGAATAATAAGATATACGATCGGAGAATCAGCCCATCGAACTATCCAAATATATCTCATCTTGTGAATGGAACTCAAAGTCAATATACTTCGTAGATATGACCGAGACAAAATATCCATCAGATATTCAGTAAGGTCGTCATTTAAATTTGGCAATCTATAATCCAGACGAAGAATGTGAATATAGAAGATGTACGTTCTGTAATACTCCCAGACTGTGTGAGAACCTGTACCAGAACATACATGTTCTTCCAGATGATGTATGTTCTACTAGACGGTATATGTTTTGACACGGTCCAGAAGATGCAATAGTCTATCTTCTTCAGCAAATAACACATGCACATAAACCTTTGTTTTGTTCTGACGATGCATATTTTGACGTCTTCCAGACGGTACAGTTTGTGTTTTTCCAGACTATGCAAATGACTTGTCCAGACGATGCATGTTCTGACAATCTCTCCTTTTTGATGATGTCCGAGTTTTGTCATCTTCAAAACGATAATAGAGTGTTCTCTAACAATCTCCCCCTTTTTGATGATGACAAAACCATCCTGCAGATTTTAAGATATATTCTGCCACACAAAACGTTAGCAGTATACAAGAATCTCTTAAGCGAATTTGCATCCGCAAGACAAAAAGTTAGTCTTGACAAATAATTAAGATCAAACTTCAGAATCAAACAAACAATGATCAGATCACAAAAATTTGCACTTTCTCCCCCTTTTTGTCATAATCAAAAAGATAAAAAGGGAACCGGGCAACTAAAACAAGTCAATTGAAAGCACAATCTGCTTCCTTTGTCGATTGTTGATAAACTCTTGAACAAGAGAAATGAACACTAACTCCCCCTGTCTTTAAACCTCCAGGTGGAGAAAGTTCTTCACCGACACCTACTCCCTCTGTTTCTAAGCCTTTACGAAGAAGTGAACAATATGTTCAAGGACAGCTTCCTCATCAACCAGTGAAAGCTTTCTGTCCTCAGAATCTTTAACTCCTTTCTCTTCTCCTCCTCCTCCTCCTCCTCCTCCTTCTTCTTCTTCTTCTTCTTCTTCTTCTTCTTCTTAGTGCAAGCAAGAATATGAAGAGAGAGGGTTTCGAACGAAGAAAACTCTTTTTGACATTTCAAAAATAAACTAACTTTGAAAAATAAAACTTTCCAAAAAAAAAAACGATTCATGTAATATTCGAACAATCAAGCAAAGAAACAAATATTATGACAATTAAATTAACAAGTAATGTGTCAAATCATATATTAGGCAACCAACGTTTTCTAAAATGTACCTTAACTTGCGTAAAATAAAATGCCATGATACGAGTTACCTTATGAGAGAGATGCGGGAAAATTTTGATGTAAGATACTCTTGATTCAGGGACTGCATATAATATTGCTAAGGTGGAGATGGAATAGACCTTAGACGTTGTGATGTTGTGATGTCCGAGACTTTGTCGAGTCTGGTCATCTCGAACTGAGCCTGAATCTGAGCTTGCTTCTGATTCAAAATCAGAATGTGCCGAGTCTGAGTCTGAGTTTACTTCTGATTCAGAATCAGAATGTGCCATCAGACATATATTTGCATACTCATCATCACTGTCTTCACACTCTTTTGGATCTTCCTCTTCATTGATTTTTTCAACTTCATAGGATTGAAAAGTTCCAACAAGTTCATCTTTAGAGAGAGGCTTAATCCTCTGTGTTTCTCTAATTGAAGTCTTCACATGATTCCACTCATTTGATAATCCACGTAATAGCTTGTTGACCTTCATAGGTCCAAAGATAGGTTGGCTATGATATGCTAGTCCGTTTACTATTTCAGTAAATCGGCTGAGCATGTCAGAAATGATTTCTCCATGTTGCATCTTGAATGCTTCATATTGACCGAGTAGAATGTTGATCTTTGTCTCCTTTACACGGTCGGTTCCTTCATATGTGACATTCAATGTGTCCCATATTTCCTTCGCTGTTTCACATAAAGAAATATGATTATACTTAATAGGAGATAAAGCACAATACAAGGAATACACAGCTCTAGCATCAAGAGCTTGTCTCCTAGTCAGTTCAATTTGTGACATCTCCCCATCTTGAATAGCATCTCTTTCTCTTCCCGAAAACAATGTGGCTTTAGGATTGATTCCTTTCTCTACCACATCCCATTCCAGAAGATCTTTCGATCTTAGGAGTGCCTTCATTTTTCTCTTCCAGACATTGTAATCATATTCGTCAAAGTAAGGAGGTCTGGTGTAGATATGTTCTTGTATCAAAATTGGAGCAACTGCACTAGTCATAGATCTTTTAGCTCAAAAGTAAAAACACTTCAATAAAACAAGCTACCGTGCTCTGATACCAATTGAAAGTGCTAGTGCGTACACCTAGAATGAAGGTTGAATAGGTGTTCTTGCAATTATGTACGGAATTTAAATTTGCAAGAATAACAGAGAGTAAGAGAGAAATAAACAACAACGTTTATAGTGGTTCGGCTTTAATTAAACCTACATCCACTCTCTGTCTAATAGCCAATGGGCTGGAATTCACTAAGTTTCAAAAGAGATTACAATATGAGAAACATGCTTTTCCACTCTCACGAAGCAGTAAGATTTCTCTCTTTTGAGTATACGATGTGCACAATGACAAGTAGAGTGAATGGTTCACCTTAAATACTTCTTCTGGCCTTGTTGACCGTTGTTACTTGCCAAAGATGTTCTTCCAATCAAACCGTTGGAGATAATCAATCAAGGAATCTCGAGCTGTTTTAGAAACCGAGAAGAGAGAGTATCGATCATAATCGCCCATACAATCAGTATCACTACTTTCCAAGTATGAAAGCTTTCTCAAAATACTTGTCTTCCAGTCGATCAAAATATTCCATAAATAATAAGATATACAACCGGAGAATCAGCCCATCGAACTATCCAAATATATCTCACCTTGTGAATGGAACTCAAAGTCAATATACTCCGTAGATATGACCGAGACAAAATATCCATAAGATATTCAGGAAGGTCGCCTTTTAGATTTGGCAATCAATAATCCAGACGAAGAATGTGAATATAGAAGATGTCCATTCTGTAATACTCCTAGACTGTGTTTGAACTTGTACCAGAACATACATGTTCTTCCAGACGATGTATGTTCTGCTAGACGGTGTATGTTCTGACACGGTCCAGAAGATGCAATAGTCCGTCTTCTTCAGCAAATAACACTTGCACATAAACCTTTGTTTTAATCTGACGATGCATATTCTGACGTCTTCCAGACGGTACAGTTTGTGTTTTCCCAGACTATGCAAATGACTTGTCCAAACGATACACGTTCTGACAATTTCTCCTTTTTGATGATGTCCGAGTTTTGTCATCTTCAAAACAATAATAGAGTGTTCTCTAACAGAAATTATATTCAAAACCCATCACGAAGAGCTTGTTACGACCTCCTCCATATGACGAGGTTTACAGTGGCACCTTTATAAACTGAGCTGTTGTGAATTTGCAATTTCTCAAGGCATCCCCTTACATTTTTTTGTTGTTTTCTTCTTCTTCTTCTTCTTCTTCTTCTTCTTCTTCTTCTTCTTCTTCTTTAGTATGCAAAAAGCTTGCGGAGAGTAATGGAAAGAGCAAATGAATATTACAAGCGTGTACTGACTGTAGGAGTTTAATGTCTGCTCTATAGCTAACTTAGAAGTTTAATAGCTACATCAACTCCCTTCTATTTCATCAGACATGCTCAAAGATGAGAGTTTACCATCTGTTCTTGTCCTTCTTTAGCTTTGAAATTTTGGTGTCTAAATGATGTTTATCGCATACGCGATCTATATGAGCATTGAATTCATTCCCTAGAGGTGGCGACATGAGATCACCCAATTAAATATGTTGTAATAACTCACTTGATTGGTGACACCACGCATGTATGTCACATTTTCTCTTGCTAATTCTACTCTTGTTACGTGTAATTAAAAAGGTATAAAGAATTCATGATATTTTTGTTGTAATGCTATCAACACAATCATTATTTCGCTTGTTTGCTCTGTCGAAAATTCTATCACGACCCAATTTTTTGTAATAAAAAAACATATATAACTAAGGTCCAACTCTTCTCAAGATGATTTTTTTAAATCGTTACATTCCATTCTTCTGAAATGACAGAGGAGTTAGTGCAATGACGAGCAAGATGAGATTGAAGCTAAAAAATAAGATTTTATCCTATTTGTAAAACTCGGGCTAGTTGTGAGTTGTGACAATTTTATCCTCAAAATCTTGATCTAACTCCATCTATTACAACCATTATCGGTCCCAATTATTAGGACATGTATTTCTCCATTACAACTTTTCATGAGGCACTGCAATGGATGGACAATTAGTCTAACTTTAAATTCAGCCTTCTTAGCCACACAGAATGAAGCACCATGTGAATAATGTCATACGGCTTTGCTGGTCGATGCAACTCAAAATGTCTCCTAACTTTGATTACTCTCTTCTGTAATTTCACATATCTTTTGTAAGGGATCCCCTGCAAGATCGTCTTAATATCTTTTATCTTCTCAACTGGAATCTGAATTGAGAATTTACTCCAATCAAGCACATCGCTGAACGGCAAACAATAATTATTCTTGATGATCACAGGAACGCACCCCGCGTAAATCGATTCCACGATCCTCGGGCTCGCTACTTCGAACCCGCTGGGGCACAGGCAGAACTTGGTCCTCCCCATCAGTTGAGTGTAGTTTTGGCCCTTGGGAAGGCGCCCGTGCACTTGGACGTCGGC
Organism: Melaleuca alternifolia; assembly: GCA_019926035.1. NCBI lineage: Eukaryota > Viridiplantae > Streptophyta > Magnoliopsida > Myrtales > Myrtaceae > Melaleuca > Melaleuca alternifolia. The sequence continues at coordinate 47,572 of JAGKPW010002330.1, forward strand.
GTCCTTGTCCTTCCAATGCCGGAACAGGAGTTTTCGGATGAAACCATGCTCTCTCCCGGCGAAGAAAGCGAGGATGGTGCGGTTGCTGGGGTCAATCCCCAAGCGAGGAGGGCCGAGCTCCCCGCGAATCAAGTAGACTTCTGCCATGGAGACGTCTATCTTTGGTCTGAATCCTTCTGAAGTGTTGGCATTGCAGAGGACCCTGATGAAGTTCTTGAAGAGCTCACGGTTGGCTGTTGAAATATCAGGAGCCTGCAAGATTAAACAACTATCAATCCAAAAATTAAACAACATAAGACAAAACGGAAAAGAGGAATATGGATATAAATATTGACTCAGTCGCAGTAATTTAATAAGTGATTGGTGAAAAATGGAATGTCATTGCCCATGGTTCATCCATTTGACTATCTAAAATGAACAGTTAAAAAAAATACATGATCCATAAAATTACCTACATTTTCCATATGGTAATTATTTTCTCCACCCATGATAAATAAAAATTAAAGGATATAAAGTTTTTGTTCGATCAGATCAAAACTTTGATTAACGCAGGGCCTCAGGGTGAGTTTACAAGACATTCCTTTGATTAACGAAGGCTTGTGCATACCCTTTGATCAATTGCCAGTGTCAGATACAATAATATGGTTTAAATTCCAATACTTTGTGCTAACGTTGTCTCATCGGTCCTTCTAACTCCCAAGGCCTGTTATTCATCCATCTTGAACTCAAGAGATGGTGTTTAGAGTCTCCACAGGTCTTGTATATATCCATTCCCTATTACCATATTTTGGAATTATATCATAGTGCTAAAACTAATTTAATAAGAATTTTCACAATGAGTAGTGCCGCATGTACAATATATTTACGAAGGTACCAAAAGAGTCAATTATATTAATTCAGTCCTAAAATTTTTAATTGTACCAATTTGATCCTAAAGATTTTCACAATTTATTAATTGAGTCATTCTGACCAATTTTAACTGGAAATTAGTAACAACGACAATTTATTGATTTTTTCATTTTTTTTATTATTTTTCCTGTCATTTTTTCTTACGAGGTCATAGCCCTAACCAAATCTGGAGAAGGGTCATCTCGCTCATGACTAGCAAGACTGTGAAGGGCCTAGGCAAGGGCCACCTATCTTGCTGCTAGCGAGGGCGTGAAGGCCCCTGCCATATTTGAGCAAAGGCCACCTTACCCATAGCGGATGAGGCCGTGAGCAAGGAAGGCCCTCACCTAGGGATTTTGGCCTTGCCAATCAAAAGAAATAAAATGCATACAAACTTCAAAAATTAATTAAAATATGTTAACGTTAGTATTGGTCGTACCACATAAGATACCCGATGGTCATATTAGCAATTTTCGATGAAAATTGATTAGATTGATTCAATTATCAAAACGTGAAAATAATTAGAACTAAATTGACACAATTAAAAGATTTAAAACTTAATTGGCACAAATATAATATATTTAAGATATTTTTTTTGGTGCATTACGCAGTATATTTACAGCTTCGGAAACTCTGAAGAGCACAAGTACCATCGTACTTACCCAATCGTGACAAGAGACCATGAAATGATCAGCACCGCTGCTTCTATTCCAATACCTGTACCTCTCTGCTACAACGCCAATGTAATCGCCCGCGATTCTCTGCAATCTCTCACGTGAGTAGTCGCTCATGGAGACGATCGGCTCGTACACATAGCGGATGACGTTGGCCACGCTGAAAGGGAGGAAGAAGGCGTGCGCCTCGTCGGGATGGCGAGCCCTGAATGGGTTCTGCTTGTCCTCCATCTCGTCGATGAACTGGCCTTCGATGGCATATAGGTTGCTCGTCGGTCCATGGTGGACCAAAGGCTGGTCTCCTTCTCTGTATGTCCATACCTTGAATCTCTTCTTCATCTCTAAGTGGCTCCTGTCCCAGTAATATACCCAGAAATAAGGTTATAAAAGATCTGTGCTATGCATACATGCATGCACTTACCAGAAATCACGGAGATTGATGTATACTCAAACCGTATATATATAAGAAGAAGAAGAAGAAGAAGAAGAAGAAGAAGAAGAGCTGTGTACTCTAAGAGTGTCGGACGTTTAACTGGTGAAAGGCGTATTGGTTCCTATACACATTTCCTCTGGGTATGAAGGTCTCTTCTTGATCAGAAGCGTAGCTCCGGGACCGAATGGCTTTCTGAATCGCTGCACGGGCTTGAACCAAATCGTCTTCCATTCTTTCTAAGCTACTCTTCTCCTGCATACACCAAAAACTTCCCAAGTTAACCTACAAACATTGATATAGACACTGTAACTTGGTAACGAAATAAATTTCACAATGATACCCATGACAACACTCACTCTGATTAAACTGGTGTTATGTCTAGAACTGCTTTTGTACATGGAGGTCGAAAGAAGCCCATTAACTGCAAACGATGATGGTCTTATTTTGTGGCTGTTGGAAGAAAAGGAGAGATTCAAAATAGGATCATCATGATTTCCGTTGAATGGAAAGTAATAGAGGAAGACGAAAAGGAGGAGGAGACAAATTGCAGGAATTAGAAGAGAATGTGAATGAGGGAAGTTCATAATTGGTATCTTTTCGATATGAGCTTGAGAAGGTCTGACAGCAGCGAGCTATATAGGCAAAGAAAGAAGTAACTAAATACACAAGTTTGACACTCACGTTATCTTTTCCACTTTCCTGACTTTACACTCTTTTGTTATGTATGAATATGTTTTGCATCCAAAAGAGGAAATGGATTCAGTGCAGTACTCATCTGCACCCTTCATAAATGTTTTTTCCCCTATTAAAGGAAGAAGATCACCTCACATGTGTTAGGTGACTTCCTCTCACCTCCATCATCCCTTAAACTTTCCTCCCGCCCCCCCTTATTAAAAGGGGAAACGTCCCCTTCACCTCTGTTGGACGCCCCTAACGGGGATCCGGGTTTCCTATTAAAATGAGGTGAAACCCCTTCCTCAACCGTGAGATCCCCCAACATCACTTGCAGTGACAGCTAGGAGATCCAAAAGAACTCTAGTTAGACAAATCCTGTTGAATTTTCAACTGCGACTTGAAGGTCTTTGTCGAATCCATCCTAAATGATTTGGCAAACTATTACTTGTGGTTAAACATGAGCAACTTATTTAAACCCCTAAAATCAAGAATTTCATTTGCCAATTCCGTGAACCGACCATAGCACATCTACATTGTTCTTGCATAAACTGCAATGGTCTCTCTCGAGAATTAATTAGCCATATCTGTAAAACCAAGAATTTCATTTAGCTACCAATTGCCATTGTTAGACGTGCTAAAATTGATTAATGAATTTGGTGTATTAACTTAGAAGATAAGTTGCAAGTGAGTCTAGAAACAAGTGAACCATATTCAATACCCAATAACACTCCATCGAATCATTCGGTTCATTGATTTTGTAAACCCTAGTTCGTCTACTTATAGTCATGATATTTTCCAGCTATTTTTTCTTCCACGACGATTTTAGTGAAACAACTTGTTGAACTAAAACTATATTTTACTGCTCACGTGCCAATGTATTCCCCCCCAGAATTTAATTAGTGAGTCTCTTGGATCACGAAACACTTTTCGAGCTCGCTGCCTTTTGTTTGAAACCAAAGTCCGTGTGTTAGGATTAACCAATCATCGCAAGAACTAGACCATCTCAACTTTGGACTGGGCTGCGTATGGCCAGTGAAGAAGTCCTGGAATGGTGAGACACATGCATGAAGATACGAGCCGTTCTTCGCTAGGACAATAGAATTAGGAATTTTTGTAGATCCTGAAGTAAATTTTGAAAATGCCTAGGATTCGGCTGATTTAATGGATAAAAAAGATATCTCAAGGGCGCCATGACCGCCACTATCGCTTGGTGAGTTCACTTGATCTTTGCTGTGGCTAAACGAGGTGGCTCAACCCTTGTCCGGTGGTGGCAAGGGTCTGGGCGACCCCCGGTTCGCTACGATGATGATCATAATACACGGCCCGAGCCTAGGTAACAGTGGCGCTGAGGCAAGACAAGAGGCTTGAGGCCGTTATAATCGCAGCTCTACCTCAGCCATTGCTCTAGTCCAACGCCACTCGTCGGAACTTGGGCATCAATGCCCCCCCCTGCAATCGTGAAGCTCTAGGGTTTTGGCTCGGACCACTCCATCTTTGTTGTTAGACATTTTTCAGAGATTTCATTTGGGAATCATATGTGGTTCCTCTAACTTTTGCTGAAGAATTCTTTGCTTGCACTAAAGACATGCGAAATGAACAAATCCAGAGCTCTTATTTACTAAATAACCTCACGTAGTTCTTCTTACTCTTTTCGAAGGAATAGAAATCATCGGCTTTTCTTGTTTTTTATTTTTTTTTGTCTTTCTTGCCAACGCTTTAAATTTAAAACTCTTGTACAAATTTATCAATCATTATTTGAATGACTTACTATTTTTTGTGATTAAATTATTTTTTTGTTACAAACTCTCTTTGAGTTACATACCAATGTTTATTTGGTAATTTTTTTTCGTTAGAGTTTTAAATTTGGGTATTATTTGCCAATTTTTATTTCTCTAATAGAAATATTTTAAATTTATCAACTCTCATATGAACTTACCAACATTTGTTTACGTGATTTACCAGTTTTTTTCCCTATTACCATCATGTTTTGGTTTGCACGTTGCTGAATAAAAAACAGGTAAACGTAGCTAAGTAGCACAAGTAAAAGTTGTCAGTTTCAAACTATTTCATAATTTAATCTAATAAAAGTTAGTAAGTTTCACTAGTTTAGGTTGGTAATTTCACATAGAGTTGGTCAAGATGAAGCATTGGTGAATTTTGCAAATAAAAGTTGGTAAGTTAATACAAACATTTCTAATTTGCAAACCATAAAGAGAATTTGGTAATTTCATAAAAATATCGGTATATTACCCCAAAAAAGTTGCTAGAAAAATGTTGTTGTTTAATTTTGTTTATCAATATTTATTAGCTACTTACTAACACTTATTAAAATTTCTCGATATTGAAAAAAAAATCTCTATTTTTGGGCATGGAAAGTCTCATTTTGCGAACTGACAATATTGTCAAATGTGCTTTGCTAAACGCTTAGGAACTTAGAAATTTCTTGTGTTTTCTCTCGCCTTGCTGATTCTTTAGATTCTTCGACCTGACCTGATGTCTCCGTTCTGCACCTAAAGCAAAGTTTAGCGTGCTTTCGTAATGTCCAGATTGGAAGATATTGTGTAGATTATATGCAAGATAACACTATCACATCAGCATCCATAAGATACCTAACAATATCTCCAAACGCACGCATCGAAAAGTAGATGCAGTCCAGAAGATCTCAAAGTGAGAGTTGAATACATCAGGCAGCGCGCTTTTCTTAGTCTGGAATTTGTGGCAGCCTGACGAAAGTGAGCAGAAGTCCGCGAGAGAGCTGATCAACCGTCTTTCTCGGGGGCGGCCACACGTCGGTCCAAGATCAACCTTTTGGGACATTAGTATCGCTCATGCAGGGAAGAGTGTCCACTAATATCTGCTTCAGTGATAAGCAAGGCGGGCCGAGCGCACTGAAACAGACCGCAGCCATGGAGACGTCTCTCTTATGTCAGAATCCTCAGAAGGTGCTGGCGTTGGAGAGGACTCTGATGAAGTTCTTGAACGGCTCAGTGTCCGTTGATGAAACATCGGGATCCTCATTAACATGTGAAGAGTTCATGTAATTATTGTTTTGAGTTAGACGAACTGCCATGTTTTATCACACGTCAAAAAACTTAGAATAACAGCAACTCAACAAAGGGTCTCGCATTTTTTTTTTTTGATAAAATAAGAATTGTATTAACTTTTGACAAAATTACAAAAGATTGACCAGACAACACAAAAGGTCTCGCATTTTAGCATCCATCGTTTTCTCCAAAAGTATAAACTATATAAAAATGAATAAATAAACAGACTATCAATGTACTTATAGCAGATTAGTTAACACTCCTCATCCTGTGTAAGCCGGTCTTTACATGCGCAAGTCATCAAACAAGGAAAACAAATAGTAATCTATAAACAAGAAATAGTAGAAAAATGAGAAGGAGTATCTTCATTCGAATCCTTGGGATCATGCTTTAATATCAAATACAATTTTTTTATGATCAATTGCTCTAAATGTTAAAATTGTTAAAGGAATACGAGATATAATATGTTTAACGGTTTTATTTAATAATGATGTTGACCAGTATGAAATTGACTTCGACTTCCCTTAGCTTGCCAGCAGCAACAAATGCAGTGCTACGAAGACTTTCGTATAATATTTCGTCCACCAGCCCACCTCAGATAGAACTACACAAGTAGAAACCAATCTCACTTCCCTACCTTTGTTTTCTGCAGGATCTACTTGCATCGACAACGTGAATTCTCATCGACTCAACAAAGCAATGTATAAGTTGGATCCAATCACATTGTAAAAGTCAAACGGTATCTAAAATACTGGTCTTTTGAAAAACCCTTAGCAGAATGGCCGATTTTATCAAGGTTATCTGGCGGAAATGACAGGTTTATTCGGGCCCTAAACACATATCCCTTCTCCCGAACGATTCTGAAAACATTCTGGAGCTGTAGTTACGAGATATACTTACCTAATCATGACAAGCAAACGTAAAATTATCAGCGCCCTCGCTTCTGTTTTTAATACTCATGTCTATCCACCTCAACACGAACGTAATCACGCACAACCATCCTGCCTGAAGAAGTGGATGGAGAGGATCGGTTCGTACACTTGAAGAAGGGAAGTTGATGGATGCCATCTCTTCTCAACCTGAGCAACTAAGAGAAGGTATCCAGTAAGTAAGTCTGAGAAATCTCGAAGTTTTCTATTTTTCCTGAATGCCTCTAAATTACTGGTGCTACGGGAAGATCCTATTTGACCTTCAACTGCAACTTCAAGTTGTGACTTGAACCTTCGGGCTATATTTTTCTCTAGTTTTTCAAATCATCCCTCTGATTGGTAGATTATAAGTGATTAACGTCACCTACATGCAAACTTAAATCAATGTAAATATGATTCATATCCATGTTTATATACCATTGGTGAAAATTATAAGTGGACGTAGTAATCATAGCTCGCATTTTAGTATCCTCTGATCTAATCTACAAGTTTGTTTTACGTCTCTCTTGTCGTCTACCGCATTGCTTAGTACGCCATCTCTGTAAATCGAGTTGAAAATATCCAACATCTTTCATCTATAATGGCATGAATTTTTGTTAAGTAATTAACTAAAGATATTTTGCAGTTTCCCAGACATTGACTTTCTCATGTCATGCATAGTCAACTCTAAGAATATTCAATCATTCCTTGGTCTCGATCGATCGATTCAGCATCACTTTTTGCATAACGTGCATTTGTCTCTTGAGATGATTATTGTATTTGTATCGTTCAACGAGCCATATAAAATGAAGACAGACTACTTCTCATATTTATTATGCTTAATACAGATTATATAATACTTTAAAACGTGCAGCCAAATGTCTGTTTCTCCTGTTACTGTAGAAGGAGTCAATATCTGTGATAAATTCGAAGTCAGTGTTGAAAATATAAAGTTCCAATTATTCTATTTCCTCGAGCGGTAACTTCTAAGGGCGTCACATGTTAGGCTTGGCCAGCATTTAAGATGAAGCTTAAACTTGTACCATAGTCAACTTAACAAAAACTTTTTTGACGAAAACTTAGGGAAAGAACCTGTCGATCTTATTTGTCGTTCAAGTCGCCATTAATTTAGCGAGTCTCTTGGATCACGAAACCTTTTAGAGCTTTGTTGCCTTCTAATTGAATCTAAAGTCATGGGATAACTAATACATTGAACGAAGTGCCTGAACGTAGGAGCAGGAAGAGAAACATATCACGATACGAATCCAAATACTTATCACGCACGTTAGTTCTGAAACTTTTACTTCGTGTAGTTTAAGTTCTAAATCACAATTGTTATTTTGTACAGAAAGCCTGATGACCTTTTTCCACTTAAAATAGACCAAAATTAACAATAGAACTTAAGTGCATGGAGCTGCAAGCTCTATATGCATCTTCATGACAAATTTTAGCTCCTTGTGATTGTCACTGAATCAATCTTGAAGTAGTTCAAAAAACAGAAGGCTACATGTTGACTGATATAGAACATGATGTACGTTCGACGGAGTTATATGACTGTTAGGCGTGCAATGAGGGCATGGATGGGTCGCGTGGTCCAATATTTTGAAGGTGGAACTCCCAGGATGTGGAATCGACAGTGACATGGTTCTAGAGTTGATTGGTCTTGATATAGAGATCTTTTCTCTCTTCATTAAGATCATTAATGGTCTCAATATAATCGGATCAACTAATGCCTTTTATTTTATAGTCGTCTTGAGCATGTTATGGGGCCAGTTCCATTTCAAAACTGGCCCGGAAACATTGGTTCTACTGTGGAACCAACTCAAGAGCTGTTCAATAATGTCATTTAACTGCTGGAATCAAAAGATTCGACAATTCAAATGGTATTCGACGTGTTTGATTAGTGATCACTAAGTTGGTTTCGTAAGGGAAAGCTACTTATTCAAAAGCACTTAATACGGTCAGAAGTCCTGAATCTGCTTAGTCTACCGGCACTTAATAATCAATTAAAGCAATCTTGCCATCACTTTTCATCACGCCTCCACCCAAAAGTAGCCATGCAAGTGTCATTAGCAGTGGAGGATTCTGTTCCCCGACCGTGTCAAACACGGCACGGCCATTAATGGTGTTAACTTAGTTGATAGAAACACGATGAAAAAAATTAAGGAGTTGACACAATGCAATACATGTAACATGGTCGAATAACGGGTTAAAAAGTCAACATGACCAGATGACCTAATATGGCACAAAACTAATACGTTACTATGAAATCAACAACACTAGTCGGACATAAGATTTCTTCAAATTCTCATAAAAATTATTTGCAAATAGTAGCATTAGTCAATGAAATATGATTACATCAATTTTTTTAAATATTCATGGTAAACGGCATATCATCAATTAAAAACCTTGATAGCGAATAGCAAGAAAAGAATGATCTTTTAGTCTCATTATGCATAAACAGATCAAATAAGTTGTGGCAATATAAACCCGTAAATGTAAATGGATTATATGAGTCAATTTTGTGTCTAGTGAATTGAACATGAACACAATAATAAATGTATCTCATGAGTTAACACGAATTTGACCCAAGCATAATCAGCCTCAAACCAAACCCACTAACTTTGTATTGTACTTGAGTCGTGCAAGAAAATTACTTTTCAATTTTACGAATTTAGTTCTAAATATTTGTGCAAAATGATAATATAACCCTTCAAGTCACTTTTTGCTACAAATGGATGTAGGCCGGCCGGCCGGCCATCCTAGATCCACCACCATGTCAATAATTTCCAGCAAAAATTAGCTGAAAGAATCAAATTGGAATTTCACACAAATATTTACTATTTCACGTTATATTGACAAAATGAGAAAATTAGATGTGAATAAGCATGGTTTAAAAATGCTTGGATATCATCCTTTTAATTTCTTTTATTATCAGAAATTGCCACCCCTGATTGTCATAGCAAGGAATGCATATTTTCAATGTTTAATTATTTTTAGTACCATAAAACTCTATCTTTTGTACTATTACTGATCACATTATTCACTTTTTTTGCGGTGCCCCCATTCAAGTAACGGCACAAATTCAGAGTCAATTCTCATATCGTTAATTACAAATCAAACGTTCAAAGTTGCTTTATAGGAAAATTCGTGCAGTAATTCCACTTTGAGATTTTGTGTTTCCCATATACTTCGTATTATCTTTGCTTGTCCATACTTCTATGAAGCCAATGAAACGTGCGTCTTTGTAATTCATAAAAAGGAAAATTGCATCAACAGTCTTGAAAGCTTGTTCCAATATATAATCAAGTCCTAAACATTTAAAAATGTAGTCAAATCTTAAAGCTTTTAAAAATCGACAAAATTAAGCCCTTCACAACAACGCAGTCGATTTTGCTGATGGGAAACGCGGGATATTCAATGTGACTTTTCTTTTTATAAAAAAAAAACTACTTCAGAGGAGGGGGAAAAATCGTAAATCTGAAGTTTTCACAACACCAAACTACCTAGCAGTGAATGTAGAAGTCATCAAATTATTCAAAATTGAAGGTAGAGATTATCCAAATACCAAACAATGAACTAGCTGGAATCTGTCGGAAACTTGAACATCTGCTTGAGGATGGTTGAATACTCAGACTATCTCAAATTTGAGAAGAACGCCCTGTTAGAAGACATCCCTTGGAGGACTTTGTCATAAAACACATAGCTTTCAAACATAAATGAGTTATGTGCGAGCATGATACAACTTTGCAGAAGCAGAAAGTGCAGAACCAAAGTTTTATAGAACCAAAAGGAATGTATGCTTCAACATGTTTCTATATGTTTATCACGACAGATACACCAGGAAATGCATTCATGCAAAGATTTTAAAACATACAACCTTTTTTAATAGTAAAAAGAAAAGATAAAGCTGGGCCTTGCTAGATGCTTCTCCCCATTTTGGTCGAATCAAAATATTGAAACACAAAGTACAATCAAGGTAAGAACACAGCTAGAGAGAAACATAGAAAGGAAACCTCCACCTTATTTTAGTACACAAGTCGAGCAAAGCAAATATGCGTTTGGCAACATATATTTCAAAGCTGCAGCGCCTGAAAACTGAGTGAAGACACTTCCTAAAAGCCTTTTAAGCTGTTACAGTAACAAAGGCATTGTTCTGGTTAGGAGCGTGTCCAATAGCTCATAAATACAATAACATTCTTTTTCATAACTGAAACAATTGCTGGAGCAATGTATGGAATATACTTTTTGTACTACTTTCCTCAAAGTTGATTATTTTTTAGGCTTTTTTTTTGAATAGTTTCATTTCCTTGTGAGATTCTTTTGCACCTTTATATTATTTTAGTCCATCTCTTTTGAGAGTAAATCAAGTCATTTCAACATAGAGGTAGGCAATTTTAAATAGGGTTGTGCCTCATATTGGGCTTGAGCAGTGCTCCATTTTTTAACTAAATCAGTGAAAATGGATACCTGATTATATTAACTTATTACTCGAAAAATAGAACTAGTTCAATTTGAAGACAAACTAACCTTCATTATTTCCTACAATTGAACAACAAAAAGTTTACTTATTTCCTCCTATATTACAAGAAGACAAAGGACATAGACTAATCAATTTATTCCAACTTTATATTCAGCCTTCTCAGCCATACAGAATGAAGCACCATATGGATCACGTCATATGGCTTTGCCGGCCGATGCAACTCAAAATGCCTCCTTACTTTGAGTACCCTCTTCTGCAATTTCACGTATTTTTCATAAGGGATCGCCTGCAAGATTGTCTTGATATCTTTTATCTTCTCAACCGGAATTTGAATTGAGAATTTACTCCAATCAAGCACGTCACTGAATGGCAACCAGTAATTATTCTTGATGATCACGGGAACGCACCCCGCGTAAATTGATTCCACAATCCTTGGGCTCGCTACTTCGTACCCGCTAGGGCACAGGCAGAATTTGGTCCTCCCCATCAGTTGAGTGTAGTTTTGGCCCTTGGGAAGGTACTTGTGCACTTGGACGTCAGCGTCTTTATCCTTCCAATGCTGGAGCAGGAGCTTTCGGATGAAACCATGCTCTCCCCCCGCGAAGAAAGCGAGGATCGTGCGGTTGCTGGGATCTAGCCCCAAGCGAGGAGGGCCGAGCTCCCCACGAATTAAGTAGACCTCTGCCATGGAGACGTCTATTTGTGGTCTGAATCCTTCTGAAGTATTGGCATTGCAGAGGACCCTGATGAAGTTCTTGAAGAGCTCACGGTTGGCTGATGAAATGTCAGGACCCTGCGGGGTTAAAAAGTAAAACTTAAAAAAGATCAGGGTTACATATGCTCACACACACTCAATTGCATTCATTTAATAAGTGATAAGTAAAAAAAAATGTTATTACCCATGTTTCATCTGTTTGACTTAGCTGAGTACTTAAAACAAGACCATAGTGACATATTATATGCATAACACACTTACATAGGCAAAAAGCAGCGGAATTCTCAATGACTCCACGAGAATATCAAATTACTTGTATTATAACTATTTTCTTCACCCATGATCAATAGAATCAGTATATATATATATATATATATATAGACGGACTCCTATGTTCAATTACTTCACGACTTTTAACTATTCCATTGCCTCACGGTGAGTTTACAAGACATTCCATTCAATAATTAGCGGCGCCACAGAAAATCAAATCACCTTTCTCTAAGGATTCTGCTATGAGGACTTGCGCATACTCTTTAATCAATTGCCAACGTCAGATACAATATGGTTTAAATTCCAATACTTCATACTTCATTCTCTCATCGGTCCTTCTAGCTCCAAGGATTGTTCTTCATCAATCTTGAACTTAAGAGATAGTGTGTAGAGCTAATTTTAATAAGAATTTCCATAAACGAATAGTGCTACATATACATTATATTACGAATTTGGAAGCACTGAAGAGTACAAGTACCATCATACTTACCCAATCATGACAGGAGACCATGAAATGATCAGCACCACCGCTTCTATTCCAATACTTGTACCTATCTGCTACAACGCCAATGTAATCGCTCGCAATTCTCTGCAATCTCTCACGCGAGTAGTCGCTCATGGAGAGGATCGGCTGGTACACGTAGCGGATGACGTTGGCCACGCTGAAAGGGAGGAAGAAGGCATGCGCCTCCTCGGGATGGCGAGCCCTGAATGGGTTCTGCTTGTCCTCCATCTCGTCGATGAACTGGCCTTCGATGGCATATATGTTGCTCGTTGGTGCATAGTGGACCAAAGGCTGGTCTCCTTCTCTGTATATCCATATCTTGAATCTCTTCATCATCTCTATGTGGCTCCTGTCCCAGTATTGAACTCAGAAATAAGGTAAGAAAAGATCTGTGTTACGCAAGCATGGATGCAGGTAACATAAATCGTGGAGATTGACATTCACTCAAAACCGTACATAATAAATAAGAGTTGGGTAATCTAAATGAACTCTACAGAGTGGGAATTTTAACTGATGGAAGGCGTAATGGTTCCTATACACATTTCCTCTGGGTATGAAGGTCTCTTCCTTGTCAGAAGCGTAGCTCCGGGACCGAATGGCTTTCTGAATTGCTGCACGGGCTTGAGCCATTTCGTATTCGATTCTTTCTAAACTACTCTTCTCCTACATGCACCAGAAAAACTTACCAAGTTAACCCACAATCATTAGAATAGACCCTGTAACACGGTAATACGAAAGAATTTCGCAATGATACGCATAACGACACTCACTCTGATTAAACGGGTGCCATGTCCTGAGCTGCTTTTGTACATGGAGGTCGAGAGAAGCCCATTAACTGCAAACGATGATGGTCTTATGGTGTGTTTGTTGGAAGGAAAAGAGAGATTCATATCAGGGTCTTCATGATTTCCATTAAACGGAGAGTAATAGAGAAAGACGAAAAGAACGAGGAGACAAATTGGTGGAATTAGAAGAAACTGTGAATTAGGGAAGTTCATGATGACATCTTTCGGAAATGAGCATGAGAAGGTATGACTGCAAAGAGCTACATATGCAAATACAGATATAACTGATTACGCAAGTTTTACACTTGCGTTATCTTTTCCACTTTCCTGGTTATACACTCTTTCTTGAGGATGCAAATTTTTGCAGCGGAAAAAGCTTTAGTTAGACAGATCCTGTTTCACTATCGCCTCCATTAACGGAGTGAGGGTGACCCCGCTAAAAATCAATTTGTCAATTTGCCTCTCACCTATCTAAAAATCATTCACAGAAAGTTCATATATTTGTTGATTGGGATAATTGTCCAAAAAGACCTAAACATATTGCATTTTTGCCAATTCAGTCATAAACCTTTTTATTTAGCTAATTTAGTCTTAAACCTTTTGGAAATTTGTCATTTTAGTCCTTCCGGCGACTTTGTCTAGAAAAATGCATATGTGGATGTCCGGTCAACACCGTTTATCTTCCGTGGTCGGACCTCCACATAAGCATTTTTCAAGATAAAGTTGTCGGAAATGCTGAAATAGTAAATTTCCAAAAAGTTTAGGACTGAATTTGCCAAATAAAAAGGTTTAGGACTAAATTAGCAAAAATACAATATGTTTAGGCCTTTTTGGACAATTACCCCTTTGTCGATTAATCTGTGTCTTGTGCTAGAATAGATTTGTGAATATCACATAATGTGAATATCCTATTGTGAATAGATTTGTGAATAGATTTGTAAATATAATATGTTTAGGCCTTTTTGGACAATGTGAATATCCCATTGTGATAGCAATGGTGATTTCCAGCCTGCCATGGGAAGACTCTTGAAAAAGGATGGAGCTTATTCCTTCATGCCGTTTCGAAATCATATGCATCTTCTCGACACGGTAAGAAAAGACATGCTTAGTGAATGGGTCACGCTTGGATTCACCTATATTTACATAATTCAAGCTATTGAATAGGTCAGTATCAAGATGATTAACCCTTTGTTCTACATTCAACGTATTGTTCAAACGCTTCCCACACGCCTAGAAGAACTTGCTTTTGTACTGCATATCCAAGTTGGCTCGATATAGACGGAGCTAAATGATCTTTTTCTTTTTCCATATGCATTAACCTATAAAATATAATTACTTTAAGAATTAATCATGCATAAAAAGAAGTAGAATTGCTTTCTTCAACTACGACAACTCATCCAGAAGCATACAAAAAATCGGATTAACCTCACTAAATACAAAAAAGAAGAAGAATAAGAAAGGAAAAAATTGTTAAAAAGGTTCTAAACTTATTGTGTGGCAACCAATTCAGTTTTAAATTTTTTAGTTGTGTCGATTTAATCTTAAATCTTTTGACAACTTATCAATTTAGTCATAAACATTTCACGTATATTAATAGAGATTGTATATTTATTGGTAGAAATCCATGGGGACCATATTATCATAAGCGCCATATTCATGTTTTCATTTTCACTTCACTTTCACCAAGTGGAGTCGTCTTCAAACTTAAGTGAAATGATAAGGATCCATCCCTCTATACTACGTCGCATGACTATTGATGCCACCAACAGAGTTCTCTTTTGACTCTTATCATGTCAACAAGTTCCGTCAACACACTTGCTGTGTATATTTTATTCTATGAAACGCTCGACTTCCAAAACATTGATTATAATGTATTGTGAGAAAACACAGGTCATTTAAAACTATGATATTTTTGTGCCATAACGCACTTTTTAGCAACAAGAAACGGTCAGGATCCATGGACAGTATCAACGCCGTCACCTTGACATGGGGCAGGTTCCTTTGGGTGGTCAACATTAACCCAATCGAAGGCAGGTAGCGACAATATTCAAATGTTGGGCCAAAGAAAAGAACAGCAATACGCATGAAAAAAGAGGAAAGAAACATGATGGTGTGTCTTACTGTGTGCTTGTGAATTCATATCCCCTCTTGCTTTGCATGGTAAGTTGACGGGACAATTACCAATTTGGTCCTAAACCTTTTGCTACTTTGCCAAATAAGTCCTAAACCTTTTTTTTTTGTGCCAAATAAGTCCTAAACCTTTTACAACTTTGCCGAATAAGTCCTTACGGATGATTTTGGTGGGAAAATGCTGACGTGGCGACGACGTGGCGGCGACGTGGCATAAAAAAATTAAAAAAATTTTCAAAAATTCCAAAAATTCAAAAAAAATTCAAAAAAAATTCAAAAAAAAACCTACTTGGCCGGCTCTCGCCCAGATCTGCAGCGAGGGAGCTCCCTCGCTATAGATCTGTTCCACTCTCGCCGGCCGCGGGCGAGGGCCGGCCCGGCCACCGGAGCTCGCTGGCAAGTAGGTTTATTTATTTTTTTTTTTTGAATTTTTTTTGAATTTTTGGAATTTTTGGAATTTTTTTTAATTTTTTTTATGCCACGTCGCCGCCACGTCGTCGCCGGCGAGTCTCCGGCGAGGTCCGGTCCGCCACGTCGTCGCCACGTCAGCATTTTCCGGCCAAAATCCGCCGTAAGGATTTATTCGGCAAAGTTGCAAAAGATTTATGACTTATTTGGCAAAGTAGCAAAAGGTTTAGGACCAAATTGGCAATTGTCCCGTAAGTTGACAGTAGAGCCTTGCCCTTTTTCTACCCCCGGTGCATGGCCACGTTGAGCACCTTTGAAGTCTTATCTCCATATCCATCAAGAAGAATACTCTGCCCCTGCGAATCTCGAAATTTCGTGGTCTTACTAGAGAATTACAATTTAAACCAAGCATGCCAGCCGAAGAAAAAGGAAAGAAAATGACTTAAACGGGCATGCGTGTATGGATGGATGTTGTACATGTCCATCCAGAAGTCAAGGTCTTTTTCGAGCTTGCAATTCTAATCTGAAGGAGTCAAAGTCTTCGGGGGGATTTGTGTGTTGATTTTTGCGACCCCCATCAGATCAATAGCTATACGATAGAATGGACAGGTGCATGCTCAAGAATCGCAAGGTCTTCTGGGGTTTCATTACTGTTGATTGGTACCTAGGGCAAAAATTTAAGGTGGTCCGGGACCACCAGCCTACGTGATCTGGACCACAAAAAAAAATGACAAGTGACAGGTGGGGCATGCTCGTGGGGCCCGCGCTCTCTCTCTCTCGGACCACCTAATTAATACTTCCTCGGTACCTAGGAAGTCCGGGTCTTTGTGGACTTTAATTGGTGATGTTTTGCCCTAAACATTTCTAACCCATCCGAAGGGTCATGGAACAATTTTCGAGACTTTTTCTTTCTTTTTTTTACTAACGTGCCTTCAACGGAAAAAGTACAAGAAAATTCATAAATTTATTATATTGGTATTAGTTCAGTTATAAATATTTTAATTGCAATAATATAGTCCTAAACATTATGCATTTATATTATTGGAGTCAATTCAATCAATTTTAATTTAAAATCACTAACATGGACGTCCATCGTCCTACATGGGACAGTCAAGCCTAATGTGAACAATTTATAATAGTACTTTAAAAATTGATTTTTTTATGTTTTCTTTCTTTCTTCTTCTTTTTTTTTTATTTCATTTTGGCAACCCTCGCCAACTACTAGGTGATGGCCAACAAGCCCTCACCAAATTGGGGTGAAGCTGCAAAAGCCGTCATACCCTCACCAAATCTCACCCTTGGTGACCGTGAAGGCCTTGTCCAAGGCTTTTCTGGCCTTGCCGACTTTGGATGAGGGCCACAACCCTTGCCAACCAAAATGAAAGGGAAATAAAAAGAAAGAGAAAAACCAAATAGATAATATAATAACAAAGTAAAGTACAAAAAATAAATACTCAAATAATATAAAAAAAATTCTTGTCAATGCTAGCCGCATCATGTAAGACTGCTGCAGTCCACGCCAGCAATTTCCAATCAAATTTGGCCGCATACACTTAATTAACATGAAAAATTTAGAATTAAATCGATATTAATGTAATAAATTTATATTCTTGTTGCTCTTTCCCTGGCCTTCAACATATGATGCTGACAACCTAGATGTCAGTCCTTCTTAAATTTTTGGTTGTATGGTTACTATTCTCGCTTAAGTTGTTTCGGGAGCATGTGTAACTAATAGTCGTTGATATGCTAAGGGTGCGTTTGTTTTGCGGAAAATAAATTATTTTCTAGGAAATGATTTTATTTTCGATATTTGGTTGAATCCGCCAAAGACCTTTCAATGTATTTTTCCGTTGTTTAATATCTTACAAAAAAAAATATCAAATTTTCATACTCTTTATTTTTTATATTTTCTGTCTTTTTTTTCCTTTTTTTTTCATTCTTCCTTGATTGGTGGCCGACCATGGCAATGGCTAATCGCAGTAATGGACAAGCTTGCCTGAGGCAAGCAAGGCTTGAGCCTCGGTCTTGCCAGCTCAAGCTCGCTTGATGCCAACAAGCTTGAGTCTTGCCCAAAACAACAAGGCCTCGACCCTGCCCAATCAGCCAGCTTGAGCCTCATTGGCCTCCTGTGAGCTTGTCCCTAGCCTATGGTTAGTTGTCGGCAGTTGCCATGGCAAGCCACCAACTAAGGAAGAAGGGTGTCGCGACCTCCCCGAAGGTGCACCACCTAAGGGTTAAGCTAATGGATTGCTAAACCTAATTTAGCTCGAGCTCTCCCAAGCTCATACCAACTCACGACTTAGGTTTCAATTCTTAAACATGCAAAATTGATTCAATTGGAGTCGCCACTAATCTATTTGAGGTGGGTCTATTAGAAACCCGTGTAAAATACTGGGAGTAGTATTTTACTCCTACGAACCAAAGATTCTTGAATTCGGGGACTTGAGAACCTATTTCTTCTATTTCAAAAAAATAATTTGCAGGCAGCTTGAATTAATTTTATTCCCTAACATGCACGGTGATCACGCGGGTGCGCAAACAATTATTTAAATACTCAAAGAAAAATAAGCAAAGCAAAAATAAAGCAAATCAACAAAAAAGATCTATTTTTGGTTTTTTTTTATATGAATGCAATGCATGTAAAGCATGTAATGTATATGATGAAAAAAAATTGATTCTGTATGCAATTATCCTAATGCAAATCTAAATGCAATGAATTTCAAGATTACTTAATGAAACTAATTACCTATAGCCAAATAATATCTAATTTAGGCTAGGAACTAAATTGAATTAATCCCTAATTTAGATTCAAAGATTATCTTGACTATAGATAATATTCTAAAATGTGAAAACTAAACTAATATGCAAATGCATGAAAATCTAAACCTAATGACATGACCTAACATGCTTTAAAATATGAAAATTCCAAATTAACCTAGCCTATATGACATGTTAATTAACTAAAGTAATTAAAAGACATGCAAAAAGGCATTTTTAGCATTTTCTTATTTATTTAATGAAATTCGGAATTAATTAAACCAATTAATTATGAAAACCTAAACTAACATGATTTTTAGATTCCTAAATGTGATGATATGAAATCTAATGCAATTCCTAAGTGACATGTGATTTGATGTGTTTAAACTAAATATCATGCAATAACTAAAATGCAATCTAATTATGTCATGCAATATTACCTAAATGCGATTTATTCTAAACATAGAAATGTAATTCAACATGCAATTCAAATAAACAAGATTCATTCAAAGAGAAATAACATCAAAACAAAGAAATTCTCGCAGATAGAATCAATAAATTGATCTTAAGCCTTAAAGATCAAAATATCAATTACATTCCCGCTCAATTTATTACCTCGTCTAAAGCCTTATAGACGAAATAAAAAAATTGATAATGCGGTTGCGAATTGGAAAATCAATTCCAATTGATAAAATCTATTGCCTAAATCAAACAAATTAACCAAAAACTAACATGAAAAAAATGCAATTTGACATAATGAAAGATTTTTTTTTTTTTGCAGAAATTTTCTACTTTTTCATTTTTTTTATTTTTTTTATTAAAATATTATAAAAACCGAATTAAAATAAAAATAATAGAATAAGTATTAACGAAAAGAAACGGGTCAGGCGGCCGAACCCCGCCCGACCCGCGTGAACCCCTTGGGAGGGGCCTGCCCGCGAAAAGGATAAGGGGCTGGACTGGGCTCGCGATGGGCCCAGTCCAGCTTCTTCCTTCCTTCTTTTTTTTTTTGTTTTTGCGTGAGCCCACATGTCCTTTGCTCCTGTGCACCTTCTTCTTCCTTGCGCTGCTCCTGTGTGACTCTCCCTGAGCGACTCCTCCTGCAACAAACATAAAATCTCGGCGGCGTTTCTCCTCTCCGCGTCAATCAGACATGATCGGCGGCACCACTAACTCGCCGGCGACTATCCGAGGGTCGTCATAGCACATAAAACAGCAACAAACTTCGCACGAAAACAAATTCCAAATCACAACAAAAAATCCAAGCAAATTATCAAATGAATGAAACGCGGTGAAAGATATTTGCTCACGGGATTAAAGGAGGTCAGAATCTGTCTTGATAATGCACTCAAAATTCAACAAAATCGATGTCACAAGCAAAGATCAATCGAAATAATGCAATCGGCTCAAAACTCATATCACTCGGTCTCCAAGGGCAGCAAAAACAGACAAAAAGAAAAAAAAATAGGTAAGGGAAACCAGGAAAATTCCCTACGTGGCTCGGGGATGGCGGAGAAAAACCGTACGAGCTAACTCAAGCCAAAATTATCCCCATCCGCGAGAACTCCCAGGCCGCGATCATGGGGAAAAACTTGAACGAGAGAAAAACGCCCACGACGGCAACTCACCGGCGAGAGCAAGGAAATCACGAACTCGTCGAGATGTTCTCTTGATTATTCACTCTCTCAGCCTCCCTCGTGTTCTCTCTATCTCCGCGAAGAAAGACCCCAGAAACTCTCCCCCTCGTCTCTCTGTGTGCGTGTGTATACTGTATGCTCTTTATTTTTCTTTGCAAAAGTCAAGTCTTCTCTTTTGCTTTTTGGCCTCCAAAGTCCCCCCATGCAGAAAGACTTGGACGCCTCTTAAAATAGGGAAAAATGAAATCTCGGTCAAATCTTTCAAAGATTTGACCGAATTTCCTTCCTTCCTTTTCTTTTTTATCTTATTTGGCCTCTCCTTTCAAGTCATCTCTTGAGCGTCCTTTTACTGGAGAGACCAAATATTCGGTCAGAGATTTGACCCCATAGATTTGATCAGAAAATCACCCCAAACATCTCCACGCTTCTCAATCTTAGGAAGATCTAAAGTGATTTGATCGAAATTTCACTTCCCTATTTTTCAAAGATTATTTTCCTCAGATTTATCTACCAAATTTCTTTCCTCGAAACTCATCAATCAAATTCTTCCCCAGATCGCCGCCGATGATCTTTCCCAAAATGTAAGATGCTCCTAACTATATGCAATATTATTTTTTAGGGAAATAAATCCTAATTTTTAGTTTTCATGCAACTAAATCTATATGCTAAAGTTAAAAATTAGGTGTCAACAGCTGCCCCTCTTTGAAGGTGAGCTCGCAGAGGTTGCATTCAAAGATCAATTGATACCTAATTTTGACTATGCAAATGCCATGCATGATATTTTTGTTGAGATTAACTCTCATTTTCCAAGGTGATTATGACATAATAAATGCAAATGAAGAAAAAAAAAACATACCTAAAATTACTTACCTGGATGGAATGCATGAGCTTTGAAACTGTCCTCTTAAGCCCGAGCACTTGCTTCGGTCACAAAAGAAAGACAGTGAAAGAACCTGATTTGTTTGCTTGAGGCCCGAACCCTTACTTCGGTCACAACAGAGGCAAACGACGAAAGAGACCTGGATTGCTTGAGGCTCGAAACCTTAATTCGGTCACCACAGAGGCAAAACGGTGAAAGATACCTGGATTGCTTGAGGCCCGAAACCTTAATTCGGTCACCACAGAGGCAAAACAATGAAAGATTCCTGGATTGCCTGAGGCTCAAAACCTTAATTCCGTCACCACAGAGGCAAAATTGTGAAAGATACCTGGATTGCTTGAGGCCCGAAACCTTAATTCGGTCACCACAGAGGCAAAATTGTGAAAGATACCTGGATTGCTTGAGGCCCGAAACCTTAAATCGGTCACCATAAAAGCAAAATTGTGAAAGATACCTGATTAAACTCAAGTCCCTACCATAGGGACTCAAAATGAACTTAAGCTGAGAGACCTGTACATCGCCACAAGCTCTCGATATGAGACACTGATACATCACCATCGGTATCTGCACATAGTCAATAGGCATGTAAATTGAAATACATGCATTCAGAATTCCTGATCCCTGAAGGGATAACCACATCATCAAATCATCTGCTTCAACATAAAATGCAATTCATATTTAAGAGATTATTTGAAATAAGAGACATTCAGTCAGAAAGGACTTATCACTCATTCTCATTTAGAATGGCTTTTGTCCCAATGAGGGAATATCTGAACACTCAATCTCACTATCATCATGTCAACAAAGATCCGAGTACTCTCGCAAGTGGTACAATCTTACCAATCAGGGAGGTCTTTAACAGGACTGTAATTTGGGCTTGGTCAATGGTTAAGCAAAGGGGACTCTTTGAGTCAAGGCTTAGAAAGAAAGTCTTCAACAAATGTCGCCAAGTTTACAAGTCAAGGACCCTGCAAATGCAATAAAACAGTCTTGCTCGCACTTCTTAAAGCTAAGCTTAACACATTAGGAACCTCACATTAATTCAAGTGCCCTAATCAGAAGAGACTTTGCAGGCTTGGCTTAAAAGTGTGTATGGAATGAAAAACTGAGAATTTTTCTTCAAACTTAACTTTTGAGTCTCAGACTTTGATTTACTAGGGATGATATATAACGTCAAATTCACCGGGGATTATTGACAAGATTGCCCCATTCAGCATCTCTTAGAATCGGGACACATTGAAGGTCGACTTTTTTTTTTTTTGCAAACTTGAGCCTTTGGCTCTGACTTCTATGGGCATCGGCCTTGCTTTTACTAGGCACACTGCTTTTTCCTTGCCCCTAAGTTCCTTCCATCTTCTTTTTAATTTTGGCATTGGCCTTGCTTTTACCAGGCACACTGCTTTTTCATGCCCCATTTTGCCCTTTTTTTTCTTTTTTAATGAACTAGACTGACGCATCTGACCTTGGTGTGAGGATGCTTGTATTCTGCTATAATGCCCCAGTGTAGGAGAACATCATCCATGTGGGTTTACTTTGAAAAGAAATCACGGGTTCAAAATGGCTAGCAAATGATAAGAGTGTTTAGGATATAGAAACGAATGCTCTTCGTCTTCCCTAAGGCACTTCATTTAATACTCGGTTCCACATGTAAAAGCAACGCTCAAAGATTGATGCAAGTGAAAGCAAGAAAGTTTCTATTCATTTCTCCTTGTACATCAATAATGTAAACGTACCTCCAGTTTGCCCCAGCGTGGGGTGATTCTTGACAGGGGTAATATGAAATGAAACTTCTCAAGTGTTTAGGCTCAAAGTGGGCAATCAATGGGTCATTTTAGTGTTTGGGATAGAGAAATGAACTGCCTCCCATCATTTCGATCATTGTACCTTTCGCAAGAGAACTCTTCGTCTTGCAGCCATGGAATTTTGTACGCTCATCTCACAACTGTATAAATAAGGGACTGTGTGTGGATAGGGCTTGCCTTTCGTCATCCCGATACATCTTGCTTAGCATTCTCAATAAAAAAAAACCTTTTTATGCCAATGTGAACAATAATAATTCATTTAACTAAAAAATATCATGATATCAAATGCAAGAGAGTTGTCAGAAATGAAGGTTCATTGACTGTTCTTGGGTATGAACACGACTTATCACCATGGAAAATCACTTTTTGATGTCGCATTTTTTCCTGCCCCCTGCACCAAGAGAAAACGTGCATGAACATGGCTCTAAATGAAATCTAAAATTTGTGAAATTTGTATCACTTATCAATGCAATGTCTCCTCCAGATTTGAGAAATGCCCCTACAATTCTGCATGTTAACCTTCGCAAATTATTTCCCTTCAGAAGTGTCCTCTCTCGATAAAAACAGTTAGGCTCTAACACATGAAGCAAAGAGATCAGAAAGACAACAGGGTTCATGCATCCTCTTTTTTTTAAAAAAAAAAAAATTTATTGATTTTTTTTTTGAAACTTTTTGAACAAGGAAACATGAAGAAGTCCAACCCTCAGAATTCTCCTTGGATGATTCTTTTCAGTTGTTGGATATCGTCACCGAGTTGGTTTGGTGTACCTCATCATGCCTCAAAAATGGTGATTTTATTGAATAACTCAGAATGAATTACACTTATGGAAAAGAAATTGCAGAATTCAAATGAAAGATCGAAAAATCCTAGGAAAGCATTAAATGAAAGGAATTCCCTCGCAGGGGAGTAAAGCAGAAATAAATCACTCATGCGGGCTTACACCCATTTCCTCCTGGGACTCATTCTTAAAAATTGCATTGACACCTCCCTCGTGCTCCGGAAGAGGATTCTTCTCGACGTTTGGTTGAGCGACGCTAAAGGTGAACACCTTAGTATCCAAAAGATCTTGGACTTTGTGTTTCAGGGTGAAACACCCATCAGTTGAATGCCCCACTTCACCCATGTGATAATCGCACCTCTTTGAAGCATTAAAGTTGTGGAATTTCTCAGGATTCGGACGCTTTGGCTCCTGAGAGAGCAAGCCCTTCCTTTGCAAAACAGGTAAAACCTTAGATAAAGGCCCTGGAAAGGGAGTGAATTGCCTCCTGTTGAACTGACGAGGCGCAAATGATCGGCCCCCAACCTGCCGATTTGTAGGGGCATGGACATTTGAAGGTCCGCCAGAGCTCGGTTGCGAGTATGTCACATTCACTTCAGATGCAAACTCTTTATCTTTTTTAAAGGCAAATTTCTTGACAGAGGTAGCCTGCTCCATAGCCCAACCATCACGTAAAGCAACCTCAATACGTTCTCCTACAGGAATTAACTCAGCCAAGGATTCAAAACGAGAGCCCAACACTCGATTGCGGAACTCAAATGGCAAAGACCTCATAAACATGTCCAGCATCTCCTTTTCAGTCAGCTCAGGAGTAATCTGCACAGCCACAGCTCTCCATCTCATGGCATACGCTTTGAAAGTCTCATTCTTTCTTTTCTCAAGGCCAATCAAATCCTCACGTGACGGGGCCACATCCATGTTAAATTTGTATTGACGGATGAAAGTATCAGATAAATCCTCCCAAGTTTCGAGCAAGCTAATCTTCTTCACCACGAACCATTGTAAGGCAGGTCCGGTTAAGCTATCCTGGAAAGTGTGGATCATGAATGGCACGTTATCAGCATACGGTGCCATCCTCATCGTGTAGTACTGCAAGTGGACCTTAGGACAGGAAAGGCCTTCGTATTTGTTGAACTCAGGTGCCTTGAACTTTTTAGGAACATGGACTTTGGCAATATGAGCAAGACCTCGTGGGAATTGATCTTGAAAGCCTTGCATTTGTCGAATTTGTTCCTCAAGCCTAGCAATGCGCTTGGATTCATCATTCCTTGGCAGTTCTGAAGATGCCCCGGCCTTATTAGCCACAGTCATAGGGACATTGTCAGTCAGGATTACCTCGTCCTCATTCAAGGAAGTGTCAATGACAACGTTCTTTGCCTTTTTTATCGGCTCGGAAGAAGCAGAATCATTAGGCAGCACAACTTCTACACTCGGTTGAGCAGATGCAGATAAAGCGGAAATGTTTGTGTTTAGAGAAACAACTTGTTTAGAGAGGTTCTCAAGGACATTCAAGACTGTCTTCATCTCAGTTTCAAGCACGGCAACACGAGTTTGTTCATTTTGGTCGGCCATCTCTGCTCTTGCCTTTGATCTTGTGATGATTGGTGAACGTGGACGCTCCGTAATTATCTACGAATGAGAAATGACAAGGATAAGCATAGTGCACGAAAAAGGAAACAGAATAAATGGTCCATGACGATGACCTAAAGATCTTCTTATATTCATTTATGAAATTCACTTTACATGAAATATAAGACAAATACTCGAAACAAATGAAAATGACTCAACGTAAAATAAAGACTCGAAACAAATAACTCAAAAGCATTTTATTAAGCTTGTTCTATATACAAATGGGAAGCTAATGCTTGATGCAATTGACTATTCTCCCTAGCCACCTTCTTCATCTGCTCCTCGAGTTCCTCCGCTTTTCTCATAGATTCGGCCATCTAGCTTACCTTACCATTGTTTGAGCTCGGCTTTCGGAGTAGGAACGAATCGAACATTAGATCATCCCATTGTATATAGAATGTGACTCGACTCACCTAATTGTCATGGACCGAGCAAAATAAATAAATAAATTGCAAGAGGATAAAATAGGAGACTTACTTTCCGATCAAGCAAACACATAGACATGCATATGAAAGGTGCGGCTCGATTTCTATTCTAAAAGGCTTAGCAAAGTGAAGCTACAAGGGTGGAATGACTAGTCGCAGCCTCACGTACTAAATCAAAACCCTTGCAACTCCGGCTCAGCCAAAAGGTGATACCCCAATGCGACACAGCCTCGCGGGCAGAAGCAAACACCTTTGGCACCAAGAAAGAAAGTTTTCGGGGTTAAGTTGGGCAACCTCTACTATGCGGCCTCGCGGTCGAAGTTGTATCCAACCTAACACCATCCTAAGTTATCCTAGTGCAGCCCAGGTCCTGCGGCGGGTTGTGTGTGTCAATGTGTAGTGCTAAAGCAATAAAGCATGCACAACAGTTAATATCGCACAACACTTCAAAGAAAACAATTAAATACTTAAAACAAAAATCAACCTGCAAAAACAATCAACACACGGGTTAGGGACATAAATGGAATTTCACTACCAATCAAATTTTTTTTTGAAAATAAGAAGAAAGGCCTAAGTCCACTAAAGTTCTTTGAACCAATTCCCCAGTGGAGTCGCCAAGCTGTCGCGACCTCTCCGAAGGTGCACCACCTAAGGGTTAGGCTAATGGATTGCTAAACCTAATTTAGCTCGAGCTCTCCCAAGCTCATACCAACTCACGACTTAGGTTTCAATTCTTAAACATGCAAAATTGATTCAATTGGAGTCGCCACTAATCTATTTGAGGTGGGTCGATTAGAAACCCGTGTAAAATACTGGGAGTAGTATTTTACTCCTACGAACCAAAGATTCTTGAATTCGGGGATTTGAGAACCTATTTCTTCTATTTCAAAAAAAAATAATTTGCAGGCAACTTGAATTAATTTTATTCCCTAACATGCACGGTGATCACGCGGGTGCGCAAACAATTATTTAAATACTCAAAGAAAAATAAGCAAGGCAAAAATAAAGCAAATCAACAAAAAAGATCTATTTTTGGTTTTTTTTTCTTTATATGAATGCAATGCATGTAAAGCATGTAATGTATGTGATGAAAAAAATTGATTCCGTATGCAATTATCCTAATGCAAATCTAAATGCAATGAATTTCAATATTACTTAATGAAACTAATTACCTATAGCCAAATAATATCTAATTTAGGCTAGGAACTAAATTGAATTAATCCCTAATTTAGATTAAAAGATTATCTTGACTATAGATAATATTCTAAAATGTGAAAACTAAACTAATATGCAAATGCATGAAAATCTAAACCTAATGACATGACCCAACATGCTTTAAAATATGAAAATTCCAAATTAACCTAACCTACATGACATGTTAATTAACTAAAGTAATTAAAAGACATGCAAAAAGGCATTTTTAGCATTTTCTTATTTATTTAATGAAATTCGGAATTAATTAAACCAATTAATTATGAAAACCTAAACTAACATGATTTCTAGATTCCTAAATGTGATGATATGAAATCTAATGCAATTCCTAAGTGACATGTGATTTGATGTGTTTAAACTAAATATCATGCAATGACTAATAATGTAAAAAAAAAAGAATGACATATTCTAAAGGATTGGACATAAAAGATTAAAAATCTAACTTAAGCATGCAATAACTAAAATGCAATCTAATTATGTCATGCAATATTACCTAAATGCGATTTATTCTAAACATGAAAATGTAATTCAACATGCAATTCAAATAAACAAGATTCATTCAAAGGGAAATAACATCAAAACAAAGAAATTCTCGCAGATAGAATCAATAAATTGATCTTAAGCCTTAAAGATCAAAATATCAATTCCATTCCCGCTCAATTTATTACCTCGTCTAAAGCCTTATAGACGAAATAAAAAAATTGATAATGCGGTTGCGAATTGGAAAATCAATTCCAATTGATAAAACCTATTGCCTAAATCAAACAAATTAACCAAAAACTAACATGAAAAAAAATGCAAATTGACATAATGAAAGATTTTTTTTTTGCAGAAATTTTCTACTTTTTCATTTTTTTTATTTTTATTATTAAAATA
Source organism: Melaleuca alternifolia (assembly GCA_019926035.1). NCBI lineage: Eukaryota > Viridiplantae > Streptophyta > Magnoliopsida > Myrtales > Myrtaceae > Melaleuca > Melaleuca alternifolia. Next base: position 75,487 of record JAGKPW010002330.1, read on the forward strand.
TTATAAAAACCTAATTAAAATAAAAATAATAGAATAAGTATTAAAGAAAAGAAACCGGTCAGGCGGTCGAACCCCGCCCGACCCGCGTGAACCTCCTGGGAGGGGCCTGCCCGCGAAAAGGATAAGGGGCTGGACTGGGCTCGCGATGGGCCCAGTCCAGCTTCTTCCTTCCTTCTTTTTTTTTTTGTTTTTGCGTGAGCCCACATGTCCTTTGCTCCTGTGCACCTTCTTCTTCCTTGCGCTGCTCCTGTGTGACTCTCCCTGAGCGACTCCTCCTGCAACAAACATAAAATCTCGGCGGCGTTTCTCCTCTCCGCGTCAATCAGACATGATCGGCGGCACCACTAACTCACCGACGACTATCTGAGGGTCGTCATAGCACATAAAACAGCAACAAATTTCGCACGAAAACAAATTCCAAATCACAACAAAAAATCCAAGCAAATTATCAAATGAATGAAACGCGGTGAAAGATATTTGCTCACGGGATTAAAGGAGGTCAGAATCTGTCCTGATAATGCACTGAAAATTCAACAAAATCGATGTCACAAGCAAAGATCAATCGAAATAATGCAATCGGCTCAAAACTCATATCACTCGGTCTCCAAGGGCAGCAAAAACAGACAAAAAGAAAAAAAAATAGGTAAGGGAAACCAGGAAAATTCCCTACGTGGCTCGGGGATGGCGGAGAAAAGCCGTACGAGCTAACTCAAACCAAAATTATCCCCATCCGCGAGAACTCCCAGGCCGCGATCATGGGGAAAAACTTGAACGAGAGAAAAACGCCCACGACGGCAACTCACCGGCGAGAGCAAGAAAATCACGAACTCGTCGAGATGTTCTCTTGATTATTCACTCTCTCAGCCTTCCTCGTGTTCTCTTTATCTCCGCGAAGAAAGACCCCAGAAACTCTCCCCCTCGTCTCTCTGTGTGCGTGTGTATACTGTATGCTCTTTATTTTTCTTTGCAAAAGTCAAGTCTTCTCTTTTGCTTTTTGGCCTCCAAAGTCCCCCCATGCAGAAAGACTTGGACGCCTCTTAAAATAGGGAAAAATGAAATCTCGGTCAAATCTTTCAAAGATTTGACTGAATTTCCTTCCTTCCTTTTCTTTTTTATCTTATTTGGCCTCTCCTTTCAAGTCATCTCTTGAGCGTCCTTTTACTGGAGAGACCAAATATTCGGTCAGAGATTTGACCCCAGAGATTTGATCAGAAAATCATCCCAAACATCTCCACGCTTCTCAATCTTAGGAAAATCTAAAGTGATTTGATCGAAATTTCACTTCCCTATTTTTCAAAGATTATTTTCCTCACATTTCTCTACCAAATTTCTTTCCTCGAAACTCATCAATCAAATTCTTCCCCAGATCGCCGCCGATGATCTTTCCCAAAATGTAAGATGCTCCTAACTATATGCAATATTATTTTTTAGGGAAATAAATCCTAATTTTTAGTTTTCATGCAACTAAATCTATATGCTAAAGTTAAAAATTAGGTGTCAACACTCCTTCTCTTTATTTTTTAGGAATTGCTTCAACCATTTTTAGATTTGTGAGATCATAAGTTTATTTTAGAGCAAAAGACACTTTCAAATGATGATTCACATCACACCATCTGTATTTTTTCATACGCCTCTAGAGAGCCAATTAATTCACTCACTGATAAGTTTTTTAAATTCTTAGATTCTTTGATAGAGGTGACAATAGAATTATATTTCCTGATAATTGTTGCCAACATTTTTTCTACCATCCTTTGATCAGTGATATCATCTATAGGCCCTCATTTGATTTGCTGGTTCTTGTAATCTAGCACAAAAGTGTTGGATGGTCTCATGATCTTCCATTTAAGCATTTTGGAATCGCCTTCTAAGAGATTGAAGTCTAACGGTGCGTCCCTTGCTTTGAAACTATTCTCATAGTACATCTCATGCCTTTTTTGCAGTCTTTGCTCCATTGATTCTCCGAAATATCATTTCCAAGAGTGCTTGCTAGATTATACAGGCCTTGCATCTCTGTCGGAACAGTTGCACCTTCTCTCGGAGTCGCATATCCTTTCTCAATGGTGTCCAGTAAATCTAAGCCATCAATTATGGACAATTTGTTAACCACTAATCTTAAGTGCAGAAAGAGTGTTTCTAGGATTTGATGCTATTTATGTTGTAGATCTTCATACTCAATACAATGTGAGACAGATACTATTTGCTATGTCTTCTCAGCTTTTATCATTCTAAAGATTCTCCATCACCGGGAAAGGCGAGGATCAGTGCATCAGAATCATTGCTCCCCCCAAAATCCCATTACCCCCCCTCCAAAAAACAAAGTACATGTATCATTGATTGAAGGGCAAGTAGTCATAAAACCTCCTTCCTTTGTTGCCTGCTTTAATAGTAAAAAAAAGTAGCTTCCGAGTGAATAACTGAATATGATCTCAACTCTATGAATTATGATTCCGGAGTAAATGTTCTTAGTGGAGAGTATTCAACACACTTGAAGAAGAGAGTATCCAAGGTTAGAATGTCAATGATAGTCCTCGTCACCTTCTAGATGATTGTAAGTTAGGGAAGAATGTAGGAAACTCTAGATCAATAATTTAACAAAGCTATACTACTGTTTGAAGTGAGTTCATGTGTTTCTTGTTTATAGGCTGGCCTCTCCATGCAGTAGTTAGTCATGTTTGAACTAGTTCTTCCCATGCAACTACAGGGATCAATCGGATTTCATTGAGCAAATTGTAGGACATCTCTTCAAGATTATTCCCAGAACTAGCTCCCCCTATGCTATTGGAGTAGATTCCTTTGTAGACAATGTGATATCATTGCTGCAAATTGGGTCAGAGGATGATGTCCGTGTGTTTGGAATATGGGGAATGAAAGGAATTGGTAAGACAACAGTGGCCAAAGTCATCTGTGATCGCCTTTTCAGGGACTTTGAAGGTGTCAGCTTACTTGAAAATGTCGGAGATGCAAAAGAAGGTACTCTTCCACTTCTTCAGAAAAGACTTCTCCATGATGTTCTGCAGGTACAAGGTCTAGAAATGGATGATCTTGACAGCAATGTCAATGAGATAAAAGATCAACTCTGTCGAAAAAGGATCCTTCTAGTTCTTGATGGCATCACTAACAAGGACCAAATTGAGTATTTTGGCGCTGAAGATCGAGAATGGTTCCACTATGGGAGTAGAATTTTGATAACTGCAAGAGAAGAATGGCTTTTGGAAGATCTCAAAGTAGATGACAAGTACATGCTTCCCGGACTAGGTTCTAAAGAATCGCTCCAGCTCATGTGTCACCATGCCTTCTGCAAAGACCATCCTATAGAAGGGTATTAAGAGTTGTCCAAGAGTCTTGTCCATTATGCAGGCGGTCTGCCAATAGTTCTTAAGAGATTTGGTTCCTTTCTTTCTAGGAGGAAAAATCAGTGGCTCGAGATATTGAAGAAGTTGGTAACACATCCTCATCTTTATTCAATCAGAATACCTCTATATACATTCTCCTCTCTTCATCACTCAGTAGGGCCATTTGGAGGGCATGGGGGAAGCTCTTTTGATGATCAAACATACAGTGACATAAGAAAAATAACGATCGTTGAAAGATCAATGATCGAGTCCATTACTATTGACTATGATCATAATGGGTGCTTAGTGCGCTCGCCAAGACATGGTGGATCTATTGACTATGATCAGAATGGGTGTTTGGTTAGCTCCCCAAGATATGGTGGAGTTTTGGAAGGCGAAACATGGGAGGTAAGTCCATTATTACAGTCACGCTTTGTTGATTTGCAATATTTACGTCTAGTTATGCTATTCTTTATGAAGATATCAGCTACTGTTCGTTTATGGAGGGAAGGTTTAGAAAAAGTAGGGTCACTGAGTCATAAAAGATGAACTTGCTTGAAGCAAATCAACTAGGTACTTCCCCGGTAATGAATTAGCTCCTGATATATTGATGGTCCTGTCGTCTTTGCTATGATTTGTCTTTAGTGTCATCTACTTTTCTGATGTCACAATTAATCAGACATTGCTTCAGCACTTGTCATTGTCAATATAGAGCGTCAAGAATGCCATGTTAGAGCGTCAAGAATGCCATGTGCTAATGGAGCAAAGCAGTAGGGGCTCGGGATGGATTTGAATAGTATTGATACGAGACTAGTGAAAAAGGCAAACTGTGCTCCATGATAAGAGAAGGAATACCAAGTATACATGACATAGCCTCTAACTAGTCCTTGCAGGAATTCAATATCTTTTGCTTGGGGATAACTTAAACCTGAATAGAGCATCTAGAGAGCATAGAATTTTCTTTTTCCCTTCAAGGTTGATTGATACTCACTTTGTTCCCCTGCAGTTGTTGCAGTTTACTCTAGATTATCCAGATGAGTACTTGATTTCAGTGTCCGGCTACATTCGAGAAGATTCTTATCGTGTCATCAACTCTCTTACCTTCCACAGCAATCGGAGGCCGTACGGGCCATATGGCAATGAGAGAGCGAAGTTTTTCATTTTTCCACACGTTGATGGAAAGATCATTGGTTTTCATGGAAGGTGTGGCTTTTCTCTGGACTCCATTGGAGCATATTTTGGACCTGTCTCGCAGCCATATCCTTTCGAAGACGTGGGACCATTTGGAAATGGGGAGAACTGCTGGGATGATGGCAAGCATACAGATGTGAGACAAATTGTCGTAGTATCTGATTCTGCAGTTGAATCTATTAGTATTACCTATGAGGACGGACATACTTTTCGACATGGTTCAAGTAATGGCTGTAAAATAAATACGGTAGGCTACTCTAGCAGGAACTAGGTGTCAGATAAATGTTATCATTTCTATTTCTAATGATGCAGCTTATCATGCCATTGCTGAAGACGCTGTCTAGATGGAAATGATATACTCTAAATCTTTTAACTTAGGCATGACATCACAAACAGGAAGCAAGTTTTTAAGTAAAAAGACTTGTTGAAGTAAGTTCTTCGTAAAAATGAACAGTTTCTGAACTTTCGTATTCTAAACAGTCAGTAAGGGAGAATCAATCAATTTTTTTCCATCTATGAAAATGCTTTTCATTGATTCATTTTGTTAAGTGAAACAAATGATCAATCTAGGAAAAAAATTCCAAATCATTAATTTTCTGCAAAGTAAACGCACGTGGATTGTCTTTTTCTCTTTTTTTGATCTAATATATGTTGATATGATGTTTCTACTAATCAGATCATGCATATCATCAAGAAAGTGGATCATGCACTAGTCATTCTCATCTACCATGCTTTTGTTTCCTGACTTGTTGCATTAACTTTTCTTTAACCTTTATATGGTTGTCACAGATAAATCTGGATTGGTCGACTGAATGTCTAACTTCGGTATCGGGATATATTGAGAATGATTGGGGTCCTACCATTATCCGTTCATTCACATTTCAAAGTAGTAAAAGAACGTACGGACCATTTGGCACTGAAACCGGAAGGAAGTTTTCATTTCCAGCAACTGGTGGAAAGGTCATTGGATTTTATGGGAGTTCTGGTTGCCATCTTCAATCTCTTGGAGCATATTTTGAACCAACATCTCATCTATATCCAATCAAGTGTAGCGGACCATTTGGTGGCCAAGATGGACACCCTTGGGACGATGGAAAATTTAATGGTGTAAAGAAAATAAAGATGATGTTGGAAAACGTTGTCAACTACATCTCCTTTGAGTATGACGATAATGGCAAATCTATATGGTCCTCTACACATGGTCACAGTGGCAATGGAGATATCCATATGGTGAGTTCATGGAATATTGTTCACTTATATTACCGTCGATCCTCTCTCTCTCTCTCTCTCTCTCTCTCTCTCTCTCTCTCACACACACACACACACTTGCACACAAAGACCCCATTCTTGATTCTACGAGAATTTTCAGAAAGACTTTAATTTGCTTCTCACATTAACTTGGACTACCCTCATGATCTATATCATCTTTGTTATAGATCAATGTGACAGCTTAATTTGACAGATACTTGCTAATTCTGCAGGTTACCTTGGACTACCCTCGAGAGTTCTTGACCTCAGTATCCGGTTATATCAGACAAAACTGTTCTGCTATTCAATCACTCACTTTCCAAAGCAATATAAGAAGGCATGGACCCTTTGGTAAGGAAGAAGGAAGCTTCTTTAGCTGTGAATTGATATGCAGCAAGGTAATTGGCTTTCACGGGAGGTCTGGTGTTCAGCTTGATGCACTAGGAGTTTACTCGGAACCAATTTCTGATCTTAGTTCCTTGAAACTCGTTGGGCCATTTGGAGGTCAAGGTGGCAGTCCTTGGGATGATGGAGATAGCATGGGTGTGAGAGAAATAATCGTAAAAGCTGGACTAGTTGTTGACTCCATTACTGTTGAGTACGACAAGAATGGTTCTGTGGTTCAGGGTGACACTTCCGTGTTGTTGCCAAGGTTCGGTTTTAAGTGGTCGAGGATTGATCACCTGTGCAATCTATTTAGCCATTGCATTGTCACAATACAACTTATCAACCTGAGTGTTCTATTTATGCTGCTTTTCAAGTTGGGGGATCGGGTTTAAATATGTTTGTGCTTCTAATTTTGCAGATTAAACTCGATTATCCTCGAGAGTACTTGACTTCAGTTTCTGGTTACGTTGGAGATCTCTTCGGGCTTACTGTTGTTCGCTCCCTGGCATTTCGGAGCAATGAAAGAACTTTGGGGCCAATTGGTGTGGAAGACGGGAAGTACTTTTCTTTTCCGTGGACCGGTAGAAAAATCGTTGGGTTTGGCGGGAGGTCTGGACTCTATCTTGATTCACTTGGAGCACATTTTGAGCCTTGACATGCTAAGCTCTACCTTTACGTGCAACCCTGCGGTCGATGTTTGAGTTTACACGTAAATGTAAGCTATCACCGACATTCTCAGGTGTCGAGGGCTGTCGATAAGTCGGTTTGATGTATTCTCCAAGAACGAAGTGTGTAAAAGCATTTAGGTAGGGAATCACTTCCTCATCAATTAGTCGCACCATTACCATTACACTACCATGTTATATTTTTAGTGAAATGTCATAATTTACATGGCACATGTGATGAGATAATGTTCATGAATTATATGCTCTAATTATAATTTACCAGCGTTTATTGCCATAGCTTATCAAGGTGTTAAAGTAAGCGAATTTAATTATGAAATTACTAACCCTTTGAGTTCCTGTTCGAATATTATAAGATCATTTTTCAATAGTTTGCCGATATTTACCACTGCTTGCAGCAATTCCGTTGGCTTCGGGCTCTCTTCCCTTCACGAAGGGTAGGAGTTCGAACTCTAGCACTGTCGTTAGGGATTCTTAAGCGTGACATAGTGGTGGTGGGTCCTGCGCTAGTGTCACCCCGGATTTACCTCTCTGGCTGTCGGTTGTGCAGAGGGGTTCCCGGGTTATCAACAAAAATAGTTTGCCGGTATTTAATTATGGAACTTGTCAATAGTTTGCCGATATTTACCACCGCCCGCAGCAATTCCGTTGGCTTCGGGCTCTCTTCCCTTCACGAAGGGTAGGAGTTCGAACTCTAGCACTGTCGTTAGGGATTCTTAAGTGTGACGTAGTGGTGGTGGGTCCTGCGCTAGCGTCACCCCGAATTTACCTCTCTGGCTGTCGGTTGTGCAGAGGGGTCCCGGGTTATCAACAAAAATAGTTTGCCGGTATTTAATTATGGAACTTGTCAAAATGACCAACTTTTGAAATGGAAGGTCACTAATCAGTATACAAACGTTATTTTATCTTCTTTTTACATAACGAATACTGCTAATTAATGTGTTATATGGAAACTTGCTCTTTCTTCTCTTTGTATGAAAAGTTGACGACTACATTGAAGAGTTACCATTTTCAAATAATTTTAGAGTTTCAAACTTACTGCCACCAAGTTGGAACTCACATCTAAAATTAAAGTAACTAGTCGATGTGGGAATTTACTTAGTTTGCGACTTACCAAGTTATATATAATTTAACATGTTTAAGAAAAAGGGAAAATACCACAAAAAATTCCTAAACTATACTCTATATGACATATTTATTCAAAACATTTTTTGTCATAAAAAATCTCCAACTTATGCTTGTATGACATATTCATCAAAAACTTTTGTTTGTGACATCAAAAGCCTTAAATTTATATCCTCATGATATATTTATCTCAGATCTTTTTCTTCTTTTCTTTTCTTTTTCATGGGGGAATGGGGTTTCGCTCGCGATCGCGAAGGGCTAAGCAAGGGCTTCACGGCCCTCACCCAGTGGCCGGTGAGCTTCGGCGACCCTCGCCAGCCAAAGTGGGTGGAAAAAAAATTAAAATAAGTAGAATTCTAGGCTAAATATGTAATGAGGATATGAGTTCAGGATTTTTGGTGTCATAAATTTTTTTTGGGGATAAATGTGTCACACCAGCATAAATTCAAGATTTTTGGTGACAAAAAAAAGTTTGAAGCAAACGTGTCACATAAGCATAAGTTCAAAGTTTTTGATGATACAAAAAAATTTTGGGATAAATGTGTCACATGGGATAAAGTTTAGGATTTTTGGTGGCATTTTAAAAAAATTGATAATTGGTTAATGAAATTTGCTTTAAAGAGTTAATAATGGAGAAAAGCGAAGAGATCATGAAGACACGTTTTCGATTTGTAACGTCCTCCTTATCCCCACCACCAACAATATTGTTCGTTTTGGCCCTACCGCACTGGCGCGGACGCACCGCCATCCCAGCTACGGCCTCGACCTCACGGCTTTGTTTTTCCTTGGGTCCACCATCCTCGCGGCCCTCAGTGGTAACTCACGAGCGCGCAACGCGGGAAAACGCGTTGTTGATGTTTAAGGGTGGACCTCCCACATATAAGCCATCCCAAGGCTTACTCCCTAGGCAATGTGGGACTAGGGGTGTTACATATTCCCCCATCAATGGCACAATGTCCCTGTTGTGGCCCCACACGCGGTCAGGAGTCGGCTGTGATACCATTATGTAACGTCCTCCTCATCCCCACTACCAACAATATTGTCCGCTTTGGCCCTACCGTACTAGCGCGGACGCACCACCATCCCATCTACGGCTTCGACCTCACGGCTTTGTTTTTCCTCGGGTCCACCATCCTCGCGGCCCTCAGTGGTAACTCATGAGCGCGCAACCCGGGAAAACGCGTTGTTGATGTTTAAGGGTGGACCTCCCACATATAAGCCATCCCAAGACTTACTCCTTATGCAATGTGGGAAAACGTTAAAAGCACTATGCCTCGCGCGCACGCGCAGGGGGTGCAAATTCGGTTCCCGACGAACCTGAACTTGGGTGCGATCATACCAGCACTAATGCACTGGATCCCATCAGAACTCCGAAGTTAAAGCATGCTTGGGAGAGAGTAGTACTAATATGTGACACCCCTGTCCCACATCGCCTAGGGAGGGAGTCATGGGAGAGCTTATATGGGATAAACTGCCCTTAACCCACTGACAACGCGTTTTCTCGAGGAAAAACAAAGCCGTGAGGGCCAGTAGGGGCCCAAAGCGAACAATATTGTCGGTGGCGAGGCGGAGGGCGTTACAAAGTGGTATCAGAGCCGACTCCCAACCGCATGTGATGACCACAGTGGGCGCTCGCTGGTGCCATTGAGGGCACATCGAGGACGTTGTCCCATTAAGGGGGGGAGTATGTGACACCCCTGTCCCACATCGCCTAGGGAGGGAGTCCTGAGAGAGCTTATATGGGATAAGCTGCCCTTGACCCACTGACAACGCGTTTTCTCGAGGAAAAACAAAGCCGTAAGAGCCAGTAGGGGCCCAAAGCGGACAATATTATTGGTGGCGAGGCGAAGGGCGTTACACGATTAAAGAAAGAAGAAGAAGAAATTAGTATTTTCATTCATAGGCAAGGAGACATGCGCGTTCGAATTGAGTTTGATGTTTCATTTTTCAGAAAGGAGGGATGGAAAACGGACATGTGAATGACTTATGATCAAGCAAGCTAGTTGGAGATAATCCGACCAAAACTATTAAAAAAAAGGAAAAAAAGAAAAATGCTAGTTGGAGAAAGATACTTACCCTATGGCATCACATCAATTTGGTTGCTTTGTGCTTCCTTCACATATCGTATTGATAGACACATCTGTATTCTGTTTAAAAAGATCTAAGTTGATTAGCACCTTTGTATCTAGTCAAGGATATACTTTTGAGATGCATGGGAGGACAATCTGAGAATTTGATTTTTATTTTTGGTGTTAGGTTGCCCCACTAGTACTAGATTATATATTCTTCTTTTAAGGGAGGTCCATGGGTGAAAGAGCTTGATCACCATGAGGACCTTAATACAATGAGTGGTATCTCAATTGGTGGAATGGCAACCCCCTAAATGGCACTGTAATAGATCCTTACGGTACCCCTAGACTTGCCATTACTTTTTGAACTAGCCTTGGTCCTATATAGAGAGGCAAGATAGACCCTCTACAAACCCATTCTTTTGTTTAGTATGTACATGGGTTTTGTTCTTCTTATAGGTTTATGCGTAAAATGCCAGCCTCGATTTATGAATAAGAAGTTCTTTGGTATCCCGGATTTGTCGGGGTATTGTTTAGTTTACTTATACTACATGCTTATCTGTTGTGGTTATCTGGGTTGACGACGAGTCCTAGGACATCATGGATTATCGATCATGGAAAACTTCAGGGACTACCGCGTGCTCGGACCAAGGGCATGACAACATTTTAGAGGGAAGTTTTCTTTCCTTTTTTTTTTGAGTAAGTGTTGTAGAAATCCTAAAACTTATTGCTAAGTGTAATCGGGTTCTACAACGTTTAAAAAGTGCAAAATTCTAAATCTAGTTAAATTAGTGTAATCTCAATGGTTTCGTTCATTTAGGCTAAGGAAATATGCTAAAGTTTCTTCTTCTTCTTTTACTTCCTTAAGACACTGGGCACCCACAAAGTGCCACGTTAGAAAGGAACTTGACAATTTAGAAACAAAACTGTCAAAAGATGAAAACATTCAGAAAAAGAAAAGGAGGATCACAGAGTCTTTTGGAAGGACAAAGTTGAAAACTGCCCAACTTATAATCGAAAAACACATAATTATCCTTTGAAATAACTGAAGCATCTAAATGCCTGTTAATAGGAAACGATCCAATGAATTTATTGCCATAAAAAAACTGAACACTTCCTGTTGATACCTAAATTTTGATTTGCATATAGTTTTAAGAGTATTTTTGCATATAGAACGGGTTCGATATTTTGTCTAACTTCGTTGTCTTTTTATTCGATAAAATTGGAAATATCGTGATTGCGAAGAGATTTTTGGTCACAAGTGAATATTTGCATAGAATCGGTGAGCGTAAAGTATATTCGGTCGAAGAAAGGAGAAGGGGTAGATAAAGAGGAAAGTTTGGACCAAATATTTGTTTATCCAACTAAGGCGTCCAAGGAGGAAAGATTTTGGAGGGGTGGGGGTCTCTCGCTAAAGAGAAAAGAGGGAAAGAAGTAATCTCAGTCAAATTTGACTGAGATATTTCTCTACCCACTATAAAGGTCGTACGCCTGCAAGGAGAGGACTTTTGGGGGAGACTTAAAAAGAAAAAAAGAAAAATTAAGGGACACACAGTGGAGAGCTTTATTCGGCAAAAACAAACACGCACAGAGAGAAGGAGAGACCGAGAGAAAGAGGGAGAGAGGGAGAGCAGGCGAGAGAGACCGAGAGGGAGAGAGAGGAGTTCGGGCCAGGCGATTCGTCCACAACCCGGCGACTCATCCACGACGGCTTGGACATCCTTGTTCCGGCGACTCATCCGCAGTTTTTCCCTTGATTTTGTTTCTCGCGGTGAAGTTCGGATCAAGGTGGGTGGTGATATTTTTGGTTGGTTCCCAAGTTTCTGCAGTGATAATTGCGGTTTTCTCTTGGTTTTTGATGCATTTAGGGTCTAGATCTCGCATTATTTCGATCTAGCCACCGAGTTCTTTCGTTCACCTCACTTATTAGATGGTTTGTTTGAATGATTTTACTTTGATTGTGATTTGATCTACGTGATTTTTGTGGTTCGTGGGTATGAGATCTTGATAGCCGCGAGTCTCTGGAAAATTCGTTTGTCTTTGGTCTCTCCTCAACGCCGTCCGCCGCGGCTCCACCTCGAGCAAGAGGTGGCTGAGTTTTCTTTGCAGGTCCCTGCAAATAGATGGAGCAATCACACGTGGGGAAGAACAGTGAAAGTTAAATGGGCTGTAGGTGAATGAGAGGCCTGGTCGTTCGCAGGCCTGCGCACGAGGAGAAGAAGCCAAGCCAGGCGGAGAGAGCAAGCCCACGCGCAAAAGGAAAAAAAGAGAGGAAAGAAACTGGATTGGGCCCCCGCGAGCCCAGTCCAGTCTCTTTGCTTCTTCGCGGGCCCCTCCCAAGGACATGCGCTGGTCAGGCCTGAGCCCGACCCGGCTCGTCGCCTGACCCGTTTCTTTTTATTATTATTATTATTATTATTATTTTCGTTTTTTATAATATTTTTTTAAAAAATCAAATATATATTTTTCTGCAATAAAAGTTCTTCCATCATGCTTGATTTGCTCATTCCTTTCATGCATTTTTTTAAAAATTTAATTTGCTTATTTTTTTAGATGATATGAATTATTAATTGCGATTTCGTTTCATCTTTCGTAATATACATTGGTCGATAGTCCGATCTCTTGCTCGAGATACGACTCGTGATAGCACGAAAGTCAGCTGATCCGATCTCATGCCTGAGATACGGTCCGTTGATTTGATGTTTTTTCTTATACATAAAATACAAAAAAATTACATTCCATGTTTAGATTGCATATTAAATAAAATTGCATTCCATATTTAGATTAGATTCACATTAGGTAGTATTATATTACATGATTAGATTGCATAGTAGATATTATTGCATGTCTTAGCATGAATCTTTGCATCTTGTTTGCATTATTAGGTTTTGCTTAACATTTGGATTAAGTATGTCAAATCTCATGTCATTTAGGAATTGCACAAAAATTCACATCATGGTAGAACATCACATTTAGAAACTTAGGAATCATGTTAGATTAGGTTTTCATATTTTATTAGTTTATTTAATTTCGAATTTTCATTTAATAAATAAGAAAATGCCTAAAAAATACTTTTTTACATTACTTTAGTTAAATAGCATGTCACGTAGGTTAGGTTAATTTAGGATTTGCATATTTCAAAGCATGTTAGGTCATGTCACATTTAGAGTTAGATTTTTCATGTATCACATATTAAAATAGTCTTTGCATTTTAGAATATTATCCTTAGTTAAGACAAGATTTTAGTTTAATTTAGGGATTAACGTAGTTTAGTTCATAACTTAGATTAGATGTTATTTAACTATAGATAATTAGTTTCATTAAATAAATTGTGAAATTCATAAAAGTTGCATTTATAATTGCATTAAAATAGTTGCATATATGATCAATTTTCCATTACATGCATTACATACACATAGAAAACCCCAAAAAAGGATCTTTTTGTTGATTTGCTTCATTAGGTCATCTTTGTTCATTGTTTTATTTTATTAAGCATTTGCTTTAATGTTTGCGCACCCGCGTGATCACCGTGTATGTTAAAGAATAAAGTTAAAATCAATTCAAGCTGCCTACAAACTATTTTTAAAATAAAAGAAATTGGATGTCAAGTCTCCGAATTCAAAATCTCTAGTTCGTAAGGATAAAGTACTACTCCCAGTATTTTACATGGGTTTCTAATCGACCCACCATAAATAGATTAGTGACGACTCCATTTGAAATTGATTTTGCATGTTTTAAAAGTGAAACATAATTCGCGAATTTGTATGAGTTTGGGAGAGCTCGAGCTATGCTAAACTTAGCAATCCGTTAGCCTAACCCTAGGTGGTGCACTTTCGGGGAGGTCGCGACACTTCCCATAGTTATGATAGAGAAATAACCAAAACACAACATGATCCCTAGCCCAATGCAGAAGATCTACCAAAACAGACAGAGAATTTCACAACATTAAAATTTGGTTTCCAAGCTCAAAGAAATTCAAGCAACCATGGCCAAGCTCAACAAAGCTTCAGCTATTATGGCCATGAGCTCGAAGAAGCTCGAGCGGTCACGTTTGAGCTAGTCGAAGCTCAATCAGCCTCGGGCATGCGTTTAGAGAAGTGCGGAAGCTGGAGCTGCCATGACCGAGTTGAAACTTGAGCAGCTTAAAGAAGCTTGAGTGACTAGGGCAAGCACGATGAAGCTTGAAAGGCCAGAGACACAAGCTTGAATTTTAGAACTTGATTACACTAAATTGACAAGTTCGAAATTTGATTGCATTTTTCAAAAGTTTTAAGATAAAATTATACTTTCTTGATAGGTATTAGGACTTTTAATATATTCATCTTTTTCTATTTTATACATTATACAAAGGTCGATAATATCTTTTACGTGAGATGGACTCCATGAGAGCAACCACAGTACGATAAGTTTTTGGTCAATTAATATGTTTCATGCAAGATGGATTCCATCTGAGTAAACTAGTATGACATTTATTTATTTTTGAATGCCAAATGAAGCGAATCATCAAAGCGCGCCAGAGAACCCTAATGAAGTATCATCTTGTTCTTGACCCTAGAAGTATGATGTAAGAATAGTAGTCTTTAGAAATTATCGGGTCTAGTTTGGGCGGGGATGCAGTATTTTCTAAGGCCACTATAATCTATCATCTTTTATATGGATCGATGTGACGGTTAAATGAGATAAATGCTTGTTAATTCTGCAGGTTCACTTGGATTACCCTTGTGAGTTGTTGACCTCTGTATCGGGTTATATCATACAAAAATGTTCAGTTGTTCAGTCACTCACGTTCGAAAGCAATATAAGAAGGCATGGACCCCTTGGCGAGGAAGAAGGAAGCTTCTTTTGATGTGCTTTGACATGCAGGAAGATAATTGGATTCACGGAAGGTCAGGTGTCCAGCTTCATGCGCTAGGAGTATACTTTGAATCAATTTCTGATCTTCGTCTCTTGCAATCCATTGGGCCATTTGGAGGTCAAAGTGGCAGTCCTTGGGATGATGGAGTAGCACGGTTGCGAGAGAAATAATCGTAAAAGCTGGACTAGCTGTTAATCCTTTACTGTTGAGTAAAGAATGGTTCTGTGGGTCAGAGCCCTAAACATCGTGAATGTTTCTGTACACGCCAGGTATGTCCTTCAGACGCTTACAGATTGTGTAGTTGCTAAGGTTTCAGTTTTAAGTGGTCGAGGATTGATCAGCCGCGTCATCTATTTAGCTATTACATTGTCTAACAAGATACAATTTATCAACCCGACCGTTCTGTTTATGCTGCTTATCAGGACGAGGGTTTGGGACAAAATGTGCTTGTGCCTCTAATTTTGGCAGATTAAACTCGATTACCCTCGGGAATACTTTGATTTCATTTTCTGGTCATTATGGATCTTTTAGCGGGCATATTGTCGTTTGCTCCCTCACATTTCATAGCAATAAAAGAACTTATGAGCCATTCATTTGGTATGGAGATCGGCAATTACTTTTATAATCCATCAATCTATAAGAGATTGTTGGGATTCATGGGAGGTCTGGATTATGGCTCGCTTCACTTGGAGCACATTTTGAGCCTTGACATGCTATGCTTGCGCTATGCAGTCAATCTTTGAGTTTACATGTGTCATTGCTGACATCTTCAGTAATTCAGGTGTGTATGAGTAGGTCGGTCTAATCTATCGTTTAAGAAGAAAGTGTGTTAAAGCAGTCATTTTAGTGAATCAATTCTTGATAAACTAACCATGTAACTTGGGTATGGAACCAATCGGCAGGAAGAAAGTTTTAATAAAAAAAAAAAGATTCGTCTAGAAAATCATCCATAAATCGGACGCTTCTTGAGTTTTGTATTTTAAAACTTTGGATAAGCGGGAGTGAATCAGCTGTTCTCCATCTATGGACTTTTAGCAGATTGATTTTGGTTGGTAGGACAAAATGTAGTTTTTCTCTCTGGGCGTAGCTGCTCCAGCAATGAGTTATTTTTCCTGACAAAGAGCACTAGCAAGGAGTCGCCCAAGACATACTCTAAGCAACCTCAACGGCGTCAGCGCGTTTGTTTCGTCACAAATTAATGATTTAGAGAATATACTCATGAATACTATTATTTTAAAAATTAGTCGACGGAATTCATTATCGGTAAACAATTTATGTCTAAATAGTTTCATTGATGATAAAAAAATTTCGTTAATTCATTTTGGTAGGCGATATTCTCGATCAATATAAGGAAAAAATATTTTTTAAATCATTAATTTTTCATAAAATAAGGACATAATAGTTGTTATTTTTCTAATTTCGTCTAATATATATTCACGTGATGTTGAAGTATGCAAGATAACCTACCATTTTCCAAATCGTGCATCATCATCTTATTTTTCAAATCATGATTTTTTCATATAGTAAGGACATGCGAGTTGTTGTTTTTCTAATTTCGTCTAATATATATTCATGTGATGTTGAAGTATGCAAGATAACCTACCATTTTTCAAATTGTGCATCATCGTCTTAATCATCAAGAGAATGGATCATACGCTACACGCAGTCATTGTCATCTATCGTTTTTGCTTCTCCACTTGTGGTATTAATATTTCTTGACACGTATACACAATGTAGGATGACAATGTATGGGGTGTGGAAAGCACCTGCGACGGATATCAAAGCCAATCAAATGCACAGACTGCATTACACTAATTATTTTCCCAATTTAGTCGTATAGGCTATTTAATGCTATGACGCCAACCGTATAAATCATGTAGCTCGATTATTATTTCGCAAGCGCAAGCCAGCCGTATTGGCTGCTTGCTGTTTACTGTCCAATTCTCGTAGCGTTTCGAGAAGTTCAACGCTATCATTAGGATGACCGCCCTTACATCAAGCTGGATTCGGAAGTTTCAACTTTCATCACGAACAGCGTTGGACGCCGCCTCACCTGTCACGTCTTAGCTTGCCTTCAGACGCGTCTCTGTCACGTGAAACAAAACTCTCTTAGCTTTGACTTGACGAATTCAACCTAAATTGTCGCCGTGCGAGCAAGTTGGATATTCGGTCCTTTGAACCAAACCAGGGCCTCTCCGCAACTTGTTTGAACATTCAATTGAATAAGCAGTTTGTTCTGATGGCGGCGCTTTCATTCATCCTCTTTTCTCATTTGCAACATGCGCCTCACTTTAAGTATACGCTCCACCTGCGAGGAAAAGTTGCATCCGTTTTTTTTTTTGGCAGTCTCTCACTTAAGCGCATACTATGCTGATGGGAAAAGAGATCAAGCAACGCATTTCGTTTTCTGCTTCAATCCATCAATGGAAGTGGGACATGTTCGCGAGCTTAAGAGGAGTGGACATAAGGAAAACCTTCGCGGTCCACCTCCATGTGCTAAAGTAGGCGGGGATTTGCTATTTCAGGAATAATTGTCGGGAAGTTCCTTAAGATGTTTTGAAAATGACAAAATAAAATATAAGGTATTAATGTATTTAATGGTTAAGTAAGTAGGTAATAAATGCAGAAGGAGTTATATAAATGATATTCAAATATGGACATATAAAGATTATGAGTTTTCTATCAATGATGAGCAAGACTAGGGGTGCCTAAATAGAAAGTGAATAATGTGGAGGTACCATAGACAAGTAAACAGTGAGGTATTATAAGATAGAAATTGAAGTTTTATATCTTAACAGAGAAGCTCTGAACTCGAATCGTAATTCTCTTTTGATTCACAGTAAAATTCAGCAAGTGGACTGTCGGCGTGAGAGAGTGGACGTAGGCTTGAACTAAGTCGAACCACTATAAATCTTGTGTCTATCTTATCTTCCATGAACTCATTCATTTCATTTATAGTGTTTTTGTTTACATCTGAATTCATCATCTCATCACTCTTTTGACTTGCTCCAAAAGAATATTTTCTTACTGAATTCCGTAATAAATTATTTTTACACTTATTCACTCTCCTCTAAGTATTAATACTAGCTAAATCCCAAAGAAGGGAAAAGAAAGGAACAGAGAGGGAAAGAAGAAAGAGGAAAGGAAAGAGAGGAGAGGGTTGGCGCATGGGGGAAGAGAGAGAGAGAGAGAGAGAGAGAGATCTGCAGAGAGGAGGGAAGAGGAAAGAGGAGAGAAAAAGTGGGATGTAACAGGCGTGACAATTGCGGAGCTCCAGTTTTAGTGCTGTCAATTTCATTAAGAAATTTTTTATTTAGTTCTGCATTTTACTAAGTTGAACGTACAATCTTCCTTGTTACTGCTACTAGTAGGCGAGAGAGGGAGATTTGCTCCTGCCATTTAATCTTATTTTCCTTTAGAGATGTCAGGGGGATGTTGGAGAAAATATTAGGTACCGGACCCACTCATAATCTGACACGTGTCCCATGACCCCACCATTTTCAGAAACGCACCCACCATTTTCAGACCCTCGCGCGTCCCTTTCTGTTTTTACGAACCTCCGTCTCTCGCCCCTCTCTCTCTCCGCTCTTACCCCGACGGAGCACACGGCCGCGACCTCGCCTCCCTCTGACGACCGCGACCGCGCGCGTCTCTCTCTCATGAATTGAATCCAAGATCCTGTCTCGACTACAGCAGCAGGTGAGAGAAGAGAGAAAACGGAGAGCCAGGGGGAAGTTCGGGGAAGAAGAACGTTGGGGAGGAAAAAGCAGCAGACAGAGAGAGAACAGGGGAGAAAGGTGGTCTCCCGGGGCTTTCACACAGAGGGGGGCTTCGCGAGAGACAAAAAAAAAAAAAAAACAGAGAGCAGAACCAGCGACCTCAAAAAAAGGAGGAGGGCACAGCAGAAGGAGAGAAGAGATCTGGGAGAGAGATTTTTGGGGGAAGAAGAAAACGCAGAGATTTTTAGCTCGAGGAAGGAGAGCAGCACCGGGGGGAGAGAGAGAAAACGCAGCAGAACAGAGGATGGGAGGTCGCGGTCGTGTGCTCCGTCGGGGGAGAGTGGACAGAGAGATGCGAGAGACGGAGGCTTGTAAAAACAGAGAGAGACGCGCGTGGATTCTGAAAAATGGTGGGGCCATGGGACACGTGTCAGATTGTAAGTGTATCCAGTAAAAATGAGGTGGTAGCGGTCCGGTACCTAATATTTTCTCGTACTGATGTCAAACAAATCCAAGTTGCAGACTCCAGATACCCTTGAAGCAATCATGAACGTCTCAAATAAGTTGGTCAACAAAATGCATCCCTCCAATGGCAAAATTATTGTATGGCAAGGAGACGTGCACGTTCGAACTGAGTTCAATTTTCCAATTTTCAGAAGGGAGGGACAGAAAACAGACATGTGAACGACATAATCAAGCAAGCTAGTTGGAGATAATTTGGCCAAAACTATAAAAAAGAAAAAAGAAAAAAATGCTAGTTGTATAAAGATGTTTCCCCTATGTCATCACATCAATTTGGTTGCTTCGTGCTTCCTTCGCATGTCATATTGAAATGCACACATCTGGGTTCTCTTTAAATAGATCCAAGTTGATTATTTTATCTAAATTGATAAAAAAAATTATTCAAAAAATCATAAATTTATTATATAGTTGTTTAACTCAGTTAATTTTAATTGTATAAGTCCATGACTGGAAGTCGTTAACACGAACGCAAGTCATCTTTTGTGACTTATCCGGCACTAACGTGGACAATTGTCAACATCAGTAATTTTTTATAAAAATTGGTTGGATATACTCAATTAGCACAACATGAAAATATGTAGAAGCCAATTGTCACAATCATAGAGCTTAAGACTAATTTGAAAAAAAAATACAATCAATTTGAGCTTCTTCAGATAATTTTCCAATCTAAGTCGCTGATAACGTGAAAAGCGAGCATTTGTCTCACTTATTAGACTACCTATCAGCCCAACATTAAATCATAGAAAGTGAAAAAATAGGGATATAATTGTAACTAATCACATCCTTTAAATTACCCACTCCCTTCACATAAAAAAATACCTATCATTTCTTTAATACCCATTTTCGCACGTGTGGTTGTTGAATATAACGGCATAGAAAAAGAGCTTGTTATAAAAAAAAATTAAAGTGATTTGGCATTTCCTAAGCCATTAAATAAAATAAATGTTCATTATTTTTTCTTTAAAGAAACAATTATTTATGTTCAACTTGATCTCGATGTCGGAATTGGCACCATTTCCTCGAAGGCATCATGAAGGAGTCTTTACCTAAAAGTCTTGTTAACCTAGTGCACATATGGCCTCCCGAAAAAAGTTTCTGCACCACATATCAACAAGACCGAAAACCATGCCTTCTTCTTCTTCTTCTCCTCCTCATCAATGGAAACACGACGTGTTCGTGAGTTTCAGAGGAAAGGATGTGAGGAACAACTTCATATCGCACCTCTTCCGCGGGATGAACCTGGCGGGGATTGAATACTTCAGCGACGAAGACAGAGAGGACACTGGGAAGAAGATCGGTGACAAGCTCTGGACAGCGATCCACCATGCCAAGTTTGCCCTCGTCGTGTTCTCCCCGAACTATGCCGACTCCAAGTGGTGTTTGAACGAGCTGGTTGAGATCCTTAAGTGCAATGGGCTGCACAAGAATCACGGCCACGTGGTTGTTGTCATATTTCTGGGCGTGGACGCAAACGATGTTTCCAAGTTGACGAGCGGAAGCGAATTCGCGCGAGGTTTCGACAGGTTGTGTAGGAAGGAGAGTGACGATGAGCAGAAACAAGTATGGAGGGATGCTCTAACGAGGGCTAAGCATTTGTCGGGTTACCACTGGGAGAACCACGCCCATGGGTACGTACCTGTGATTCAAACTTCATGTGAAAGCTTTAGTTAAAGCCATCTGTGATTTTTTCTTTTCTTTTGTGATGTTATTTCTTTGGTTTGCCTGCCTTTGAGATGGAGTTTGGGTATGGTCGGCAGAATCGGTTTTCTTGAGGGAATGTGAACAAGTAGAGATCTATTTCGGCTTTCCTGAAAATTCTTGTTGCCATATTTGGAAAATCATTACATGTTAATTTCAAGATTTCTGATGTAAAGTACAAGCAGTTTTTAAAAACTATAACCCGCTTGTCATCTCGATATGATTTTGCATTCTAAATCTGGAAAACCTAAAATTTGCACCTCAAAAAATAAAAGCCCAATCTACACTCACAACTCATCCAAACCTTACACTATTCCCCCACTCTCCCTCTTTCTCTCTCACTTGGCTCTATCTGTTTATCTCTCTCTCTCTGTTCTGTGGTCCCTCACCACCGATTCCGATCAACGCTGCCCCACCACTGATCCTAGCTGAACCCTCTGTCCTTCTCTCTCTCTCACCCTCGATCCTTCAGTCGTCCCCCTCTTCTCGACCATGGCCAGCATCGAGATCTTAGTCCAACCCAACACATCGGAGTTGAGCTCGACGCCGGGGGAGCCTGTCTCGCGGCTCAGCTTGATTGGTGGGTGGCCATGGCTAGGCGGACATCGGGAGGGGAGGGGCTGACCAGTGCGTGGGTAGACGGGATTTTGGACAAGTGGGTTTTTGTCGCCAGGGGATTTGAAATGGTGGAAAGGGCAAAATCGAAAGCAAAATGACTGTTTGTAAGTAGGCCCACATTCTAGATGCGACTTGGGATGCTAATCGGAGAATAGCAAAATCAAACTTCAATGTACAGATTAACATGAGGCCGAAAGGTGAAAATGTTTCTTTAATATGTTTTCTGTAGAATAGCGAGAAAGCCAAAACAAAAGGCCGCAGTAAATATTCCCTAGGTTTGTAGTGCGAATTTTTCGGAATTGGCCTACAACAATGAAAACTATTAACTAAGACAAATTAAAAGAAGATAGATGGGTTAACGATTTTTCTTCCTTTGAAAAGTCCTTGTGAGCTTTCATACCTTTTTGGGCCAAACTTTGGGTTTTCACACCTATTGACATGAGCACATGATAGAAATCTTTATATATTGCTCTTCTTATGGACTTAGTCAGAAATGGGTTGTTTCTTTGTATACGACCCAATACAAGAGGATCGAGAAACACCACAAGAAACACCTCGGCTGCCGTAGGATGAGGTTACTATCGAAAGTAGAGCTTAGTTAATCATCACTTCTTTGTTATGTGTGCCAATGCCTATAGTGATTTAGTCAAGCTCGATTTGTTCTATCGAAAATTTCAAATACCTACATAATAGAAATTTCAGTCCAATGTTTGTCTTTCTAATGCATATTGCTCATATAAATTTGGAACTAACATTTAACATCAGCAATGAAGCGAAGCTCACTGAAATAATCATCAAGTATCTTGCCAAGGAGATTCGTCGAACAAGGTCTCTCTACTTTGTGAAAAATGCAACTGGAGTAGCTCATTTGGCAAATGATGTTATCCCCTTGCTAAGAAAAGTTGGAGAGGAGGATGTGCGCATGTGTCGTAAAAAGATACTTCTTGTCCTTGAAGATGTAACTAAGAAAGAACAAATGGACTATTTTGGGGCCGGAGAACGAGAGACGTTTCACCCCAGGAGTAGAATCTTGATCACGACAAGAGATCCAAATTTGCTGAAAGTTCTCAAGGTAGATGACAAGTACATTGTCAAAGGATTGAGTCAAAACGAAGCGCTTCAACTCTTTCGTTACCATGCCTTCAAGGGAGAAGAACCTCAAGAAAGTTATGAGGAGCTGTCTAAAAGTTTAGTTCATTATGCAGGAGGTCATCCATTGACCCTTAAAAGATTAGGTTCCTACCTTAGCGATGTGTCAAAAGATCAATGACATAAACTTTTGGACAAGTTGGCCAGAAGCCCCTATCTCGATTGTATGGATGGAGTTTATGGGTCACCCTCTCTCTCATTGAAATCCACTGTGAGTTATGGAGGTCAAGGTGGCGGTACTTATGATGATGGAACATATACTGGCGTAAGGCAAATCAGTGTCCTCGTTATGTCGGTTAACGATTCCATCACCATCGACTATGATCAAGACGGGTGTTTGATACGTTCTTTCAGACTAGGCGGACATCCTGATGGTAAAATTTTTACGGTCAGTATCCTGTTATTCTAAAAAGTTCCATTGGGTAATACATTTTTTTTACAAATTATCATGATTAAGAAATCATATGCTTAAATACTACACATCGTCAGCATATGACACAAGGAAGTAATAACCCATCACATGATTAAATAAACTCTCAAACAGTCCACCTAGGTGGAAGAATAGGTCAAAAGAATGGAAAAAAAGTATAAAAGTTAGGTTGCATATGCATATATAGAAGCACTTTCTTAATCTTGAAAGAGATGGTGACACTTATAAACAATAAAATTCTTGCGCTCATGACAGGTAAGATTAAATTATCCTGATGAATACCTGACTTCAATATTTGGCCATATAAGAGACTACCAAGCTCCTATTGTTATTCAATCTCTCAAATTCCATACCAATAGGAAGCCATATGGTTATGGACCATTTGGCTTAGAAAAAGGGCAGCCTTTTCATATACCAAAAGTTGATAGCGGAAGAATCATTGGGTTTCATGGAAAATGTGGCAGTCATCTTGATTCAATTGGAGTGCACTTTGGGCCAATTTCTCATGTATATCCTTTCCAAGCTTTTGGACCATGTGGGGGTGATAAAGGCGAGGACATTTGGGATGATGGGAGATATACAGATGTGAGGGAAATCCTGGTAGGTTTCGATTCAGCAATCACTCTTATCTCCGTTATATACGACAAGTATGGACGTCGAGTTGGTCCCTTCACACATGGCACGAGTGGCGGAGGCAAAACATATAGGGTAAGTTATTATCTCTCTCTCTCCCCCCTCTTAAGTTTCGGGATTGCATAGCTGAGTTCCGCTCATACAAGCTATCGAGAAATAGTTAGAACCAAAAAGGGTTAAAAGGAAAATCAGAGGAAATGAGACATCACAAAACCAAGAAGAGAACATAATAATCGTCCTTCAGTCTCATCTCTTGAATTTGTTCCTTGCTTTCCTCACCCTCCTCTCTAATTTTGATTTCCCCCCTCAGATTAAGCTCGACTATCCAAGTGAGTACTTGACTTCCATCTCGGGCTACATCGGAGAAGTTTCCGGAGTCACCATTCTTCAATCGTTAACAGTCCATACTAATGTCAAGTGCTATCTACCATTTGGATCCGCAGAAGGAAGGCATTTTTGATTTCCATATACCGGCGGCAAGATTATTGGGTTTCATGGGAGGTGTGACGGTCCTCGTCTCGAGTCCATTGGAGCTTATTATGAGCCGATTCCCCATACAATATCCCATTAAGGTTTTAGGGCCTTTTGGAGGTATAGGTGGAGATTCGTGGGATGATGGCCAATATATGCACATAAGGAAAATTGTCATTCGGTATGGATTGGTCATTGAATCTATTGCTTTCGATTACGTCGATGCCAATAGTTCCATACGATCAACTAGGCATGGTGGAAATGGCGGGGTGAATACCTCCGAGGTTGTTTCTAGACTCTTCCTTTTTCTCTTTCTCGTGTCCTACTTGAATGCCATAAGCTAATCATTTTCGCTTACTATAACATAGGTCGGTTAAGAAATTTGGAACCCACTCTTAATGCTTCCGAAATGCACTTGAAAAGCTTACGTGAAGATTGGCATGATTGTTAGAAAACCAATTGGAAAAACTAATAAATTCACTCTATTAAGGTTAGCAAAGTAAACCTACCCATAAAAAAAATTACTTTTCGATTTCTAGATTGAAATGTATTAGAAACATTACTTACAGGAATCTTAGCATGTTAAACTTATTTTATAGATGAAAATTATATTTTAAAAAAATCGTCAATTTATTTTGCTCATCAAATGATGCAACATAGAGTCACTCATGTTGAATATGTGTTTTTGTGGCCTATTTGCAGGTAAAATTGGTAATACCGGATGAGTACATTACTTCTTTTTCTGGATATATCAATTCAAATAGAAGTCACAGTCAAATCAACTCTCTCACATTTCGAACCAACAAAAGGCTCTGGGGACCGATTGGGAAAGGAGAAGGGAAGTACTTTTCCTTGCCACCAGAAGTGGGGAAAATTGTTGGATTTTTTGGGAGGAGTGGTGCTTTACTTGATTCTATTGGAGCACACATTGAGCTCTACTCGAACAAGCTGTATCCCTTCAAATCAGTGGGGTTATTTGGTGGTTCAGGTGGTTCGTCTTGGGATGATGGCAACCACCATGCTTGTAACAGTCCAAAATTTTGGTGTTATAATATAAAGTTTTTATTTTCTTCAATCTCTTATTTTCTTCTTTCCTTCACGCATGGGCCAGGCTAAGCTCAGCCTTTTCCTTTCTCGCGCGTGGGCCAGGCGCGGCCCAGCTCGCTGACCCAGCCCTTCTCTCTTCCTTCCTCCTGTTCATCGTCTCCCTCGCGCAAACAACTCCTCTGGAAACCCTAGCCGCCGCCGTTGAACAACCAACGCGAGAAACTCGCGATTTCGTCCAACGGCAATCCACGTGGCAGTCCCACGATCACTTCTCCTCAACCGATTCCTTCTTCCTTGCACGAAATACCCTAGAAAACCTTAGCCGTCGTCTCCCTCGTCTCCCACGCATTTCAATCGAACAAGAACGCGAACTCAAAGCTCTTTTATTACGATTCTCGCTGGAAATTTGAGTCACGGACAAGCCGTGACCCTTTGCAGAGAACGGGTTTGCTCGAGGAAACCTTGGACGCGACCTAGCCATAGCTTGTTGTCTCTCGGTCCATCCCCGGTTCGCCCCCTGCTCTGCTTAGCCACGATCCAGCTTCCTCAGGCCACGCAAAACAGCAACAATAAGCCAAGGAACCGTAGCAACAATCCGGAAACCGCAACCACAGACCTGAACAGAGCAGCTCGGTCACGGACGATCCTTCGTCCGGTTTCCGTCTCGTGCATGCCTGGTTCGTCGCTTGATCCGAGCAATCCATTGCCCGGACTCCCTCGATACTTCGCCCGACCGCTTGCTCGGTTCCACAGTCATATCGCCGGACATCACCCAGCTCAACCACTGACCACAGAAGCCCCTGTTCGCCTATGTCGGTCCTTGTTTGATTCGGATCCAGACATCCAGCCGCCGTCCAGCCACGCCGTCGACACCAGCAGCTCGTCCATCCGTCGACGCCACTTGCAGTTCCCCTAGCCGCCGCGCCATCGCCGTCGTCGACGCCACCGCCGCGACCAGACGCCGTCCACAGAAGCTCACGCCGCCTCAACGCCATGTCTAGTCTCACCCTTAGCTTGAATCACCGAACCAGTCGTCGATCTCCAGCTTGCGCCGTTGTCCTTCAGCTCGTGCAGTCCTCCTCCAGCTCACGCCATCTTCAGCTTGTGCCCTCAGCTCGCGTTGCAGCTCATAGGAGAGGAAGCCAGCTAGCCCGTGCCTCCCTTTTTGCTTGGACTAGACGATCAGAAGCTGTTTGCAGCTTATGTGGAGCCCAATAGCTCCTGTGGGCTTGAGATAAGCCACGGTGGGCCTTGGCTAGCTAGTCCTGCCCATTAGAAAGCCCAGCCACTTGCGAACAACACAAGTAGTCCATTGGAAAACTCACCGTCGTCAATTAACTAGACGCAAAAGCTTGGAATTAGGTGAGTTTGCTCCCTAACTCCTAATTAGGGCTGTTAATTGCTCTAGTAGTTTTGTTGTGTGATTATTGGACTTGATTGATGATTAAATTAGAGATTAGAGCTTATTTAGAAACTTTTGTTGAAATAGGGACATTTTGTAAATTTAGACATTTAGAGGTTTAGTTGTGAAATTAGATAATTGAAGGATTAATTAGTGAATTAATATATATTTAGAAGTGTGGATTATTGGTTGTGGAGGTGCAATTTTGTAAGTTTTGAAGAATTAGAGACAATTTATTAATTTAGGTCCAATTAGGCTTAAGTTAGGGATTTACAGGTAAATTGATAAATTTAATTAGCGGAGAGAATGTTAGCTAATTAAATTAGTTGTGAAAATCATTAATTAGTGGATGGTAGAAAAATATGAAATTCGGAATATTTTGAGATTGATAAGTTGATTATGTCATATTGTAGTCTAACCAGGGTTTTTAGGGGTAAAATTGTAATTTTGGAAATTTTGACGGCAAAAGTATAAATTTGACAACTTGGAGAAAGGTGTGAGAAATGTTGGCTACGATGGTATCAAATTATTAATAATGATGGTTTGGTTTGATATTCGGGTAATTACGATTAATTATTCTGTTTTGATTAGTTAGGGTTTTATTATGAAATTTTAGGTAAATTGCAATATTTTGGAATAAATTTCAGAAATTGCGTGATTGGCTAAGTGGCTACTAATTAAGGCGATGTCACCCGTAGTTGATCGAATCGAACACTCTGGATTCGATTTAGGGACCCGGGTGAATCTCTAATTGGTAGGTCCAAGCAGTCGATTTTGATTACTTTGAGAAATTATCTCAAGTTATTTATGGCTTAGTTGTGGATGTTTATTTAATATTTTTGATTGGTCGATTGATTGAGGTTGATTTATTAATTGCAATTGGATATTGATTGTTTCATAATGTGATTTATTTATTTATTTCTTGGTGCTCATTATAATTGATTTGATGTTAAATTATCTTGGAAGTTGATATTGTGACATTTATATCAAATTATTTGGAGAATAATCTATGAAAAGGGTTTATTGACAGATCATGGGTTGTGAGATATGTGGTTTAAATTAATTATACGGTTAGGAACCCTAGAGTGAATATCAACCTAATTAAGAAGTAGGGGGCAAACTCGATGAGTTTATCTCATCTTAAAATTACTTGGTTCAGGTCCTGTTATTGCAGCTCCTCCTCGAGGACCAGGTGAAGCTGGAGGCGCAGCGAGATGATCGTAGTTGATTTAATTTTGATTAGGAGACTTTATTTATTCGTGATGAAATTATTTCCGCATTTTTTTCCTTTTTATTGAACGAATAAAGTGATTTGATCAGTTTATTGGAGATATTGTAATAAATGATTTACCTCAGGATTTAGTCGGGGTTTTATTTAATTTATTCCGCTGCATTTCTTTTGTACTAATTTTATATCCTTAGTTAAATTATTTGGTTAATCGATAACACCTGGGATTATCGGAAAATCTAAGAAGTGGTGAGGTCCATTTCGAGGACTGTCATGTACTCGGGTTCGGGGCGTGACAATGCTAGTGTGAGGAAAATAGTGATTGTATTCAAACCAAGCAGAGAACCGATCATCGAGTCTATCACATTTCAATACGAAGAGGATGATAAAGATCTATGGCTATCTGAAAGACATGGTGGCACAGCTCGAGGCGAGATCCATGTAGTAAGTCCTCGTACATATTCCTCATAAAAATTCTGCACGTATTACTGATCATGAGTTTGATATAGTCGTGCCCCACTAATATGTGCAGATTGATCTGTGTGATTCGAATGAATATCTAACTGCAATATCAGGGTACATAAGAAGTTCTAGTTCTTGTCCCACCGTCATTCGCTCGCTCACCTTTCGAAGTAACAAACGGATAATGGGACCGTTTGGAGATGAAAAGGGAGTCTACTTCTCATCGCCTACAACGGGTGGCAAAATAACTGGATTTTATGGAAGCAGTGGCGACCATCTTGATGCAATCGGAGCATATTTTGAGCCAATCTTTCATCTTTATCCGATCGAATCAATTGGACCATTTGGAGGCCTAGGTGGGAATGCATGGGATGATGGTAAATTTAGTGGTGTGAAAGAGATTCGGATCATGCACGACGATATCATCCATTACATTTTCTTTTGGTATGACAAGAATGGCGAACCGGTTTGCTCAGGTGCACATGGTGCTGATCCCAGAAATGGCAAAGCCAAAGTCAAAACAGTTAGTTTTTTCCTCCACTTTTCTCACTAAGGACACTATCAGTTGTTTATTCATGTGTTTGACTGATTGGTGACGATCAAGACTGTTTCGAGCTTTTCGAGAATATCTTAGTTACTGGTCCCTTATATGGGTTTAGCGCAAGTCCCATATGAAGTCGAATAGTTTTATATGAAAGCTGTGTATCTTCTCTGTTTCATAATCTTGTCAAATTTATCACTTCGATTCTACCAAGCCAAACTTTATGAAAGAGAGATTGTGTGCAGGTTCATTTGGATTACCCACGAGAGTACTTAACATCAATTTCTGGCTACAAGCGAGAGAATTATGAACCCATCATTGTCCACTCCCTCACATTTCACAGCAATAAAGGAAGCTATGGTCCCTTTGGCAAGGAAGTGGGAAGGTACTTTGGGTATCCATCGACCGGCAGCAAAATCATCGGCTTTTATTGAAGATCCAGTTCAAATCTTAATTCTATCGGAGTATATGCGGAGCCGATATCACACTTGTACCCCTTCAAATCGGTCAGACCGATCGGAGGTCAAGGGGGAGCTCCTTGGGATGATGGAGTACACACTGATGTGAGAGGAATTGAGATTGTGGTCGGATCTGTAATTGACTCCATCAGGGTTGAATATGATTATAATGGTTCGTCGGTTCAATGCTCTCAACATGGTGGAGGAGATCATGGAAACAAACATAAGGTGAGCTCCTCGACTGACATCTAGAGCTAGAGGAGTTATTAATAGACATCATTCTAGGAGTTTTGTGACGTTGGATACGATCAATGAAGCATTGAAGTTAATTAATCATGGGGTTCCCCAAGGCTGGGTAGACTTTTTGTGTCCTGATTGTTGGGGTCATCAGGGACCTTTCTTTAAGTGCGCTTTTCTAAATAAGGAGTCTTACTTATTTGATCTTAGCTAATTTCCAACCAAAAAGGTACAAACATAAATCTATTAAGTCTTCGAGATAGTTAATAAATTGCTGAACTTAATTTCAAGTGGGAACTTTTTCTAGTAGTTCGTTTTTCATTGCCACTTTAGTTAACCTACCCCTACCAAATCTCTAAATCTACATCGCCAATTCTTATGTATATTTTGGTACTACATAAATGTGTATATATATATATATACATACATAGAGAGATTTTTTTTTTGGAAATACATGTTTATTGTATGTTCCAAAATAATTGTTTATAATGAGGTTTTGAAAGAGTTCAACATGTAGGGATATCCATCTCATATTGATTCATATTTAAAAAATAGTAAAGTGATAGATCGATCTAATATGTCGTCAATAATCGAGGGCTAGATACTATTTAATTTACACTTGAGAAATAATAAAAATATTAAATGATCAATCTCATACTCAATCCATATTTGAAAAACATATAATATCAGAAGAATGGCAAAAACTCCATCATTGCAAAGATAAATGAAAGTAATATAATGATCGTGTATATTTCAATGATAGTATAACAAAATGCATTACATGTGATGATTGTTACGATTGAAAAATTGTAGGATAATTTTAGAAGATTTGCATTGCGGAGAGTGCAAGAAGTAGAATCAAATACACATGTCACTCACTCAACGATTAATGTCTGAAAAGTTCTTTGCATTGGTAATGAACCTAATGAAATCTTTAAAAAAAAATGTGTTGTAGAATTATGAGGGAAATATTAAAGTGGTCAGGAGATTTTGTTGTTCAAGCTAAATTATAATGATAGGTAAAAGCAGAAAAGTAAAAGTCAGGTAAAAAGAAGACGTATGACCACCAAAATGCACTACAATAAAATAGTTAGCGAATCATCGCATATTTCAATAGTGTTCTTGGTAAGTGAACATTTAGAAAAGGAGTTTGAATTGGCAAATTGTGCAGGTCAAGCTAGATTATCCCAAGGAGCGTTTCATTTCCATATCAGGTCACATAAGAGAAAGCGGAGCTGATCCACCCACCGAGATCCAATTTTTGAAAATACATACCACTAGATGCACTTACGGACCATTCGGTGAGGAAAAGGGCAAGAAATTTTGTATACCAGCAGATGCGAATGGTGGCAAGATCATCGGGTTTTATGGACGGTCTGGATCACATCTCGATTCAATTGGAGCACGTTTGGAACCGTATAAGTAGGCCAAGTTATACCACATTGTATTATGGATTGTCGTTTCAATGAGATTTGTGTAAAATAATCATAAGTAGTTTCTTTGCCCTGCCTAGTTGCAGGGTAGGTGATCCATTTCCTTGTTCGAAGTGTTCTTTTTCTTGGCCGGTAAAACTGGAGGTGCTTCTCCGCTTGGGCCATGTACTCTTGCACAATCCTGCTTTCACTTTTAAAAGAGAATCGTCATATTTTCATTTGCAGATGAAATTTTGAAAGAAAATCTCTGATCTTCTTAGTGTTCAGTGCCAAAAGAAAGTGATTTTTTTTGGTTGGTTCTGAGTTGACTGCTAGCTCACCAAATGCGTTTGTTATGGTCTAACGTCTCAATTGAAAAACATGACATTGCAATTTTTCTTAAACAAACTGGAAAATAGTTGGGGATGTTTTACTGCCAACATACTGTAAAAATAGTTCATGTCTACTCCACTTTGGCTTAAAACTAGGCGTGGCAATAAATGATAAGAGAGACAAATAAGGAGTCATCTAAAATTTCAGTAGATCATTGTCGACTATTTTAAATACTTAGACTATTAGATGAAAGAGTGATTTAATATTTAAATATTTTAACAAATAAATTGAGAGCTCCCTCCAACGAATTTGTAGAATTGATGGCAACACATTAAATCATATTCGTATGGATGGCTTTAGTCACAACTAAAGAAACTTAACTTTTTTTGTCTCTATTACTTTCTAGCTTGGCTCATCCACCCCGCCATGTTTCGTCATGGCCCTAGCCACCTTTACCTTGCAATTCATACATGATACATACTTGGAGGAACATCGTTGAGGAAACACATGGCCCAAATTGGTTTTCCTAATGCCAAATAGGTATTCGGTGTTTAACTTTTGGTCTTTAACTTACTTTTCTTACGAAAGAAATGTGCCCCGATAATCAATGGCTCTGTTTTCCTTCACTTAACTATTGCATCGAACTTAATCAATTGATGTTCGCTCATCCTAATGTTATGTAAGCCAAGAGAGTATTTCGATATGTTAAATTTGACCCCTTATTTAGCATTGAAATCCAAAATGATCTGTTTTTAGTAATTTTTGCACGACAGAGTGGCCAAATGTTTATTTATTTATAGTTTGTTTGAATTCCAATCGTTTTAGTTTTTTTTATATCGAATTTTTGGATATTTCATTTACTTAAGCAAAGATGAAAGGCCTAGTAACTAGATATCATTACATAAAAAGTCCAACAAAATTTCAAGAGGATATAAAATCTAATTTAGAGATAACTAATTTTTTTGTGGGCAGCAAAGTTGGCTTCTCTGTGGCAATGTACTATTTGAATATTTGAGAAATCCATCATTTTTTTCTTGCACTTACTGACAAGTGACAAGTGGTTGAATCTCTCAACTCGCCTGTTCTGAACTGTTCATGACTTTGACTGAAGATAAATTGTCGGACTCAATAAAAGTACTATGTACCTTTTAGAGTAGAAGTGGTTGAGGGCTTCCAAATGGTAGAAAAATGTCACATCATGAAGGTTGAAATTTCTCATTTCTAAAGGCGCAACAAAGCGTGGCCGACTGCCGCCACCATCACCTCTACGCTAGCCATTAGATGGACCCGGATCTCCCAACGTCATTATCTCATTGTTGAAGAAGGGGTTTTACTCCCCTTTTAATAGGCAGTTAGTGCAGTTACTGCACTGAATCCATTTCCCATTAAGGCACCAGCGACAGCTATTGTGCCCATCATTACTGCACGGAGCTCGTCGCCGCAAGACTCTCGTGGAAGCCTATGGGGACGGTGCTAGTATGGCAAAATATATCTGCAAAAATTGCAGAATATTTGTTCAATTCGTCATCTAAGTGGACCTCATTCGTAACTATGGTACAGTTACAATCATTTGAGAACCAAATATCAAAATGTATTCGCAATAAATTACAATCAAGAATATCTTAAGGATTTTCTCATACAATCTGCACATGAACTGATGTTCGTAAGTTAAATTTTTTTTGTCTTGAGAACTCATACTTATTTGAGAATAGCAACGGTGAATTGCTCTGATAATTATTATAAAAAAAAAGGAACCGACCTCTATTAAATCCCATCTATTTAATGTGCCTTCCTTGCTGTGTTTTATCCTTTTCAATTATTAGCCAGTTTTTCCTTTAATCGGACAAAGATAGCCGGTTGAACCACCGTACTTATAACTCATTCGCTAAATCTTAGAGAGGGGTGTATAAAAAAATAAGATTAAGAAAATTCGGTTGAAATCTTGACCTATCGGAGTATATGCGGAGCCAATAACACACTTGTACCCTTTCAAGTCGGTTGGACTGATTGGAAGCTATAGTTTGTTTTTCATTGTCATTTTAGTGAATTCCTATCCCTAACCAATCTGTAAATATACTTTGGTAAGACATAAATATATGTATATGGATTTCTTTTGGAGATACATGTATATCATATGTTCGAAAATAATTGCTTATAATGAGGTTTTGAAAGACTTCAACCATGTAGGGATATCCATCTCACAATTTCTCATATTTAAAAATAATAATTTAGGAAATCGATCTAATATGGGTCCGGTATTTGACGAATAAATACTATTTAAATTACAGTTCAGGAATAATAATAAAAATTTAAATGATCAATCTCATATTCAATTCACAATTGAAAAAATATACAATATCAAAACAATAGTAAGAAAATCCATCATCGCAAAAATAAATCAATGTAATAAAATACTTTGTATATTTCAATAATAGCATGGCAAAATGTATTACGCGTGATGATTGTTATGATTGAAAACCTGTAGGATAAATTTAGAAGATATGTGCAGTGGAGAGTGAAAGAAGTAGATGGAGGAGATCACTAGAGGAGAAAATAAAATAGGACAAGTATTAGTGGATTTTAAATTTAGGCTGACATGTCGACAAATTTGGTCACTGCCACCGTATCCAAATACACATGTCACTCATTTAATGATGAATGTCTAAAAGGTTCTTTGCATTGATAGTGAACCTAATAAAATCTTTATAAAAATGTGTTATAGAATTATGAGAGAAATACTAAAGTGGTTAGATGATTTTGTTGTCCGAGCTAAAATTCTAATGATAAGTACAAGCAAAAAAAGTAAAAGTCAGGTAAAAAGAAAAGGTGTGACCATGTAATGCTCTATGGTATATTGATAGCGAATCATCACATATTTCAATGGCAAGTGAAAGATAACATGAATTGGTTAATTGTGCAAATCAACCTGGATTATCCCCAGGAGCGTTTCACTTCCATATCAGCTCTCATAGGAGAAAGCTGAAAATACATACAACTAGACAAACTTATGGACCGTTTGGTAAGGAAAAGGGCAAGAAATTTTGTATACCATCGGATGTGGTTGGTGGTAGGATCATCAGATTTCATGGACGGTCCGGATTACATCTCTATTCAATTGGAGCACATTTGGAACCATATAATTAGACAAAGTTATAGCATGATATGATTAGTGATTATCGTTGCCATGGCATTTCTGTAAAATAATTATATATAGTTGCTATTTCAATGGTTCCGTTGCAGTTTTAACATTTTGAAACCATGTACTAAGCAAAGCTAAAAAAGTGTGATCCCCCAGTTCATTTTCATCTATTTGCTCCATGTGCCTTAAATAATATTCCATAATAACTCCAGGAAATTATACCTTATGTTGCGAGAAAAGTACAAATGATGAGTATATATACTTGGCGTCTCATTTTTATCCCTTCTCTTCAGTTTGTGAAGAAAATCTGACATCCTATTTATTTGCTTGTTCTGTATTCAATTGCTTCTTTTTCGTAACAATTGGTATTATAGTCAGGTTGACTAAATTGAAGAAAAGTAATGACATAGCATAAGGGAAAGTTAGAATCAACAGATTTGATAAGAAGGATTTCGATTTCTAGAAGATGCGGACCCGCTACATGGTAGTTGCTTCAGATTTGAGTTTTGTCACCCCGGTCTTCTCTGTTGCTCTATCATCTTTAGCTTTTCGCAAGTGTGAATTGACTGCAAATAGTAAACTATCCTGCAATATGAAAACTTAGAGTTAACTTGTATGACAAAGTTGTGTTAATGTTAAAAACTCATACACAAGATTGGACCACTTGGCACACTGCAATGTTCTATTGCAAGTCTTATGCCTTGTTAGTCCAACTCGGTTAACTCGGTTAAAATGCCTCGATTAAATTTATTTGCCCCAAAGAGTATTTGACTTCATACCATAAGAGATGACTTTGGATCTGTTGTTATTTGCTCCCTCACATTTCATAGCAACGAAATAACTTACGGACTGCTCGTTATGGAGAAAGGGAAGTACTTTTCATTTCCTTCAACCGGTGGAAAGATCGCCGGAAAACATTGAAGGTTTGGAGCCTTTCCAATTGGCTCGTGTTTGAAGCAGAAGTGATTGTTCTACGAAGATCTGTGAGTTGCGACTTGCTAACTTGACGACCTCAATCTCCAATCGAACCTATGATTAGTAATCTCGATATGAACGCGACCTGTTGACGAACATGTGTTAACCAATCAACGTTATAATGCCATGAACAAGATAATTCGCGATCTAGCTCAATAAGTTGAATTCGATTGCCACAAAGAAACCTTGATAAAATCTAGTCGTCAAAAGACTCAAAGAATAAAAATATTTTTGTATAAAATTATGTCTAAAATTATTATGCCTCTTAAAACTTATAAGCAATCTCATATAAGGGTGCTAACCCTAATCCTAATCCTACCAGGATTAGAATTAAAAAAATAATAAAAATAAATAAAAATTCATAATCCTAATCATACTAGGATTAGAATGACATAAAGAACTCTAATTAATAGATATATGTCCAAAAATGGAAAAAGGTCAAGAAGTTCATCTAAACGGCTTCAAATCATAAAAAAAAAAACGTCATCAATCACTACTAAAGTAGTGGGTATTGATTAGCGGCCCGTTTCTAAGCGTTCAACCAAATTTGAGCCAATTCAGAGTTTGTCAACTTCAAGCTCCTTCGGAGTTCTCTAGATCAAAAGCAATTGCGCCAAGGAGTTTCAGAATCTTCAAGTCTCGAATTCAAATTGTTTCATTTCCAAATATCTTGAACCATGCCACTAACACAACTTGTTTAAATTCCTTCGCTCTTGCTCGAGTGATTGGGCCTAACTAATAGAATATCGGATCCTAGCACCTCCTCCTTGATAGGGTTCAATGTCCTCATCAGCTCAGCAGGCATGTAGGACAACATCATTGAGAGCTAAACATGTGTGCCTGTGGTCATGGATGTTGCGCATACTTTGCATGCGCACGCACTTTCAAATGCACATCCTTCATCATTTTAAGAACGTGCCATGATATAATCATTGGTCATGGTCCCATTTCTTGACGTTCTTTGCCGTCCAGCCCCATCATTTTGGAGAAATAGATTTCCCGTGTAGAGCTAGTCTCGGTTGGCTTGTGATATCCTCGGACCCTGTCTAATTCCACTGTTCTTGACACCCCCTTATTCGCATCCAGCGTTCGGTCTGTTTTTATTTAATCTCAGGTTTTACGCTTAGACAAGCCTATGCTGAGAATTGCGCTCGAAAAAATTGGGCGTGACCAAGTACAGATATGGTGTAACTATTTTATATCTACATGGCGGTGGGTACTCATTAGCGAATGCTTGGGGAGCTGGACC
Source organism: Melaleuca alternifolia (assembly GCA_019926035.1). NCBI lineage: Eukaryota > Viridiplantae > Streptophyta > Magnoliopsida > Myrtales > Myrtaceae > Melaleuca > Melaleuca alternifolia. The sequence continues at coordinate 112,100 of JAGKPW010002330.1, forward strand.
CGGCCGCTGGCTCTTATGTGGGCCTAAATAAATAATTTACATGATCAACCGTTGATATTACACGTGATGATTGTTATGATCGAAAAGTTGTTGGATAAGTTTACAAGATTTGTGTTGTGGAGAGTGCAAGAAGTAGATCGAGGAGATCGTTGGAGAAGAAAATAAGATGGGATAATTAATAGTGAATTTTAAATTTAGTCCCCGTTCGTTTCATGAAAAATACAGTATTTCTAAAAAATATTTTTTAAAAAGTCATTTTTTCGGAAAAAAATTTCCGTGTTCGCTTGAGCCTTAAAAATAGATCCGCGAATCACTACTTCTCGTGCCATTTATGTTTGTATATATATATTTTCCTAGCCTCTTCCTCATCCATCAAACCCTAGCTCACTGTTGCCTCGCGAACCAGAGAACATAATGGCAGAGAGAGGTGGAGGCGACTGTGGCGGTTTCGGCCGTGGATTTGGCGGTCGCGGAGGCCGAGGCGACCGTGGAGGCCGTGGTCACTGTTGCGCCCCCGCGGTAGGAGGAGGAGAAGTGGGTCCCCGTCACCAAGCTCGGCCGCCTCGTGAAGGAAGGCAAGATCCGCTCGCTGGAGCAAATCTACCTTCACTCGCTACCGATCAAGGAGTACCAGATCATTGACACTCTAGTCGGGCCATCGCTCAACGATGAGGTGATGAAGATCATGCCTGTCCAGAAGCAGACTCGGGCCGGTCAGAGGACCCGATTCAAGGCCTTCGTGGTCGTCGGCGATAACAATAGCCACGTCGAGCTGGGGTTCAAATGCAAGAAGGTGGTGGCGACCGCAATTCAAGGATCGATTATTCTCGCGAAGCTCTCGGTGATTCTCGTGAGAGAGAAAGAGAGGGCGAGAGTCAATGGTGAGGTCAGCAGGAGAGGCGTGTGGGAGAAGTGAAAAAAAAAAGAAAGGGGAAGAGAGAGAAATGTCAGTACATTTGGGAAAGGAAAAAGGAGAAAGAGAGAGAGATGAGTTGGGGAGGGGAAAGAGAGGAGAGAGTAGAGGATCGCAGCAGAATTTTAGGAGATCTTAAGGGTTGGAAAATATTTTCATTCCTTTTAGAAATGAAAAATATTTTCTCTGTTTTTAGAAATATTTTTTTATTGATTGAAAAATATTTTCTTTGATAAATTATTTTCTGCCCTTGAACACCATAATTTCTGAAAAATATTTTCCGAAAGAATATTTTCTACAAAACGAACGGAGTTTTAGATGGAAATGTCGTTAAATTTGGTCACTGTCACTATATTCAAATACACATGTCACTCATTCAACAATAAATGTCTAAAAAGCTCTTTACATTATAGCGAACCTATTAAAATCTTTATAAATAGAATTATGAGAGAAATACTAAAGCTGTCACAAGATTTTGTTGTCCGAGCTAATATTCTAATGATAAGTAAAAGCAAAAAAGTACGAATCAAGTAAAGAGAAAAGGCATGACCATCTAATGCATTACGGAAGACAGTTAGCAAATCATCACATATTTCAATAGCGCCGTTGGCAAGTGAAAGTTAACAAGGAGTTTGAATTGGCTAATTGTGCAGATCAAGCTGGATTATCCCAAGGAGCATTTGATTTCCATAAAAGGTCACATATGAGAAAGCGGAGGTTCTACACCCATTGTTATCCCATCCCTGAACATACATACCACTAGACGAACCTCCGGACCATTTGGTAGGGAAGAGGGGAAGAAATTTTGTATACCATTGGATGCAAATGGTGGCAGGATCATCGGATTTTATGGACGGATATCCAATTGGAGGACATTTGGAACCACATAATTAGGTAAATTTATAGCATGATACGATTGGTGATTATCGTTACTTGGCAATTTTGTAAAATAATCATAAGTAGTTGCTTTGCATTGCAATGGTCCGTTGCAATTTTCACATTGCGACACCATGTATTAAGCAAAGCCAAAAAAAGATGCCCTAGCTCCTTTTCATTTGCTTATTCTACGAGCCTTAAATAATGTGAGATCCTTGTTCCACATCGCTTAGGGAGGAAGTCGTGGGTTAGCTTATATGTGAAACTTTGCCTTTGACCCATAGACAATGCGTTTTCTCGGATTGTCCACTTGTGTGTGCCGTTGAGGGCTGCGAGGATGGTGGACCCGAGAAAAAACAAAGCCATGAGGGCCAGTGGAGGCTCAAAGCGGACAATATTATCGGTAGTGAGATGGATGACATTACAAAATAATATTAGAACCGACTTCCAATGGCATGTGGTGACCACAGTGGGCACTTATTGGTGTTGTTGACAACACAACGGGGATGTTGTGTCATTAATGAGGGGAGTATGTGAGATCCATGTCCCACATCGCTTAGGGATGGAGTTTTGGGCTAGCTTTCATGTGAAACTTCGTCCTTGACCTACAGACAACGTGTTTTCCCGGGTTGCGCACTCATAAGTTGCCACAGAGGACCGCGAGGATGGTGGACCTGAGAAAAAACAAAGCCGTGAGGGCCAGTGGGGCCCAAAGCGGACAATATTATCGATGGTGGGGCGAGGACGTCACAAAGTAGTATCAAAGCTGACTCCCGACAGTATGTGGTGACCACAATGGGCGCTCACTGGTGCCGCAAGAGCACAATGAGTGCCATTGAGGGGGCATAGCGAGTGCCATTGAGAGGGGAGTATGTGAGATCCCTGTTCCACATCGCTTAGAAAGGGAGTCTTGAGCTAGCTTATATGTGATACTCCGTCCTTGACCCACAGACAACGCGTTTTTTCAAGTTACGCACTCATGAGTTGCTGCGGAGGGCTGCGAGAATGGTGGACCTGAGGAAAAACAAAGGTATGGGGGCCAGTGAGACCCAAAGCAAATAAGATTGTCGGTGGTGAGGCGGAAGACATCACAAAGTGGTATCAGAGCCAACTCCCGATGGCACGTGGTGACCACAGTGGACGCTCGCTGGTGCCGCTAAGGGCACAACGAGGACTCTATGCCATTGAGGAGGGAGTATGTGAGATTCCCTAGTCCCAGGTGAGGTGGCTTATATGTGGGGAGGTCCACCTTAACCATCGACAATGTGTTTTACCATGTTGCATGCTCGTGAGTTACTGTGAAGGGCCGCGAGGATGGTGGACCCGAGGAAAAATAAAACCGTAAGAGCCAGTGGGGCTCAAAGCGGACAATATTGTCGATGGTAAGACGGATGACATTATAAAGAATATATCATAAATCTAGAAAACTACACCTTATGATGCGAAAAAAGTACAAATGGCGAGTACGTACACGTGGCATCTCATTTTCGTCCATTCTCTTCAGTTTGTGAAGAAAATCTAATGTCCTATTTATATGATTTTTCTGTGTCCAATCGCGTCTTTTGCATAAGAATTGATATTTAAGTCGGTCTTGACTAAATTGAAGTAAAATAATGGAATAACATAAGGAAAAAAATCGACAGATTTGCTCGGAAGGAATTTGATTTATAAAAGAAGCCGATTGACGATCCTGTTTCCTTTCTCGTCGCCACATAATAATTGCTTCAGATTTTGAGTTTTGCCATCCCGATCTTCTTTGATGCAGTATCATCTTTAATTTTTCGCACACGTTAATTGATTGCATGTGGTTTAGTATCGATCTTTTCTGCAATATGAAAACTTAGAGTTAACATGCATGACAAAGTTGTGTTAATGTTAAAAACTCATACACAAGATTGGACCACTTGGCACACTGAGATGTTCTATTGCAAGTCTTATGCCTTGTTAGTCCAACTCGGTTAACTCGGTTAAAATGCCTCCCATTTAATTTTGCAGATTAAACTTAATTGCCCCAAAGAGTATTTGACTTCATACCATAAGAGATGACTTTGGATCTGTTGTTATTTGCTCCCTCACATTTCATAGCAACGATACAACTTATGGACTGCTCGTTATGGAGAAAGGGAAGTACTTTTCATTTCCTTCAACCGGTGGAAAGATTACCGGATTACATTGAAGGTTTGGAACCCTTCTCGATGTATCCGGATCCCTTGACTCCAAGTTAGGGGGTCAGGGGATCCAGGGGGGGTTTCCCATTAAATAGTTTTTTTTTTGTTAAACAACAGCCATCCGATTAGAGGAAAGAGGGTCACTTGCCACTAGGGCAAGTCATCCATTACACTTCTCGATTGGCTCGGCAGGCGTATAGGACATCATCATTGAGAGCTAAACATGCGTGCCTATGTTCATGGATGTTGTGCATACTTTACATGCGCACGCGCTTTCAAATGCACATCCTTCATCATTTTAAGAACGTGCCATGATATAATGATTGGTCATGGTCCCATTTCTTGACATTCTTTGCCGTTCAGCCCCATCATTTTGGAGAAATAGATTTCGCGTGTAGAGCAAGTCTCGGTTGGTTTGTGATATCCTCGGGCCCTAGCTAATATTAATGTTCTTGAGCACCCTTCTACCTTTATCTAGCATTCGGTCTTTTTTTATTTAATCCGTGGTTTTACGCTTGGACTACCCTAGGCTTAAGAATGGCGCTCGAAAAAGTTCTGTTTGACTAAGTACAGACATGGTGTAACTATTTTCTATCTACATGGCTGTAGATCCTCATTAGTGAATGCTTCCGGAGCTGGACCCGGCCATTGGCTCTCACGTGGGCCTAAATAAAAGATTTACATGATCAATCATTGATATAAATCAAGTCCATCCAGATTAATTTTCCCTGATCTCTGATAGAAAAAACATGACTTGTTTGTGTTATTTTCTCATGGATACAGATCAAAATGAACAACTTGTAAGACACATTAATACAAGGCCTTGAAAAATCCAACAGATCCAGATGATGCGTTCTTGGAAGCCAACGGTAAACTTTCCACATCGTATGGCAACTCTACTTTCAGAGCTGTTAGTTTACATACACGTGTTTTATATCGGGCTTGCATGCTACGAATATGGACGTGGAATCTTAAGAGAAAAAGAGATTCTACTCCTGCCATTCAATCCATTTTCCTTAGCAAATGTCAGTGAGAACTGTCGAAATTTGTCAATTAAATCCAAGTTGCGCACAACTCTAGATTTCCTACAAACAATCATGAACAAGTCCCTGATTAAGTTAACTGACATTTTTTGTGAAATAAATGCATCCCAACAACCACTCTTTTTTCCTGGTAAATTATTGTACGACGTGGAGACAAGCACATTCAAGAAGTAGCAATGGCTTTCCTCTTAATGTGATTTTAACCAAACAGACATACGGCCACTGTTATTTATGGTGAAATAACTGCAACCCAACTACCATTGTTTTTCCTTGGTAAATTATTGTACAACGAGGAGACATGCACATTCAAAAAGAAAAAGAAGCAGTAATGGCTTTCCTCTTAACGTGATTTTAACCAAATAAACATACGGCCACTGTTATTTTTGGTGAAATAATTGCATCACAACGACCATTATTTTTCCCTGGTAAATTTTTGTACGACAAGGAGACATGCACATTCAAGAAGAAGAAGCAGCAATGGCTTTCCTCTTAATGTAATTTTAACCAAATAGATATACGGCCTCTCAATCAAAGCGTTTACTTTCCACACCACGTATCAACAAGACCGGAACCGTGTCTTCTTCCTCTACTTCTCCTCAATGGGACATGACGTATTGGTGAGTTACAGAGGCAATGACGTGAGGAAGACCTTCCTGTTGCACCTCTTCAAACGGCTGGAACGGGAGAGGATTACTTTTGCATTTAGTATAGCTTTCGAATGCCCATTAAATCCCCAAAGCTGAAAGCCCAAAGCCAAGCGGAATAAAGTTTTAGGCTTTCAGCCTTGGACCAAATGCTACTTGTAGATCTTTCTTTTAATAAATTGTATTAATTTCTGTTCTAAATTAAGTTAGCTTTAGTTTAGATTTGCATAAAAATACCCCCATAAAAACCATTGCATAGAGATTTAGTAGTTTTGATTGACCTTTTAGGGCTTTAATTGATGAGTAAGAGTGCATGACCACTTTAGATTAAGCAAACAAGTTAGGCACCGAAAGAGCGCTACTAGAAATGTTAGCGTAAATAAGCCATCGGACTTTAGAATCTCTGGTTTCGTAGGGATCAAAACGATGCTCCCACATCTCGATCGGTTTCTAGCCAACCCTAAAAGGTTAGTGGCGACTCCTAAAAATATTAAGATTGTTAAGTAACTTTTTAAATGCAAACGCCCGAACATCACGCGAGGTATGGACGTCGAAGAGTTCATGCTCATAAGAAATAAATTGAATCGGATTATGATTAGACATTACTTTTAAGTCGTCTTTTAGTCGAATTTCTTACGAGCAATATCTTTAAACCTACTTATTTACCTTTTATTACCGTCCCCCTCCTCGTGAAGGTTTGGATAGTTCGCGACACATGTACTTTGCAAGCGCACGCGCTTTCAAGTGCACATCCTTCATCATTTTAAGAACCTGCCATTATTGAATCAGTGGTAATTATCCCATTTCTTGACGTTCTTTGCCGTGCAGCCCCATCATTTTGGAGAAATAGATGTGGTGTGAAGCGCAAGTCTCGGTTGGTTTGTGATATCCTCAGGCCCTAGCTAATAATAATGTTCTTGAGCACCCCTTTACCTTCATCTAGCATTCGGTCTTTTTTATTTAATCTCTGGTCTTACGCTTGGACTTTACTATGCTAAGAATGGCGCTCGAAAAAGTTGGGTGTGACTTAAGTATAGACATGGTGTTACTATTTTCTATCTACATGGTTGTAGATCCGCACTAGCGAATGCATGCAGAGCTGGACCCGGTGGTTGGCTCTCATATGGGTCTACATAAAAGATTTACATGATCAACCATTGATATTAATCAAGTCCATCTAGATAAATTTTCCTGATTTTGGACGAAAAACACAACTCGTCTGTGTTATTTTCTCATAAATACGGATCAAAATGAACAACTTGAAAGACATATTAATAAAAGGCCTTGAAAAATCCAACAGACCCGGATGATGCGTTCTTGGATTGTTTGATCGCATTCTTCTGATTTTGTTATTTGATTACTACATTTTGCCTCAAAGGATTGTTTGTTTGTGTTATTTTTCTTGAATCTATGTGTAATCCGTGACACTGACAAATGACAAAAGTTGCCGAGTAAATACAGGTCTCAAATTTTAGATTTCCTAAACAATCGCGAAAAAATCTTAGATTAAATTAATTGACATTTTTGGTGAAAGAGTTGCATCCCACAAAACCAATAATTATTTTTTACCCGGTAAAATATTGTATGAGGAGGAGACATGCACGTTCTAGTATAAATAGACATGGGTTTCCCCTTAATGTCTTTCAAACCAATTAGACACCCGGCCTCTCGATCAAAGTTCTTGATTCCCCGTCCCTCCCAGTCCCTCTTTTGTCCATTCGCCCCTAAGATACAACACGCATCAACAAGACAAAAACCATGTCTTCTTCTAGTTCTCGTGCAGGGACACCTGACAAATTGGTGAGTTGCGTAAACGTTCTCGTGCTGAAAATCAAGTTGTTTCCGTGAAAATTAGTTTCCTGAAAAACGATTTTCAGTAACCGTCCATTTTTTGTGAAACAAACGCACCCTTAATATTTACTATTTTAACGACTTCAAGGAGAAATGCGTAGTTTCTTGGTATGCATGAGACGAGGTGCCCTCCTTTGCCACATGATGAGCTTACTATTGAAAGTAGAGCTTAGTTAATCACCATTTCTTCGTTACCCATGCCGATATCTATGGTGATTTAGTCAAGCTCAATTGGTCTATTCATGTTTCTGATATCTACATAATAGAAATTTGAGTCCAATGTTTGTCATATGTTGTATATTGGGATAGAATGTGTATGTTTATGTTCGTTTTATCATTCATATAGCTCTCTGGAGGGGAGGTTGAAAAGTACTGGCACTCTGGTGAAATAAATGGGATCGAAGCTCTCTACACCACAGACTTCATTAAGTCCATTACTTTCGAAGTCGACCCTGGCACCAGCACCGGAGAGCAACGCAGTAGCAGGGACGGGCTGAATACTTACAAGGTTGTATCCAGACTCTCTTTGTCCGTTTCCAATTGGGCGTCATAAGTTCATTTTGCTAGCCCATCATAACATGAATCAACTACGGAATCATGAACCTTGAGATTTTAGACTGATTGCTTCGCAAACATGAGAATCGGTATGATTTTTAGAAAACCGGCTGGAAAAAGTAATGACTTCCAACCCCATTCAAATTAGGCAAAGACAAACCTAGACATAAAATAGAAAATGTAGATCAAATATTTGAGTTAAAAATGAAAGGTAGTACCAAGTTGGTTGGACGCATAATTCACACGAATCTTAGCATGTGTAACCTATTGTATAGATCCGGATCATATTTCAAAGGAGATCCACCAATTTATTTTGCTCATCCAATTGATGCAGCAAACGTTCAATGTCTTTTTGTGGCCTCTTTTGCAGGTTCGATTGGAAAAGGGAGAGCACATAACTCATTTTGATGGATCTAAAAAAAAAGGAAATGGCAGAGGAGGCCAAGAGAAGAAAGTAATCGCATCGCTCACATTTTTTACCAACAAAAACAGAAGATTGGGACCTATCGGTACAGGGAAGGGGGAATCCTTCTCCGTACCATTAGAAGCTGGGAAAAATATCGAGTTTTTCTGGGGAAAAACAGGGGAGGATTGTCTCGCGTCTATCAGAGCACGTGCCTACCCAACGCGTGCCGAGCCATCATCTGAGAACTCCCAAACTGTGAAGGAAAAATCAGTTAAATCAATCGGGCCATTTGGAGGTGGGGATGCTTGGGACGACGAAATATTCACAGGTGTGAGGGAAGTCTACGTGCTCTTGAGCGACGTTGATAACGGTTACATCAGGTTCGTGTATGACAAAGATAGTCAACCTTACGAGGTTAAGCATCCCGAAATGGCCTCCCTCCAAAAGGGGGATAACAAGGTTAGTTGTCTTTTTCTCCCTTTTAGATTTATCTCTTGGATCGGTAATATGTGTCCCGTCACGTGATCTAGTAATTTAAATTTACATCACTTGTCTAATTTGAAGAGACGCTTTTGAGGTTGCGCAGGTTCAATTAAATTATCCAGAAGAGTACTTGACATCGATTTCTGGTTACACGCGAAAAGATGGCTCCATCCAGGCACTCACATTTTACACTAATAGAAAACATTACAATTGTGGTAACAAAAATGGGGGGAGTTATGTTGGGTATCCATCGACCGGAACTAATAAAATCGTCGGCTTTCGTGGAACATGGGGCAAGACTCTCAATTCCATAGGAGCCTATGTGAAGCCAATATTTCCCCTGCCTCCTCTCGACCGCTTTGAACCCATCGAGGATGGCTCTGGCGGGGTTTTATGGGACTATGGATTGCATTCTCATGTGATAGCATATCGCGTGACTGCCAGCCAAGACAAAAAAAGAATTGAGTCCATCACTTTTAAGTACAGTGACAATGGTTTTGTAGTCGAAGGCTCCCGACATGGCGGAGGAGACCCGTCTTCAGGCAAATGGGTTAGTCCACATCTCGATCCCTCTCTCTCTCTCTCTGTACTTACTTCTCTTTCGTCTCTTTCCTGTCCGCGAGTCGTGCGCACGCGAATACGTGTTGCTTCATGGGGCACGGTTTTTTTTTATCGAAGACTGACTGAGGTCACTTCTTTTGGCATCCTAGAGTTAAAAAAACAGTTACATAAGGCCCGAACCATCCTCTGTTCTCACAAGGACAATATGTTACGATTTGCTATTCTTGCAGATCGAGCTGAAATTTCCCGAGGAGCGTCTGACTTCGTTGTCCGGTTATTGGCGCAAAGAGGGTCTTACTACTGTCATCCACAACCTAAAACTAACTACCACGAGTACGACAAGGCCATTCTTGACGTACGCAAAAAGAGAAGAGCGGGAGTTAAGGGAGGGGATTGATTTCAAAATCCCTAATGAATCAGATAGAGATACAGGCAGGAGGATCTCTGGCTTTTTCGGAAGGGCAGACACATGTCTTAATTCTATTGGAGCGTATGTGGGACATTATTAGATCAAACGCCCTCCCTCCCGCAATCTTTTTTCTTTCTTTTCTGTTTCGTTCTTTCCCTTTTGAAGTGAAGATGAAATAACTCCCAATTGGTCAGCGCGTTGATTGCTCGTTTCTAGATTTGGCTGTTGGTGTTCTTCAAGGTTTCTTCAAAGAAAGCTGCAAGCATTTGATGAAGAAGAAGAGCTACCGAAGCAGGAAGACAGAGAATGCCGACGAAGGTCATTGAAGGGTTCTCCACGGATTGCTGCGCTTTTCTCCAATTGCGTCTATATCTTATTTGACTTTGTTTGTGTGCTTTTTTGTTAATTGTGTGGCCTTTCCTTGTTTTTCTTCATCTGATGTTGTCAGACACTTGTGCTGAGTTGTGTGCGTCCAGCCACCATAGAGAAGTCGTGTAAGTTCATATTTGTGGGCACACCCTCAAAGCAACAGCATTTGCATTCCCTAATAAAAAGTTCCCTCCGGTCTTTATTCGTGCTCTTTTTCCAGATTTTGAAAGTTGTTAATATTCTTCTCCTAATTCGATGAGTAACCGTGAAATGCTCCCAAACACAGTTGAGATTATGGTTGGACGGAAAAGCTAGTCGTAAAAGAGGGAAAAGTGAGTAACTTCTTAACCCCGATATAACTCCTGGATATTTTTAATAGATCGAAGAACTGCATCTTTCACATTGGCTCATGAATCGGGAGTCAAATCGTTAAAAGGATTATATATATATATATATATATATATAATTCATTGCGAATAGTGATTTGAAACAAAATGAGTGGAAAGTGTAAGCAATTGTCTCTTACAAGGAAAATGATTGAACTGTTGCGAATCACAGTGCTATGTATCAGCCTTAATAACGATGATTAAACCATTGCAAATCATCGTCTTGTGTGTCAACTTTATTAATAATCCATAAGAAAAGACATAATTACTATGTATTTATGTAAATACATATTCCACATATCAGACTCGGTGGATATCTCAAACCTATCCGTGCTCAATTCCATTCCAATGGAACTCTTATCCCATCCTTATTTTATTCGAATTCGCAGCTAAAGGTTCCAATTTAGTACGATGGCTGTGCAGAAGAATGCTTGGACCATATGGGAACCAAATTTCGTAATTTTCTTTTGGCATCTTCAGAAAATAAATTCCGAATCTGAATCCTATTTCACAAAATCTGCTAATCTTCTTCTTTTTTTCAATTTTCTTTTTGCCAAAAATCTGCTCGTCGTCTTTTTTTGTTCACTAAAGTAAAAGAGTTTAAAAGGAAGCAGGGAGATAGAGGTTCGGGGGAGGTTCGGGTTCGGGTCGGGTTCGACTCACAAATCGCTCTGCTTACTGATCGCCACGTATCCAACTAGCCCCAACTCCGTATATTTCTACTCTCCTCCGTCGCCCCCCTCTCTTCGGTCTCTTTACTTCTTCGGCATCCCTCTCCTTCGTTGCTCTTCTTCCTACGCTCTTTCGCTCTGCTTCTGTTTCTCTGCAATGCCATTTCCCATTGAAGCACCGCAGTCCTTGCTTCTCTGCAGCTATGAACACACCAAGTCCATCCTCTTCGTTGAAGGCCATTAATCTGAAAAGATGCCTCCTAGCCAGAGGGTCACGTGGAGGAGAGACTCTAGATCTGTGGGATCTAGGATGAGGTTGCGGTGGGGCTCGGATTTGGTTCCTCTAATTTTCTTTTTTGATTTTTGAGCCCGTGGTAGTTGCCCATCGCGGCTTCTCATGGCCGTCGGGATCCTGAGCCTGCCAATGGGGGCCTTAGGCTATGGCCAATCGTGGCTAGATCTGAAGCGGTTGGAACTGGATTCTGCGTCAAAGTTGGACAGCTCCGTTCATGGTGTATAGCGTAAGGAAAGAAAAGAGATACACCAGGCGGGCATTTGAACAGGTAGCCATTAATGAGTGAGCGATTTACAGATAGCGTCTCAAACCATTCGGTTTGGTCATTCTTCTCCGGCAAACCTTTATCCATCGCGGCAGCTCCCTCGTGCGTCATTTTTTTTTCTTTTTCTGGTTATGATAGATGTGAGCTAAAAGTTGGGCTAGAGAAAAGAGAAGAAAGATAATAAAAGAATGGATGAAGCGTTGGGCCCAGGCTAGGGAAAACGTGGACCTTGCACGGGCCAGGCTGCGAGTGAGTAGGATTGAAGGGGCCCAAGTCCATTTTCCAATTTTTTATTTTTTATTAACCCTTTTTAATTTTCATTTTTTATTGACTAATTTTTTATGATTTTGAATTTTATTTTTTTTATTTATTATTCCTTTTTATTTATTTAATTTTTTTACTCCTTTTTATTGATTTTTCTTTGAGAGAAATTTGAGGTGTGAACAATGGCATACTCAGGTGACGTGTGAGGACACGTGGGTTTCAATTGGAGCATACTTAGTATTGCTGCGTTTGAAAGAGAATGCTCTAAACTCTGTTACATTTTATTTTGCATGTTTGTTACTCTTAAGGATGTAAGAATGCATACAAAACCCAATATACTTATGTTTTTTATGGTATTTTTGCATTTTTTTGTATTTCTCTCTCTCTCTCTCTCTATATATAGCTCAAATGTATATGATCACATACATAATGTTAGAGCACGATTCATCAATATCATGTATGAAGTTTATGTATTAATGAATGTAATAATGTAATTAGCATGATATATGTTTTAGTGATACATGGCCCTTGTCTTTAAGTTTGAAATTGCATGTATATGATGAATGTGCGACATAAAATTTATATCTTAATTACGAGAGAATTTTGATGGTTCAATTGGGTTTGTGACCATAAAAGTGGCTCACTTGATTGAGTTTGAGGAATCTCAGTGTTGTATTGTGGTGGGATGTCTCTTGTTTAACTGTGTGGTCATATTTCCAAAGGAGATTACTATTTATTGGTTCATGAAGGGACACATATAATTATATAATTAAAGAGTGACTGATCTTAGTAATTCATATACCAAAATGTGGTGAAGTCGCATAAGTTAAAATATGTTATCGCGATTGTTATCACGTGGAGAGTATACTCCTACATGACATACCTAAATGTGATTATATGATGATGTATTAACTCTTAGAATGTTGACTTATATGATTTCAAGTTACACTGTGTTCATATAATGCTAATTGTGTATATTACTTGTTATTTAGTCACATCTAAAAGGCAACTCCACTATAATTGAGATTTTCTGTCGGTTCAAATTTTAAAAAATGGAAAGAGAATTTTCAATTTAGGATGGAGTTGGTGGATATTCATGTTGCTTTTATTGAGGATAAGTTGGCAAATCTCACTATCGGTAGTATGCAACCTAGAAAGCATATTTTATTACTTGGGAATAGAGCAGCAAGATTTGCTGATAATTTACGAAAAGATCCATTCATAAATACTTGAAGAGTAGTTTGTCAGGCTGACTACATTACTAAACAAATGATGAATTAGAAGTTGGAGATCATGTTTTTCCTAATGTCAATACACATCTATGAGGATTCTTCAACATAAGATACTGGTTCTTGTAGGGTTTTGGATTAAGGGCCTGTTTGGCACTGTTTAAAAACAAGAGTGTTTCTGTTTTTTGTTTTTGTTTCGGAGAACAAAAAAAGAACAGAAACGTATTTACTTACACTTTTGTTCCCGGAAACAAAAAATATGTTTTTTTGTTCCTGGAAACACATTTGAAACAAAAAAAGAAAGAAACAAGAAATACTCGTTTTTTGTTTTTCAACACTTTGTTAAAAAACACTTTTTTTTCTTTTTTCTCTCTCCCTTGCAACCTTCGGCGGCCCGCTAACCGTTGCTGTCCGCTGGTTGCCACCGCCGAACAAGAAGAAAAAATAAAAAATAAATGAATAAATGTCAATCGTACCAAACACATTTTTATTCTTTTTTTATTTTAAGAATATTTTTACCAAATGCTCTATTTTACTCAAAAATTATTTTAGGGAGTAGAAACAAATAAAATTGTTTATGTTAAAAAATTGTTCCCTAAAACAGAAACACTGTCAAATGCGCCTAAGTTTATAGGATGATAGATTTGCAAATGAAATTTAGAGCTCTGAATGTTACTGTTTATAATACTTGCATTGCGCATTAAGTGCTAAACGCATTTCCACCCGATAATTGGGATTATTAAGACTAAGTCGGGGAGAATGACACTACAAGTGCCATAACTTAAGTACAACGCTCATTGTAATGCCAAAAAATTTCGTTGGATCACTTAAGTGTCAATTCGGAGAAAAAATGATCACTTAAGTGCCAATTACGACCAAGAAGTGACGTGGCTCGCCGGAAGTGCCAAGTGGCATTTTTACTTAAAAATCTCTTCAGTGTGGCATTTTCAATTAAAAACATATCACACATGGCATTTAAATTAAATTAAAAATTAGTTATTTAAAAAAAATTCAAAGGGGAAGGCGCCTCGTCGACGTCGCCACCTTACCCTCACCGACAAGCGACAAAGGCCATCGCAAGCCCTCGACCAAAGGGTTGCCGACCCATGGCCAGCGTGGCCGGGGGTTGGCAACCCCCGCCGACCGTCCCCATAGGCCGGCACCTCTCACCTTTTACGTTTTGCGCGCACCACCTACCGACGACTCACACTTCTCGATTCCTCACCGATTGCCACCGCCCAGCCTTCCACTTGTCACCTCACACCTCCACCGAGGGGACCTACCCTCCATGCGGCCCAATCGCATTGCCCATCTCCTCCCTTCCTGCAAGCAATGCCTGAGCCCTTGTTATCGGTCGCCAGGAGCTGCGCAGCTATTTGTGCACACCCGGCCACACCCAAACGCTGATATCCCTTCCTCTGAGTTCCCTTACGTTGCTCTAGCCCAGCCAAAGCCTTGGCCACCACCATCGTCGTCGTCGTCGAAGCCCCCAACACTGCAATGACCTTTGCCTCCCATGTTTTTGTGCCAACTACTGTTCGAGGCCCCAGCTCTCCGTCCACACCGTCCTAGTCGTGGCTATTGCTCAAGAAGTCGTCTTGAGCTTCCCTCGGTCATTACTCTTGCCCCGCAACCATCTTTACCGTGTCACCAACTCCCAATTTGCTACTTTTGTCGTCCATGTTTTCGGTGCCTCTACTGCTCTATTTGCAAACCCCATGGCCACCGCCCACCTCCGACATTGCTCCATCGCCACCACACGCCATCTGCACCTTGTTCGGCCTCCCTGGACTGTCCACATCACCCCTTTAGCCACCGTTGAGCCTTTGTAGCACCGCCCTGACGCCTTTTGAGTAGCTTCCCGACACTCCCCTATTTCATGCCAGTGACCTTGCCCAGATCTAGGCAAGGGCTTACGCAAGGGGGGGGGGTCACCAGTCGTTGGCAAGGGTTGCCGACCCATGGCTGGAGGCTGGCGACCCTTGCCGACCGTGGCTTACACAAGGGGGGGGGTCACCAGTCGTTGGCAAGGGTTGCCGACCCATGGCTGGAGGCTGGCGACCCCTGCCGACCATCCTTAGGCGTTGGAGGCTTTGACGGTGAGCGACGAATGATAAGGATTAATTGAGTAAATCCATCTAAACTATCATCTCATCTTCTTTTTTTGGACTTTTAATTTTTTTAATTTTTTAAGTGATTACTAGACTTCTGGCGAGCCATGTCGGATTTCTACCTAATGGAATCGAAGTTGACACTGAAATGATCATTTTTTTGAAAAACTTATGCTTAAGTGATCCGAATGAAAATTTTGACACTAAAGTGAGCGTCATACATAAGTCATGGCACTTGTAATGTTCTTAATTCGACTAATTTGATACTCGAGATGAGACTTGCTCAATTAATTACCTCATAGTTAGGATAGTAACAGAGGATGAGAAATTAAAGAAATAAAAATGGCATCTTGCCCTTTATATCTCTAGTTCTAGAAATAAGAAAATGGTTTAAAAGTAATACTTTAAAAGGAACGCATGAAACCCCGGTTATTCAGATAATTTGGATACGAAGAAAGTATCTTTCAAGTAGGATAGTTACTTCCGCTTCTTTTCTAAGAAGAGAAATTACATAATAAAAGGACTAAGATAAAGATAAAACTTGGTTGTTCAAGTGTGAGCTTGCAAACAATGAGTCTTTAGCATTAACTTGTTAATTTAACTTACCAAAAGCCCATCCAGTTTATAATGGCTTGATAATGGTGCAACTAATTGTTTTGAGTTTACCATTTAGAGATTCATAAATTGGATAAAGCTAAATGAATGAATCGAAGCTCCCTATAGGAAACAACAATAAAACTAATGTCATGTTCGTGGAAAATGTCATTTTAATTACACACTATGATCTTAGTTTGATGTTAAGAAACACATCTTGTATACCTTCTTTTAGCCATAATTTATTTTTCATATTATGTTTAGACATGTGTGGTTATTATTTTAAATTAAGAAACGATAATATTAATACGTTTTTCAAGTCATATAAGACTGGATATTGTAATATAGCTAATTAATTGAACATATACCAGTAAATATATACGTCGCTTATATAATTGAAAACATTATTTTTGAAAGACATTTATCTAAGGAACAATTTTAAGTATTGTGACATAAACGTCTATGTCACGTCTCTAGAAAAAGACTAGATAGGCTGATAAAAGGCTAACATCTTATTTGCTCTTAAAAGTGATTTAGAGACTTGCGTAAACTATTATAGAAGTATTGTGACTAAGACAACAAACGAAAACTACAATCAGTAATTCTGATATGTTGGAGGTCATTGGACCCTATAGAGAATCTTGTGTATAAAATTTTAATTTATCACATTTATTGATTAATATTTTTATACTTGATTAAGAAAAATTATGGGTCTCTCAATA
Organism: Melaleuca alternifolia; assembly: GCA_019926035.1. Lineage (NCBI taxonomy): Eukaryota > Viridiplantae > Streptophyta > Magnoliopsida > Myrtales > Myrtaceae > Melaleuca > Melaleuca alternifolia. Next base: position 128,915 of record JAGKPW010002330.1, read on the forward strand.
AGTTCAAGATTTTTCGAATGTAAGTAAGAAAACAATTAAGAAAAGTCATAAAAGTTGTCAGATTCGGTTGAGGTTATGAGTATTATAGCAAGCATGATGATGATGATGATGGACAACTTAAAGAGCCATTTGGCAAATACTTGGATGATTCTAGCATAGTTCTCAGATAACTATGCGTGGGAGTCCTTAACAAAATAATATAACTAAAAAAATATTATTATATCCTTATGAAAATGATGATAAGTATGATTAGTCTAATCAATTTACCTAATTCTATGTGTAGTAAAGTTTTAAAAGTAACAATCTACATTTTAAATCGTGTCCCCATCAAAACTGTCCATTGATTTCTTTTAAGTTGTGGACTGGACGTAAACTTAGCATGAACTATTTTAAGGTTTGAGGATGTCCTATAGAAGTAAGGTTATATGATTTGACATTAATTAAGTTGGATTCCATAATAACTTGGTGTTACTTCTTGTTTTACCTAAATCATTTAAAAGGATATTGATATTAAATCTCAATGAAGGTACAATAATTGTAGTCATGAAAATAATGTTTCTAAAAATTCATGTGATCGAATAGTGTAGTTGCTCACATTCTATTAAGGATAACATTCTAGTGGGATTGCCATATCTTTTTCTTTATATGTGACGATTGTGGAGATTCCTATATCACAAATTGAACATATTGAGGTCCAAGATCTTGTCGAGGCAGCTCTTGATGAAGTCCCTCAAACCTTTTAGGTGCAAGATAATGTTGTGATAGCTCTATTTAAGAGATCCATCAAGAAGAGACGATAAGTTATACTATTGGTCTATATAATCTATTTAGGTGAGTATGACTACGATATTGATTATGTGGTTGATTTAGTGACTTATACAGGTGTTGTTTCTTATATTTAATCTGATTTATGGTTGGATGAGATGAAACATAAGATGCAATCTATAAAACATAATAATGTTTAGGAGATTGTTGATTTTTTAAAATGTTTTAAGCTCGTCGACTGCAAATAAGTGTATAAGACTAAAAGGGACTCCAAATGAAAGATTGAGAAATTCATAGATAGACTAGTAGCTAAGGGTTCACTTAGAGAGAATGAGTAGACAATGAAGCAATTTTCCTCAATCTCTTTTAAAGATTCTTTTGGAGTAATCATGGTCTTAATAGTTTAATTTGATATGGAGTTACGCTAGATTGGTGTTAAAACTTTCTTTTTAAATAGAGAGTTTGATAAGAAAGTTTATATAGTACAACTCGAAGGTTTTGTAGTAAGTGATTCAAATAAGATTGTATGTACACTAAAAAATCTATTTATAACTTTAAGCAAGCTTCTAAACACTTGTACTTGAAGTTTTATAGTGTTGTTACTTCATATAGTTTTTTAAGAATATAGTAGATTGGTGTAGATAATGCTAGGTTAGCAAAAGGAAATTTATTTTTTCTTATATTCTATTTTGACAATATCTTACTTGCAAGTGTTCTTGCATACTTCGTAAGACAAAACATATATAGTCAAATAATTTTGACATGAAGTATCTTGTGAGACGCCTTTGTTCCTGGACATCGAGATTTGTAGGAATCATTATAACTCTGTATTGGATTTATTTTAGAGGGCACATGTTGATCGCATTTTAGGAAGAATCGATATGCAATACTATAAACTAAGAATTGCTCCTATTATTAAAAGTGATAAATTGAATTTATCACAGTGCCTTCTCAATATACATATTGAGAGAGCCCAAATGAATAATGTACCTTATCCTAGTACCCTTAAAAGTGTCATTTATGCTTAAGCTTGCACTAAACCAAACATTAGTTTGGTAACAAAACTTCTAGGTAGATATCAATTTAATTCAAGATATGATGGCTGGGTCATTGACAAGAAGGTTTTAAGCTAGTTGAAAAAGACAAAAGACTATATGCTTATTAATAGACATGTTCATGACCTAAATCTAGTAGGGTATTTGAATGTAGATTTTGCTAGCTGTCAGGACAAATCTAAGTTGGTAATGGTAGGCACCTTTAAGTTAGCAGAAGATGCAATATTATGAAAATTTGAGAGATATATTATATAATATCCTCCACTATGCATGCAGAGTATATAAAGTTTTTCTTGATTTCTACTCAAGTGGCTCCAGAACATCGTTAAGGAGTTGATCATGTTTGATTTTGTGGACAATCTCATGTAATTATATTGCGATAATAACTCTACAATGTTGTTTATATAAAAAAAAATTTAGAGACCTCAAGGGGTTTAACCATTTCAAGGTCGAGTATATGACCATAAAGGAAATAGTTCAAAGTTGTGATATTACAGTAAAATAATTTCCATATATGTTATGGCTGTGTATCTAGTGACTAAAGGTTTTCACCGGGAGGGGCTCCGAGAGTGGGGGAGATTGAGAGGAATCTAGTGAGTGGAGAAAGGGAGATGGGCAACAGAGAGTGAGGACCAAGAATGAGCGGGTACCTTCTGATAGTGTTGTGTGTGTGAGTCTCGATTGTCGATCCCCATCAACATTGCCCCTTTTCCCCCACATCAAGCCTACAGTTAGGTCATGGTCATCTTGTATTTCTTTTTATTCATTTTCCTAGAGTTGGGTCGTTTTCCTGAGGATCCTAGCTCGGAGGTGTGCAAAGCGACCGAACATGGTTTGACCTATCAAGTTTGCCCTCTATTTACTATCACTTAACACGGCGGGGAAATGTTAGGGGCTTCCTAGCCGTTCGATTTGAATTGGACAGCTGGGAAATATTTTTTTTAAAAGTCATCTTTTTAATTTAAAAAAATTGATTTTTTTTTTTTTGAAAATCCCAACTATACAATCTTAACCGGATGGCTAAGACCACCACGGCAGGTGATCTGGGTCCGAGTAAGGATCCCATTGCCGATCCCCCTTTATTTTTTTTTGTTCCATTTTACCTTGTTTTAGGTCGATCAGATCGAGGCTCGCCATTCTTGAAGCAAGAGAGTTCTAGTCTCCGTCTATGGAGAAAATATTCAGTGGTATCAAAGTGCCACGTCATAGGCTGACTGGTGCGAATGATCCACTCATTGACTGACATGTGGCAATATTTTCCCCATTAAATAAAAACAACGTACAGCTTTTTTGGGGGAAAATTCAAATGCCCGCCAAGGATTCCTCGTCTTCCACTCACCTTTTACTTTTTGACTAAAAGAAAACTCATCCTTGACTTTCTCTGCAATGCCTTTGCTTCCATTTTCACTGAGAAACTTCGCAGTCCAAAGGTACTCGGAGAGTATGGTTAACCACCACCGAGCTGCCGGTCATTGCTCTATTTTTGCTTAGAAGACCTCGCTCCGATGACCGCTGCTTCAGCGCCGACACCACTTTTGGATACGGAGTACCATATTGAGAAGATTGGCTTCCCCAACAGCTCGTTGAACCCCAACTTTGCTCCTCTCCTCCATTTTCTCTTAGAAGAACCGATTTTTATGCTAGATTTATTTTCTTTTTCCTTGTTCAAGCTGAGTTTGTTCGGTTTGTTTTTTTTTTTTTGGTGGTCATATGGATGGTTTTGAGGTTTAAGTGAGAACACAAAGAAGAAGATTTACTTGGTTCACTCGACCACTTATACTGAATCCGGGTGCTTGATTTTCGAGTTTAGGACTTTTCAGGACGTTCAAAGGTGATTTTTATGCCGATGTTAGAGTTATTCACCAGCCACATATTGGTATAACGAGAGGCAGCCAACGAGGTGGGCTGACCCACCAGAAGGCAGTTGCCGTGAAACAATGCAGGTTAAAATGAGAGATCCTGCAAATAGAGCGAGCTAGGCGCGCACCCCGCCACAAGTTTTTCAACAGCAACAAATGACAATGGAGTCCCAGAGTTCCACTCACGCTGGAGGGGAAAGCGTTAACGTGGGAGAAGTTAATACCGGAAGGACAAGAGATGTGCTCAGCTTTAATATATTACTGGGTTGCTTATCCCTCATGTAAAACTTACCAGTATATGCATTTCCATTTCGATTATTACTTGATTATACATTTACAATGTATTTATTGCTTTTTTTTCCCCTTTTAGCCTGGTTAGGAATAGAACCTTAGGACTCACTATTAACAAAAAAAGCTGCCTGAAATAAAGTTAGGTATATAAAAGGCACTAGTTGGATAATTAATGTAATCAAATCCCCCATCCTAAATTCTCTAGTTGTGTAGAAAGTGAGGTATACTCTCATGCCTTACTTGATTTTTTTGCCGACTCCAGTATGTTATTAGCATCTCTTTATTCTAAAATCTTTCTAGCATCAATTTTATTTGGCATAGACTATCTTAATGTTTGCACAGGGTAAGGGTTTGGGAGAACCCGCGCCTAATGTTGTGCTTCTATACTCCTAAACCTAGTCCTTTTCCCTTGGAGCCGAAAGGGAGTCATGACAGCTCTTCTTTATGGTCCCAGCCTTTTTGGCTATCGTATCATTTGAATTATCAGCATCAATAGACGGTTGCTCCATATTTAAAGTAAGGTTTCTGTACTTTGGATCGATATGCGATTCTTGTTGAATGTTGCTTCAGCTTTCTGTGGGGTGCGTTTAGGAAGATGGGGCACCGTATCCATGCTTTTAGTACTCGAGTGTTTAATCCAAAACCTTATTAAAAGTTTTTACTCGAGTTGTCTGAAGAAATGGACGATCTAGAGAGGTGTATCAGCTCGTGCAAACAAACCGGAAATAGATGCTGAAGTACAAATTGAGTAGACGACAATACTGCTATAGAAGGTAAGTCCGCGGTCGCCCCACCCCCGCTTCCATTCAGATAATGTCGAAGAGCAGACCACCGTGACTAGCAAACCAGGGAGCGAGCACTAGCGACTCGACTGCCATTAGTTGGATGAGGATGTTGAGGGGTGGGCCTGAAGTGTCCTTCCGCGGATGGCCAGTGATCTTTCCTTCCATAGCAAGTTGGAGTAGACTTTGTTCGTTAGGGTCAGGGTCACGGTTCAAGGTCCTCGCATACTCCAAAGCACCAGCCTGAAAGCAAATTCAAGATATTAAGGGGAGGAAAAAGAAAATCTGTTTAGTCTGGCACCGGATCGCCTGCTGTGCTCAAAGAGCACAGCAGGGTGCTGTCCAATCCCAGCCGTCCGATCTTGATCGGACGGCTGAGATTTTATACAAAAAGTAAAAAAAAAAACAAAAAAAACATGTTTTTTGAATTTTTGTTTTTGAAAATTTCCCAGCTGTCCTATCGGAATCGGACGGCTGGGAGGAAGCAGACATCAGCCTGCTGTGCGCCGTACGCACAGTAGGCGATCTGCTTCCAGTTTTCTTAGCATGTCAAATCGAGCAGTTGGAGCAGCTGCATACACTAATGTCCTCTTTCGCTTGTTTCCATGCTCCACCAGCTCTGGATGCCGAAATTGCAATCTGTTCGAAACCAAACCCACTAGATAATATTCATCAGGAAAATACTATAATCAGATGAGACAACTGATGTGAATCTCCTACATTACCATAAATATGATGATAAGAGCTTTCCTCAACAATTCACCAACCTACACAAATTTTGTCCAACAATGAAGAAACTACAATATCTTCAAACATTCCATCAAGAGACTATTGAACTTAAGGGGCGTTGTTTTGATATGACTTTTGTTGAGAAAATCCGGCGGTTTCCATTTTTCTAAATGGCAAAATAGCTTTGATCGCAAATCCAAGCGCTTGACTCCTGTCTTCCTACCCACATCCACTTTAGACGCAGCCTTTTGGTAGACGCCTATGCCTTCACGATGGGGACCGCTGTTTTACTGCACCAAACTCTCTGCTTACGCCACCCACTGCGACACAACACTCTCAGACGCTAAGCTCTCTCCTTTCTGCACGCGCTGCAATGGCGCAATCACTCCGATTTATAGGGTGTCCTGTCTCTCCAGACGATTCCAGTACAAATATTTCTGGCAATTCATTATTACCAGAAAGGATAAATACTGTTCTCAAATTATCTAGGTTAAGAGAGAGAGATCTGGACCGGGAAAAGAGAGGCGGTGATTCTCAACAGAGACATACTTTGAGCTACGCAAAATACCAAACTAGATAGACATTGATTGCTTTGGGGAAGATTACCTGAACAACAGAACCGAGAGCGCCCGCCAAAAGACCGGACAGCGTCTCCACACCGAACACGGTCCCGACGATGAATGGTACAAACATGACAAGGGCACCAGGTCCAATCATCCCATTGAAAGATGCATCAGTTGCAATTTTGAAGCATGCAGTACAACTACGTGGTTTAGAATCTCTCATCTGCTTGTCGACCTCCCCAGCCATCTCGACTCCCGCACGTCCCACCCTTTTCATGGTCATAGAAGAGAAATAGGAAGGAAGCCACGCGCCCATGATCAAACCGATGATGACCTTCGGTGTCAGGACATCAGTAGGAGACAAGATCGCCGGACGACTCACAAATGCACCAAACAGAGCGATAGACACCAGGGTAGCTGATTCAATGGCGAATCCCTACACACCGGATAATGAACGAAAAAAGGTCCCATCTAATATTAGATTTAAACAACAGGAAAGTAGAATTTGCTGGTAGGGCTAATATTGAGAATGATAGATGAAAGGCCGCACCTGAAGGAAAGATAGGCCATTTTAGCCAAACATCATGCCGCACCAGCAGGAATCCAAAATGACTCCCATAACTATTTTGTGGTGAAAAAGAAAATAACTGGACACTCTGCCTAGATTCTGGACGACATGAACGTAATCTCATGAAGAGTTCCCACACACAGACACCCTTTCCTCTGCTATGCTATGGATTTTATCAAAATAAGCCACTAAAAGGACAGCAGGACACTGAACAAGCAAATGATTGCCCGTACCTTTTTAATGTCAGTTGCAGGATTGTCATCAGCATCAGGGCTTCCCACGCGAGCCATCTGAGCAATACGGTTAGCATTGTCGCTGATGCGATCGTAAGCATCTTTGGCCAATCGAGTGGAAATTGTACTTAGCATCCCAACGGCAGCCACAGCAATTCCATACGTGGCAGCAAAATGGGAACTCACATATACGCTAAGGGCGGCAAAAAGGGGAATACTGACAGAGCCCAAGCCAACACTAACGTTTCTGGCAACTTCATTCGGCAGACAACTGCAGATATGAGGATCATGATTTGGTCAGCACGTAACCATCAACAGTAGTGATGCTTCATATCATCCATTTACTTTAGCAATGTTAAAACCTGAAGAAATGGTTGGGCTCACTGGCGTCATATACATGGACAAACTCAATAATTAGCCCAGCCCAAAGACCAGCGGCAACACACAAGGACAACTCCCTGCAACATCATATCACAATTACCGACTGCATAAGCTCAACGTATCGACTTAATCTTGTAATAGTTCGCTGACGTTAAAGCATGTCACGGGATCAACATTAGAAGAAAGCAGCATTTAGGATCAGAAGGAGATAAGTATAATCAGAGAGTTTACCAGTTCTTCACAAATTTCTGAGTCACAACTTTCGGGAATTCAACTTTGTGGACTGTGAATAATGAGGGTAGAGCAATCAAGCTAACAACAACAATTCCGACAGTCATAAGGATTGTGGAAATAATAAGTTGCGCCCTCTTTGATGGAATCTCAAATTTCCCTATGAGAATTGTGACGACGCAAACAAAAATACCCACAAGAATACCCATGGAGCTGATAAGCAGGGGATAACACATAGCAGTGAAGTCATGATTGATTCCAAAAGAAGAGACGGAAGCAACAACGAGGGCAGCGCAAGATGCTTCAGCGTAAGAGCCAAAAGAATCAGGCCCCAGCCCAGCAATATCCCCAACAATGTCACCAACATAATCAGTAATCACCTGAATGATTAAGATCAACCCCATTTATGACTAAAAGTGAATGATTTACTTAGGAGATAGCGCTATAGTAAGAGAGTACATACAGCTGGATTTTGGTCAGTTTGGGGACTCCATGAGTCATTCTCTCTAACCAGATGAAGACAGACATCAGCAGCCTTGGCATAAATTCCACCAGAGACTCTTAGAAAGAGAGCCATGGAAGATCCACCGAGACCATAACCGGTAATAGCTTCAAAAAGACATTCCCAGTCATTCCCATAGTACAACTTGAATAGAATGATTTCAATATAGAGCCCGAGAAGACCGATACCAGCAGGAAAGAATCCTATAACTGCACCAGACCACAAAGCAGCAGTTGAAATTCTTCCATCGAGACTACTCTTTTTCAAGGCAGTCCTTCCGTTAGCACGGAGACCAATTTCCATGCCAAGAAAACCCGAGAGGACTGATATGAAAGCACCAAGTAGGAATGAAACAGCAGTGAAAAAGGCAGTGGTAAGTGCAGGCTTGCACTTGTTTGAAGGATCAGACTGGGTGCTGAAGCTTTCAAGAGAGCCAAGGATGAGGAAGATTAGACTGACAAAAGCAACCACGAAAACTCCAACGTACGAGTACCCCGTGGACAAATAATATTTCACACCTGTTACAATCACAAACAATAATTGAGCCATCTCTATCAAGCAAGTAAAGCAACAAATCTGCTTCTTGACATTCTCCGTAATTTGTGACCAAATAAGGTATAACTAAGTTAAATCCAGTTACTTTATTCAGTTGCCTAGTTTTCGTTGAACCTCGTTCCAAGAAATAAGATAGCCTGACTTACGGCACCTCCAAAAGAGTAACTCAAAAGATAATATGGTTTATGTTACGATTCACCTTTGGCAAGGTGGACAGGCGGAAGAGTGAGGAGAACATAATGATCAGGACAAGATGGGGAAAGGGATGACGGAATGACAGTATCGAGTTGTGCAAAATAATTGATGAAATAAAAAGAATTGAATATTCAGTACATAGTCCCAGACCGAGAACATTACTTAAATTAAAGCATTACAAACAAAGAAGAAATTAGAAACATATTATGACCAACGATAGTAAACGGTAGGTTAGAGCCAGAAATAAAAACCAGGAGTATTGAAAAACATCAGAACTAAAGTTGGAACTGAACTTAGATGTTAGAACTAGAAGAGGAGAAAGGTGAATTGCTGCCGGAGAAATATGATTGGAAAAGAATTAAAAAAAATTCACATTAGAACTGATGATGCTCTAGTTTGAAAGGTTATTCAAATCAGAATAACAAGAAATAGTTATCAAAAACCATCACATGTAACGAATTAAGCTAGGAGAATCAAGAATGTAACACAAACGAGAACCTTAGAGAATATATGCACAGTTCATTAGCTATATATTCTTAACTAAACCTGTAAAATTAGTGTTTCGTCACAAGTATGGCAATCTCATGAAATGAGAAATGTTCTGCATCAAATTACAACTAAGATGATAAAACCCTTAAAAACACATTCACAGAAGAAGTGAAGAGATACTTTAGACTTGAAGGTTGTACATCCTCATCAATTCGCCTTTCCAATACAATATGCTTCTACTAAACCAATAACATATAAGAATTACTAGCATAACTTTGATTAAATTGACGTTATGTCATTAGTTGCATATGACAAGCTTCCTATTACTAATACAAATCAGATGGAAGAAATATATTAAACCTAGGCTCTATTTGTTTCGCAGATAATTTGACATTTCTAAAAATTGTGATAGAATGAACTTCTTTTCTAGAAAATGAAAATGTTTTCCAAGTCTCAACTATAATTTGAAACGAAATGAAAATTATTTGGCTAGCTGGCACAGACACAGACAATTCTTCACAATATATTAGTAATTTTTTAATTTTTATTTTATATTTCTCTTTCTTTTTTACCTCTTCTTCAACTAGTTACTAGACCTTAGCAATCAGCCAAACGCAAGGGCTGGCACAATTGGAGGTTGGGCAAGGGTCGAACCTTGCTAGTTCATCGAGAGGCCGCCATTGCCTCCTTGTGAGGTCGGGCCTTGCCGAACCTCAACTTTGGCTAGTCGCCTAAGTCTAGCAATTGGCAAGATGAAGAAAAAAGAAAATAATTTTCTTTTTCAAACTATCATAAAAAATCTATCCATGTCATTGCTATTAGTGCTACATCAACGTCGACTTATTAAAGTTGGGTTGATTGACTAATTGGTATAAATACAAAAGGTTTGGGACTCAACTAAAGAGAGAAGTATAACTGAATTATCACAATTGCAATTAGTTTAACACATTTTTAGTAACTTTCTTTGCTTTTATTTTTCTTACTAATGATATAAGGGTTGTAAGTACTATTCATCATATTTTAAATACAATTTTATTAAATCAAATTTTTCATAGCTTCAAATTTGTATATATTGTAACAACTAATTTTTCTCTTATTAAACCTGGTCTTGAGTTTAGGCATTGGCCTAGCCTTAGGGTACTTGGGCTCGGGTGCCAAGGTATTTCGGACTTGGGTGTAACAACTCAAACATTGGGGACAAGGCCTCAACCTATGGGGACTTGGGCTTTGCCACTAAAAACTCGAGGGCAAGCATTTGGGATCATGCCTACCCTTGATGGACTCGAGCCAAATGCTAATGACTCGAGCACATAAGTGAGGTAACTAGGCTAAATTGACTTGACAAAAATCATAGATTGAATGTGCTAAGTTATTATAGATGAGAGCATGACTTGTTGATTAGTCAATTGAGTTGAGAGAGAGAGAGAGAGAGAGAGAGAGAGAGAGATCTAAGCTTGGTCGAAGTTCTTTGATGTCGTGTGACATGGAATAACAAAAAACTTAGCTAAGGAAAACATTTTCCTTTTATTAGGAAGGATAAATCTTTTTCTTCATTTTAAACAAGTACTTTCTTTGATTGGAAATGCTTTTTGACTGGCTTATTATTTTGATTGTTCCAAACGTTAAAAAGTCTAAAAAAATCTTGTTCCTAGAAATTCTTTTCAACAACATGAGCGAACCCTCAGACTATCATCATATATAATCTGTCTCATGAACGTACATGTGCCCAAATATGGCACTGAGTTTGACTTACTTAAATTATTTCCTAAGCTAATAAATCAATTAATATTTGAAACATTGAATATATATACTTTTGAAACAGCTATGCTAGATTATGAACTTTCTCGTCGTGTAATGTAATGCTATAAAATAATGTGCCTTCCAGTCCCGTGAGAGCCTGCAGCTAAGTTGGTGAGTAAAGAGACGAAAACATTCGCGTGAAGTGCATAAAACGTACTTTTACTTAAGTAAAAAAAGAACACGAATTTTTTCAGAAAATAAGACTGAATGGCAAAAGCCAAAGGACAAGAGCTACAATGGTTAACACTCCGTCCAAGCTCCAGCGCACCACAATGACCACCAACATCATATCATACTACTGTTCTCGGATACGTCGCTCAAAGCCCTAACCGCACCGACAAACCCTAATAATGACTCGCACCACAAGCAGCAGAAGCTCATGTTTGCGCTCAGCTGTCATCGGATTACGTGACTCGAATTTGTTGCTATTGCTCACGCGGATGTGAGATTAACCCGAAAAGATCTGTTAATGAACAATGTGAGTGAGACATAGACAAAGGGTGTTTCAACTACAACCTCTCTATGCCCAGAAAAAGATAGACTCGCAAGTCGCAACCCAGAAAATCAAATCTACTCCTTTCTCTGTCTTCATTTTTTCCTTTTTCTCTCTCGGACAACGAGAATTTGCGACTGTTAATCCCCAGTGCAGCCAAAAGGAAGCAGACAAGTTGTGAAGCTATGGGATCTGTACAAAGTCACCTTCAAAGACGTCTTTCGTTATATCATCTTGCTTGTTTTTAATAGCATCCTCCTGGGTTTGGTCTGGGTCTCGCTTTTTGTGGTCGCGGTTCTCACTATTGGGCGACTTAAGCCACCACGGCACCAGGGAGAACACGATCCCGATGACGGCACAGATTAGGATTGCGACCTCCGTCGCGAGAGCTGAGAGCAAGGCCATCGTCGCCGGAACTCTAGAGTAGGTCCCTGGATTCGCTGGACTCGACGCTTATCAAAGTGTGTGTGAGAGTGAGAGAGAGAGAGAGAGGAGTCAGCTGCGGATTTTATAGGGGAAGTGGCAGGAGCTTCATTCGTTAGAATGTTATGGTTCTGTGCATGCGACCATAAAAGATCCTTCTGAGGAAATGGAATCGGTGCACCAGCCATTAGATGGCCTCGAAAATCCCCCGCAGTACAAGGGGGGCTCTCCTCCGTTGGATGGCAGCTGGTCACCTGATCTTGCGGTCAGGTGATCCAGGCCTTCTGATGTTATCCTTCAGATTTACAAGCTATGGACCAACGTTAGAGACTAAAATAATCAGACGGTAAAAGCGAAGTATAATCTCATCCTGTATTTTTGACGCATCAATGATTGAGTGGGAGTAATTTATTCTTAATTCTCAATATTAACATGTATTCTTTCTATAAACATTGAGCTCGTTTATAAGAGATTTGACCTATTTTTCATTAGTGCCACGTGGTTGACGAATAAATAAGCCCGTATTAACAAAAAAAATACCAATTATAGTTTAAGACGCACGACAATCTCTTATGTCAATAAAGATGACGAGCTGAAATTGCTGTGTTTGCACTCCCATGTATTTTTGTCTTGATCATTGGAATTCTAACGAATCTACCATGAAAAGTCAAATAGATCTATTTATAATACAATAGTGACTAATTTTCTCGGTTTTCATCTTTTTCCTTATCAAGGGGGTTTTTCCAAGCTCAAATAACGAAAATGCTGATAAGCAGTATTATAGGCTTGTAGGGAGAATGTTTTTATATTATATTGCAGTATTAATGGCTACATGCAAAATGTTTCTTTTTTTTAATTCATAATTGTTTGTTTCTTTGGCGCCTCGGGGCGAGGATGATGACATCCGGACCGATTAGCCGCAAAATTATCTGCTTCCCCTTGACAGAAAACAGAGGGACAGGATGGCGCCCACATGACTCATCCCTTGACGTAAAGTCCGAACTTTCAGCTTAGCTTCCCCACCCACAAAACAAAACAAGACACAAGAAAACAAAAGAAGGAAAGGAAAAAGAGAAAAGCTCATAGGTGCATCCACGTGAAGTTTGAGATGCCTTTTGAGTCGCATGCACCTCAATCATTTAAAAGTTTCCAATCTTTACATTTCATTTCACCCGACCTCTCACGGTTGACCTCCTTTGTGAGTCGTCTAAAACGTGCCATCACTCCTAGCAATTTGAGGTGACCAACGGGTGGATCCTATTAGGACATTACACCAGGCCAGAGCTATGCCTCTGGTTCACCCATCCACCAAAGAACATATGCAATATTCTTCCATGTTATTCAAGGTTGGATTGATCCTAGTTGGTTTGAATAGAGTCCTATAATTATATGCTCTCGCCTAATTCGCATAGCTTGGCCCTTGTGGCTTGATTAGAAAAATGCATTACATGTCGTAAATTTTGGATTAAAAAGTAGTGAGTAAAAGTCTATTTAGACATGCCAAATTTTTTGCAAATGATCCAATTGAATTGTATTATTCCTAATTCAACTGGATTTTTAAATCTTTTAATTTCTTTTGTGCTATTTCTTCGATCAAATATACACATGAAAATGCTGATGTGGAATACAAGGTTAGTGCCACAACAATTTTATTTAGATTAATTAGAGTGAGTGAGTGAGGGTCTTCCTCACCACAGTGATGCTGCAGGCTGACAAGGACAACTTCCCCTTGAAGTGCACTAGCCATAGATGTGGCAAAATGAGTCAAAAACCCATATTTTAACTCATATTGAATAATGTGGATTGTAAATGTATTAGTTTAAAATGTTAAACATGGTTACTTAAATAATCTAATGAGTTTTAAATGTGTTTTAAATTGGCTACCTAACTAATTTTAAATGTTATTAACAAATCATTTTAAATGTTATTAATAAGTCATTTTTATATTATGAAAATTATGATATTCAAATTATTTATTTTTTAAAAATAAAAATTGATTATTTTTATTTTCCTTTTTTCTTTCCTTTTTCCTCCCTTTTTCCTTCTTTCTAAGTTGGTCACTGGCTAAGAGGCGAGGGATGAGCTTACTAGACTTTGGCGACTAGAAGAGGATTAAGAAAAAAATATTTTAAAATAAAAAGAATTTAAAAAGATTAAAAAATTATCAAATATATCGTATTGCATAAAATTATATTAATAATACATTTAAAAAATCATGAAGTAAATTTTCCTGGACTTGGTTAAATATGGAAGTGTTTTGTTAAAAAAAATTAGCTTATTTATTGATACTGTTCATTCTCGTCCTAGAAATAGAAAATCAAAATTTTTTTGGTTCTCATTTCTCGTCCCAAACTCATCCCCAGCCATTTTTTCATCCCAGGAACAAAATGAGAATGAGAATTTGCCAAACAGGTTTCTCATCCCAAATTTATCCGGGGACAAGAAACTAAGAATGTGAATGATTACCAAATGCTCCATTAACAGTACAAGTTGGGTCAAATATGGGTTGGTTGGCGTATGGGTTGCTAAAATTGTGTTGCATGAAAATGAGTCAAGACGGATTAAATAGATCAATATAGGTCGGACCATTATTGATCCAACCCACTCATTTGACACCTCTAGTCATATGGCTTGTTGAGCATTCCATGAACCTCCCGTTTGCCCGGTCTCATACACATGCCTCTTGATTAAATGAAAAGAAGAAGAAAAGAATTGAGGGCATGATTGAGAGAGATCAAAATGGAATTCAATTTGGTTGATAAAAAATATCTTATGTAAATTTCTAATATAAAGATCAATTACTAGGATCAATGATTTTCTAGTGCAATCATCATAATGCACAAAATGCGCTCCATCCAGCAGTTGTAGCTTCTAGGGAGGGAGTGCTTAATATGCATCGAGAGAGATTTTGCAAATTGTCATATGAACATCAACATTAATCATCCAGCTTCTAGATGGAATTCTTCATTCAGCTCGCTTACTTTGGCACAAGAGCTTGGATAAATTAACCCTTGAGAATAGCAAACTCCATCTAATCAAGCATGTATTAAGTGTCCTAAGGCACAATGTGTGTCGCTCTCTCCACCATCAACATCTTTCCAGTATTTTCTCATAGGTAAAGAAGTACCTAATCTTATCTAATCTAATCGAATGTTTTTTTTTTTTGCGAAAAATGGATGACTTAGAAAATATTATCTTAAAAAAGATCGCTTGTGTTGCAAATAAAAGTGAACCATACTAATACATTAATTGTGTAGTGAGATACATTTCTCGTTGACAAAATCTTTCAACCGAAGAGTGCATTTGTTTTATGGAAAGTTGAAGATTTGAAAAAAAAAAAAGTATTCCAAAGAATGATCAGTTATATCGCTTAGAAAAATTTTCAACAAAAAATGTAGTTTTATTATCGATGACAATTTTTACATTACAATGTTTGAGAATGATGAAAAATTTTCACTTGTTCATTTTAATAAACAGCACAAGCAATCATTTTTAAAAGTAGTTTATAAAATTTGAAGTTTTCCATGAAAGTATGTACAGCCAACCTTAGGTTGACATGTGGCCTAATTAGTGCTCTGGAAATGCAAATCTAGCCACTACTTTTTTTTTGTTCTTTTCCGTTTGGGTTATGTTTAGCTTAGAATTTGGTTTTAAGATGTGTAATCTGGTCATCTTCGTTAATCCTCAAAATTCCATGCCTTGCCATCCATTGCAACACTGGGGTCGTAGTTTCCACTCATTACAAAAACGCATTTTTATGTATGAATATTATTGCCCAAAATGAACAACAAACAAGGGCCCATTTGTTTGAAGGAAAGTCTGCTTTTTAGAAAAATTGTTTTCGAACTTTGTTTAGATGACAAAAAAACTAATCGATATATAGAAAGCATTTTTCCATTGACTAAATATAACAAGCTTAAATTATGAAAATATGACTTCTCTTTATGGTAAGAAGGAAATCACTATCCTAAATCACAAAATAAAAAATACAAACGAACAATATTCCTTTAAAATGATCTCCACGGGAAAAAATTTCCTTTATCATAAATTTTTCAATGAAACTACTGTCCCCAGAAAAAGTGATTTCTTTTTCTTTCTTTCTTTTTTGGCTAAAAGAGGAAATTGTTTTCCCCGGATCAAAGTATTGCTCTTAGTCTAAGTGAAAATTTTCCATAAATCGAGTAATTTTTCCCATCATTTTATATACCAGAAAGTCATAAAATAATTTCTCGAAAATGATTTTCTTTCAAATCAACATACCCTAAATATCATTTCAAAACAGATCTAGAACAAAAACCAGGTGTATGCCAAAAAAAGCAAGCGAAGGAGCCAATATCAAGGAGAGTGATACATCGTCCAGTTCATTCCACGTAGCAAGCGCACACACACACACAAACTCTCTCTCTCTCTCTCTCTCTCTCTCGTGTTTGACAAGCTACATATGATCAGAATCTGCTACTGGACTCCTGCTTAAAAAATTTGCTTATGATGGAAGACTTCTGCGCTGCGACCTTTTAGTCATGTCGCAAATCTCTGCCTTGTGCATAGCCATACATGAGTGAGAGAAAGCATAACTTCCAAAAGGTGGCTTATCTTGAGGGGATCAAAGAGAATATTTGGATTATGTGTTGAATAAAGCTTATATGTCATATTGACGAGTGCTTTTCAAGTGTAAATCACATACGTTTAATGAGAAAATAATAGACTTTCGAATATTGATTACATGTATAAAGAGAAAAGCCAGTGTCTTAAAATCACAACATTTCTTTATATAGTTGCTTAACTAGCTTCCTTGAAAGCATTTGCTAACAAGGTTCGTTATATCATTTCTTTTCATGTCATTTCGTTTAACTGACGGTTTTTAATTGCTTGACAAATCGTCGGTCGAACCATTCTTCAACAATACTCGAATTGCATTATCCACATTCCTTCTATAGCCAATCTCAGTGAATGAAACCAACTATAGTAGTGAGAAATCATCATGATTTTTTTTTAAATGTAGGGCGAGTCTTGCAATTCATCGTAACATGCATTTATTTTCCATATCTCATTCCACATGTACATGCTGTTGGAGAATTTCCTTCTTAAGTTTTAAAGCTGACAAAACACTTCTAAGTCCAGCGCTGAAGATAGACGATGTATCTTCTAACTTCTCGATAGACAACATATTGTCTCTTTCGGTAGACGATGTATCGTCTGGAGAACGATAGACAATGGATCGTCTATCCCAATAGACGGTTGTTCTTCTGCTTTCAACACTTAGCTTCTGGACCATATCAAATGAAGATTGCCACATCTCGAGGATCATTATCTATGGCAAGGAAGACAAACGGTCAAAATCACTCTTCACAGTTGGTCACAGTTTTCCACGAAGTAAGAACAGATGGATTGGTCAATTTAAATATAGAAACAATCATTATTTTGGAAAGTCTCGATCAGCCGAAGAACTACATATTGATAGATGGTTCTTACTTGGAAGGTAATGAGACTGATTGTATGGGCAATCATGCTCGGCACCCTCTCTTCCTGTTTCAAAATCATTTAGAGATTTCCTGATATAATTCTCTCCAATGGCTTGATTGAGAGAGTTTTTGGCAAGTGTCAACGGTCGACAAAATCAGAGAAGCTTATTTAAAGGATTTCTTCTATTGATGAAAGAGGCAGAGAAGCACGAGAAAAATTCCCAGTTCAAGATCATCATTACACTACAGTTCACTTTGATATTCAAGAGAGAGATATTTAGTTTGAAAAGCTGTTCATCGCATTGTACTCATTCTTGAATCACTTAGTGAATTCCAACCTATTGGCTGTTAGATCGAGAGTGGACGTAGGCTTAACTAAAGCCGAACCACTATAACCGAGTTTCCCATTCTCTTCTCTTTGCACTATGTTCTTTCATATTACATAGTTTTTTAATTCCACATTAATTTTTGAACAACACCTATTCAACCCCCTTCTAGGTGTTGCACTAGCGTTTTCAATTGGTATCAGAGCCTCGTAGCTTGTTTATTGAAGTGTATTTACTTCTGAGCTAAAAGATCTATGGCTAGTGCAGTTGCTCCCCTGCTGATGGAAGGACAGAGTCACACCAGGCCTCCCTACTTCGATGGAAAGGATTACAACATATGGAAAAACAAGATGAAAGCCTTTCTTCGATCAAAGGATCCTTTAGAATGGGATGTGGTTAATAGAGGGATCACCCCCAAGAATGAAGATGACTCTGAAATTAGAGAAATGTCTCAAACAAAATTATCAAAGAGACAAGCCCTTGATGTAAAGGCTATCTATTCTCTTTATTGTGCTTCATCACCTATTGAATATAATCGCATTTCTTCTTGTGATACAGCCAAGGAAGTTTGGGACAGACTGAACATCACCTATAAAGGGACTGATCGTGTCAAAAAGACAAGAATCAACATACTGCTTGGACAATATGAAGCTTTTAAGATGAAAACTAGAGAATCCATTCCTGACATGTTCAGCCGCTTTACAGAACTAGTCAATGGCTTAGCATATCAAGGACAACCAATTTCTGAGCCTATGAAGATTAACAAACTACTGCGTGCCTTACCCAAAGAATGGACTACATCAAAACATCCATAAGAGAAACTCAAAGAATTCAACCTCTTTCTGTGGATGAACTCGTTGGCACACTACAATCCTATGAGGCTGAAAGGACCGATGAAAGTGAGGATACAAAAGGTAAGAAATCAATCGCTCTAAAGACTAACGCTGATTATGATGATGCAGGGTCAGACGACTACTTAGATGATGAAGAAATGGCCCTTTTCATCAAGAGATTTAAAAAGCTAAACAAAAAGGGGAGGAAGTTCAGAAGTTCGAGCTCTCAGAAGAAAAATGATGACAATGAATCTTTTGACGAACTTGTTTGCTTCAACTGTCACAAGAAGGGACACATTAAGCCAAACTGTCCTCAATTAAAAGAAAAGAAGGGAAGAAGCAAGAAGTACAAGAAAGCTTTAAAAGCAGAAGCTTGGAGTGATACTGAATGTGAAGACAGTGATGAGGAAGCTCAACTGTGTTTTATGGCAAATTCTGATTCAGATTCTGATTCAAGCCAAGATTCAGACTCTGATTCAGAACAAAATACTCAAGTAAGAATTCCTTCTAAAGTTTCCAAATATATTGATGATCTATGCTTGAATCTTGAATCTTCTCTCAAAAGAATCTCTGAGCTGAAAAAGGAGAATATTAGACTCTATCAACAAGAAGCTTATTGGAGAGAAAAGGCGGAGAATTCTGAAAAAGCTTTATTTACTTTGAAAGAAAAATCAGAAATTCTCGAAAAGGAAAATTTTTGTTTGAAAACTGACATTACAAATGTTTCTCAAAAGTTTTCTATCAGTTCTCAAAAACTTGAAAAGATTCTTTCCATCCAAAGACCATATTTCAATAAGGCAGGTCTTGGGATGACTTTGGAAACTAAACCTTTGGTTAACTTTCCTAAAGTTAAAGAAAGATTGAAAAACAGACTTCCAAAAAGGGCCTACAAAAATCATTTTGAGAAAACCTTTGTCAAACCCGTTGATAAGAGTCACTCCAAACTAAGTTCAGAATCTCTTGAGTTGAAAGATATTTACAAGTATCATAATTATACTAGTCACGCAAAAGTTGCTTTCTATGCTAACTCTTCAGGACCCAAAATGATTTGGGTACCAAAGAAAATGTAAGGCATATTTTTGTTCACAGGTCTCGAACAAGAATAAATGGTATTTAGACAGTGGCTGTTCGAGACACATGACTAGAGATCCACTTTGCTTCACCAACATTGTCAGCATAGACGGTGGAAAAGTTTCCTTTGGAGGTGATGGAAAAGGAAAAATCATAGGCCTTGGGACTGTTGTTATTGGAAATTTGATCATCAACAATGTTTCCTTGGTGAAAGGACTCAAATATAATCTGTTGAGTATTAGTCAACTCTGTGATACGGGTTACAGAATTCAGTTTCAAGAAGATAGATGTTCTGGAACAAACAAAGACAACCTACAGTCTTTCACTGGGATACGACATGGTAACATCTACCTTTTAAATATGAACACTTCAGAGTGTCTCTTTTCTACTCAGGAAGAAGTCAATCTTTGGCATAGAAGGTTGGGGCACACAAACTTCAAACAACTTGCCAAGATTTCCTCCAAGAAACTTGTTCGTGGACTTCCAAAAGTATATTTCAAGAGAACAGATCCTTGTACACCTTGTATCTTGGGTAAACAAGTAAGAAGCTCATTTCAATCTATCGACTCTGTCTCCACTGATCGTGCTTTACAACTTTTACATATGGATTTATTTGGTCCAACAAGGACTCAAAGTTTGGGAGGTAAATCTTACTGCCTAGTAATTGTGGATGACTTCTCTCGATTTACCTGGGTTCATTTCCTTTCAAACAAGTCAGATACATTTCAATGTTTTTATAAGTTTGCTAAACTTGTTCAAAATGAGAAAGGATATTTTATATCCAAGATACATTCGGATCATGGAAAGGAATTTGAAAACAAGGATTTCTCAGAATTCTGTGACCAGTTTGGCATTCAACATATATTCTCCTCTCCCTATACTCCACAACAAAATGGAATAGTGGAAAGGAAGAATAGGTCTCTTCAAGAAATGGCAAGAACAATGCTAATAGAAGGTAATATCTCTCATTGCTTCTAGGCTGAAGCTGTTTCAACTGCTAGTTACATTATCAATAGAGTTATTCTAAGGAAAATACTTCAAAAGACACCGTATGAATTTTACAAAGGAAAGAAACCAATAGTTTCTTACTTTCATGTGGTCGGTTGCAAGTGCTTTATCCTCAAAAATAATTCTGATAATGTTGGAAAATTTGAGGAAAGATCAGATGAAGGAATTTTTCTTGGATACTCGATGTCAAGCAAGGCCTATAGAATCTTCAACAAGAAATCTCAGAGAGTCAAAGAATCAATCAATGTCAAATTTGATGAAGGTGTGAAAGTTTCATCTATCCCGACTCAGAATGTTGGAACAGTTACACATTCTACCACTACAGAAGAACACAGTCTGTCACTCCAGAAGATATTCAGTCTATCGACTCAGACCTTCTACATTCTACAGCATCAGAAGCTGTTCCGTCTACTCAACCTGATCAACCAAATTTTTCTAATGAAAGTAGCCCTCGAGTTCAAAGAAATTGGAAACACAAGTCAAGCCATCCAACCAATTTAATCATTGGAGACCTTGAAGAGGGTATTCGCACTAGATCAAAACGTTTCTCAATCCCTGAAGACCATGAGGAATCAAGTGCTATTGCCTTAATTTCAGAAATTGAACCCAAGAAGGTAGACGAAGCACTAACAGACGATAGCTGGATAGAAGATATGCAAGATGAACTTCGGCAGTTTGCTATCAATGATGTCTGGGATCTAGGTTCCTAAACAAAAAGGAAAGACCATAATTGGCACTAAGTGGGTGTTTAGAAACAAGATGAATGAAGAAGGGGAGGTGATCAGGAACAAAGCTCGACTAGTAGCCAAAGGCTACACACAAGAGGAAGGAATAGACTATGATGAAACCTTTGCACCCGTTGCCAGGTTAGAAGCCATACGTTTATTACTTGCTTTTGCATGTGCTAACAATTTGAAGTTATTCCAAATGGACGTCAAGAGTGCCTTCTTGAATGGATTTATCCAAGAAGAAGTGTATGTCGAACAACCTCCTGGCTTTGAAGATCCAAAATATCCTGATCACGTATACAAGCTTAAGAAAGCCTTATATGGTCTAAAGCAAGCTCCTCGAGCGTGGTATGAACGATTAAGTACCTTTCTTCAACAGCATGGTTTTGACAAAGGTAAGGTTGATACTACACTGTTTATCAAAAAGGAAGGTAACGAATTCTTATTAGTTCAAATCTACGTAGATGATATTATTTTTGGATCGTCTAATGAGGCACTTTGCAAGAAATTTTCTAGTACTATGCAGAATGAATTCGAAATGAGCATGATGGGTGAACTCACCTTCTTTCTTGGCCTTCAAGTAAAGCAACTAAATGAAGGAACGTTCGTTCATCAAGAGAAGTATGCCCGAGACATTGTTAAGAAGTTTGGTCTGTACAATTGCAAGAAGACGGACACTCCCATGGCAACTACTACTAAATTGGAAATTGACGAAGGAGGAAAAGCAGTTGATCAGAAGCTTTATCGTAGCATGATTGGTTCTCTCCTTTATCTCACAGTATCTCGTCCTGATATCTTATATAGTGTGTGCATGTGTGCCAGGTTCCAATCTAGCCCTAAAGAATCACACTTATCAGCAGTTAAACGTATATTAAGATATATCTCCAGCACACTTAAGTTTGGACTTTGGTATCCCAAGGATGGCAACTTCATTCTACTAGCACATCGGGGACCTGTCAATTTCTTGGAAATTGTTTAATTTCTTGGCTCTCACGGAAGCAGCACACAGTCTCCTTGTCCACTGCCGAATCTGAATACGTCGCACTTGGAAGTTGCTGCTCTCAAATTCTTTGGCTTAGGCAGCAATTACAAGATTTTAGCATTCGGAAGTACTGTGTGGAAATACGATGTGATAGTACCAGCGCAATTGATCTTACCAAAAATCCAATTATGCACTCGAGGGCGAAACATATTGAAATTCGGCATCATTTCATCCGCGATCATGTTCATAAGAAGGATGTTCGAATCAGTTTTATTGATTCCCAGAATCAATTAGCGGATATTTTCACCAAGCCACTGGATAGACGTTCCTTCGAAGCTCTTCGAAGTGCTCTGAATATTCTATCTCTGTGATATATTGACTCTTCGACAATTTTGGCAAGTAAATCTCTTCAAGAATTACTTTCCCGCCTTCCAGGTATTTATTTACTTATTTGCTTGTTTTTAAATTGGCAAGGTTTCCGTTTTTTTTTATGCATTGCTAAATTGCCTTTTTTAGTGTCTCTTCAAATCTTCTT
The DNA here is from genome assembly GCA_019926035.1 of Melaleuca alternifolia. Taxonomy (NCBI): domain Eukaryota; kingdom Viridiplantae; phylum Streptophyta; class Magnoliopsida; order Myrtales; family Myrtaceae; genus Melaleuca; species Melaleuca alternifolia. The sequence continues at coordinate 151,774 of JAGKPW010002330.1, forward strand.
TTTGGAAACCGCCTCTCTCCATTCCTCTTCGAGCAGTTTCCTCTCGTAAAAAATCCTACAGCGACTTGCTCTCCTCTGTTCTCCTCCGGCATTCTTTCGTTTTTGTTTCAATTTCTTCACCAAGTTTTCATCTTTCTTCACTTTCCTTTCGCTCTCTACCTTTCTGTGATGGCTCCTCCTCGAAAGTCGTCTCGTATTGCTTAGAGAGAGTTTGGTTCGGCAAGCGGACCAACGCATTATGACCTCACCGAGGACGAGGTTCCTTCTCCTGCAACGTCTGTGCTTCCTACCCCTCCGGTTGAGACTGATACGACTCAGGTACTTTCACTCCGCCTCTTCAGGCTAGGAGCACTAGAGCTATTTACAATGCCTATGTGGAATTGAAGAACACTGGAACTCCCATGGTACTTTTGACCACCTATCTCAAGGGTGCTGGATTTCCAAATGAACATCTGTTTCTCAAGCATGTTGAATCCCTAGGCATTGCTCCACCCGGTTCAGTAGATGAGGCTCGAAAAAATTTTCCGTTATACCCAAATATAAGTCATCCTGAACAGTTTGATTCGTGGGACGAGGATGAAAAACTGTACATTTCCTTCAAATTTGTTAAGGGCATTGTTGCTAATTTGCTCGGAGACCCCAAGAAGCTATTTCGTTCCAAGGAACACAAGGGAATGTACGATCGTCTGTTGGCTCGCGGGGTGATGAATCCTCGCACTGTGGACTTTGATTTTCTGGATTCTATTCACATCAACCTTCGATTAACTTTCAGGATTTTAAAGTTGGAGAAATTTTGTTCTGAGACTGCCCCTGCTTTTCTTGAATTGACTGCTTATTTCTACTCCAACTTGTCATTTCCCAACCGACACTCCGTTATTTTTTCGGTCAAGGATCAGAATGTTGTTGTTGATGTGGATGACTTGGCTGCTATAATTGGTTTGCAAAAGCCACGTTTCTTTCCAATCCAAGTTTCTGAAAGGGAGGCTACTGCATTTTTATCTAAGGAGGACTCTGGAGAAAAGGACATTTCCTATTCTACAATGAAACCCCTGAGTATTATTCTCCACAAGATTTTAATCAATTGTCTTCGCCCAAAGGCAGCTTCTCGCACAGCTATCTCCAGAACCAAACTACGGATTATGTTTGGGATGGATGTTACATTCTAAGTTCATCAATCTTCCTTTCATTATTATCTATCAAATGTACAGGGCTGCTCAGAAGGGAACAGGGCAATTGCCCTATGCGGGTCTCATCTCCAAGATATTCCAGCACTTCAACATTCCCATGCCTTCACATCTCTGCAAAAAGTCCATGCCAATCACAGTAATTGGCAAGACAATGATAGCAAAAATGAGAATGACTGAGTTGCTAGTTAGTTTATTTGTTTCTCCTGCGTCTAAGGCAGGTTCTTCCTCTACCGTCAAACGCAAGGGCAAGGCTCCTTTAGATGCGCCACCTCCCAAGAAGGGAAAAGTTATTCTTCATGATGAGCCTAGCAGTCCTGAGCATATATCTCCTATCTTGGCTGAAGAAGATAGTTTGGATAAAGAGGTTGATGACTATGTCCCGGAAGAAGAGGCAGAGGGGGAGGTCAATATGGACATTCCTCGGGGTCAAGTGTCCCTCAGTTTGACTGATCATGATGGTGCATCTTTCGCAGGTCATGTTGCCCAACAAGATACAGAGATTGTGACTCCACAGGTTGCTGAGACGGTTCCTCCACCTCGTGTATTACCTACTAGCACAGATGCAGGGGGAGATGTTCCTCCACCGTCTTCACCAACCTTTGTTGCTCCTACCATTCCTGCTCCCATCTCGGAGTCACCTCCAGTCATTCCAACTCCTCCTCCTTCGATTCCCTCTCCGTCTACTACTCATCCTCTTCCTACTAAGTCTTTATTCCACCAGGTGCCACTAGCACCACTGATTCTAGTGTACTTTCTACCATTCTCCAGACACTCACTTCTCTTCAACAAAGCCACAACACATTTCTTCAGGACTTCTCTGATTTCAAACAGTCTATTACTCATCATCTCTCTGATGTGGCCAGTCACGGTGATCTCCTGGCAATTCAGAGCGATCTCCAACAGGATCTTCATCGTCTTGAGCAGTCTGTGTTACACTTGGAGTCTTTTAAACTTGTTTGCTTTCCGAATCATTAGTTTTGTTCGATGACAAAAAGGGGGAGAGTGCAGGAAGTGCAGTTTTTCTGTCTTTCTTTAGTTTTTAATAAACTTTCAGTCTTTAGTTACCGTGTTGGATTCTATGGATTTTGTTTGACATATGTGCTGCAGGATTCTTTTCTATGAATTTTGTTTGACATATGTGCTGCAGGATTCTTTTCTATGGATTTTGTTTAAACATATGTGATGCAGGAATCTCTACTTCTTTTGATTGAAGGGTGTTATAATCAAGGGGGAGTTTCCTCTCCTTGTTTCCTAACATATGTTGATCCTCGATCCTACAGATCTTTGGTTATTATTGTCTTATTTCAAAAACTGCAGGATGTTTTGTCATCTTCAAAAAGGGGGAGATTGTTGGAGAATTTCCTTCTTAAGTTTTAAAGCTGACAAAACACTTCTAAGTCCAGCGCTGAAGATAGACGATGTATCTTCTAACTGCTCGATAGACAACATATTGTCTCTTTCGATAGACGATGTATCGTCTGGAGAACGATAGACAATGGATCGTCTATCCCAATAGACGGTTGTTCTTCTGCTTTCAACACTTAGCTTCTGGACCATATCAAATGAAGATTGCCACATCTCGAGGATCATTATCTATGGCAAGGAAGACAAACGGTCAAAATCACTCTTCACAGTTGGTCACAGTTTTCCACGAAGTAAGAACAGATGGATTGGTCAATTTAAATATAGAAACAATCATTATTTTGGAAAGTCTCGATCAGCCGAAGAACTACATATTGATAGATGGTTCTTACTTGGAAGGTAATGAGACTGATTGTATGGGCAATCAAGCTCGGCACCCTCTCTTCCTGTTTCAAAATCATTTAGAGATTTCCTGATATAATTCTCTCTAACGGCTTGATTGAGAGAGTTTTTGGCAAGTGTCAACGGTTGACAAAATCAGAGAAGCTTATTTAAAGGATTTCTTCTATTGATGAAAGAGGTAGAGAAGCACGAGAAAAATTCCCAGTTCAAGATCATCATTACACTATAGTTCACTTTGATATTCAGGAGAAAGATATTTAGTTTGAAAAGCTGTTCCTCGCATTGTACTCATTCTTGAATCACTTAGTGAATTCCAGCCTATTGGCTGTTAGATCGAGAGTGGACGTAGGCTTAACTAAAGCCGAACCACTATAACCGAGTTTCCCATTCTCTTCTCTTTGCACTCTGTTCTTTCATATTACATAGTTTTTTAATTCCGCATTAATTTTTGAACAACACCTATTCAACCCCCTTCTAGGTGTTGCACTAGCGTTTTCACATGCACTAGAGAAATGTAAATCCAAATGTGGCCTCGCTCACGGATAGACACAATGGTTCGACGCTGTACTAATGACAAGAAGACTGGAAAAGTGTGGCATGACTTGAAAGAGAATAGACCGAAAAAACAAGATTCCCAAAAAGCTATGGATTCGTGGGCCTCCCAAATCAAACACTGTGCTTCATTTCCTGATTCGATACATATAATTATTTGCTTCCACTTTTACCCGTCAACCTTTACGAGAGAGGACCAACTTGGCCAGCCTTCTTAACTGAAATTATTCAACCCTATTAGTTGTTTTCACATCAAAGACTTGATATGATATGCGGTATGATGTGGAGCAATTAATATATCATTATTAGTTTATAACTCATTGACTAAGGTAAGTATAATTGGATATATTGAAGGATTCGGACTTGGACTCCTTCTTAGTAATCTCCCTAGATAAAGGTATCAGGCTGCTGCGCGCTTCCAAAACTATTGGTTGCTCTCAAGGTCCTGCCGCTCCCCCCGTTTTAGCTTCCCCTTCCCTCTTCTGTCTCTATTTTACTTATTCTGTTTTTTTCTTTTCTTTCTGAATTTTAAATAGTACTTACTTTGTTAAGGTTCTCTGCTGAGGATGTCCCTCACGATTGCTAGCATAGCATTTAAAGGGCCATGTCAGCAGTCTCACTTGCCATGTCAGCTGAATGAGTAATGTTAATGAAAGAGTGATGGAACCATAAAACAATTATTTATTGAACATTTTATATAAAAAGAATTAAGGATAAGCAACCATCATACTGGAAACATATGTGAGCTAGCTGGGGTGCTCAAAATCATTTCCCACTTCTCATTTCCCAACAAAAGCCCACCCAATTCGAATTTTAAGCTCCACGTCAGTGAAAAGAGAAACAAAGACCTTGCTTATGTAGTGACAAAGCCTCCCTCGTCATTATCCCAATCCCACTCCTACAACATATCAAAATCATTGGCTTGATATCAAAACCATTTTTGTTACCGTTGGCCAGTTGAATGAAGATTATCATGCTCTTTGGCTGCCAAAGTATATTGGCAGTACTCTCGGGGATTCTTGTCCTTGCACAAGCTCTGTTCTTGGTGTTGAGAAAGCGTTTTGCTATAGCTGCCGACACAAATATCATGCTTCTCACTGCATATGCGACTTTTCCAAAAACTATGACATCCTAATCATCCTAAAGTACATATACTTTAATTTAAATGGTAGAATAACATGATAAACATAATAAATTTCGTATGACACTCACTGAAGTATCCATTCCGGTGAATTAATACATTACATTAGACAAAATGTTTGCATGAAATGACGTCGTTTTGATCTTTGGTGACCACATCAATGCTGGCGACCAACCACTCTAGCCACGTAAGATAGTCAGTGTTGACCGAATATTCACATAGGTATTTTTCGAAACAAAATCGTCGAAATAACTGAATTGACATAATTTCAAAAGGTTTAAAACTGAATTGTCAAAAATGTAATAAATTGAAGATCTTTTAGACAATTGTCCCAAGAAACATCCTCAAAGTTACCACGAACTTTTTCAGCCTGAGAGACATGGTATCGAAACTGAACATATAAAAACGTAAGGCTAGAACTAAAGAGCGCTGTAATAATAGGAGAAGCCTAGCAGTCTACTTGTGGTCGCACCCTCTACCACGTCAAGTTTGATGATTGAAGGGTTTCTTCTCTTGAATTTTTTGGCCGTTGATTGTGGCAGATACTCATCTGATTCACCCATGTGAAAGCAATACGGTTTTATCCCAGCTATGAGTGGAAAAAGGAACTACCTATCTCAAGAAGACAAGAAGATGTGTGGGGCGATCCACAAGAGGAAAAGGTGATTGAAAATATTCATCGAGTCCCAATTCAAAAGAAAGTCTCGGTCAGAGAAATGAAAAAAGAAAACTAGGGTTTGTTTTTAGTTCTCGTCTTTCCTGAATAAAACAGCAGATGCCCGGTGAAAAAAAAGAGAAAGAAGAAAGAAGAAAGGCGTGCGTTCTTTCACCACGTAAAGTCCCTATAATCACACTAAATCAAATAAATAGTGACTGATTTTGTGGCTCATTAGATAGAAAACAATAACACACTCACTAAACACAACAAATTACTTGTACTTTCCTTTGTGATAGTCCACCCAGTAGAAATGAGCCCCAAATTTTTCCCTCCAAAATTGCGCTCTAATTTTTCCTTTAAAAGCACCAAGCCCTAATTTTCCTCCATAATTGAGTCCTAATTTTCCGTGCTAATTAAGTAAAGGAGGATCACAATGCTATAGAAAGAGAGAGAGATGACACATGAGCGGGCAAGTGAGGGTGACCGATGATTAATGACAGTGAAGGATAGTGAATGTGGAAGTGAAGGAAATTCAACTCCGTCTTTAGTTTGAATCGTGTGCAAAATTCGAACTGAATTAAGTTACGTGGTTTAAAATTATTTACTGGATCTTAAGTAGTTATAGTTCTTGTGGTCATTAGAGATATTTATCAAATATTTGGTCAAGACTTTGAGTGCATAATTGTGTTTTGTCTAGTGTCCCAAGAAAACAAGAAGATATCTCGGGAATATCTCACCTAAGAGTCACAAGAGGAAAAGGTGAATGTAAATATTCGTCACGTCCCAATTCGAAAGAAAGTTCCAGTCAGAGAAATAAAAAAGAAAACTATTTAGTATGTCTTTCCAAGATAAAGCAACAAATCAGAGCTGTGCAAAGAGACATAAAGAGCGCCCATCCACCCTCTAGAACTGAGCCCCAAACTTTTCCCTCCAAAATCGCGCTCTAATTTTTCCTTTAAAAGCACCAAGCTTTAATTTTCCTCCAGAATTGAGTCCTAATTTTCTGCGTCAATTAAGTAAGGGAGGATCACAATGCTACAGAGAGAGAGAGAGATGGCACGTGAACGGGCAAGTAAGGGCGACCAATGATTAAAGAGAGTGAAGGATAGTGAATGTGAAAGTGAAGGAGATTCAACTACTGTCTTTAGTTTGAATCATGTGCGAAATTCGAACCAAATTAGATTACGTGGATTAAAATTATTTACTGGATCTTAAGCAGTTATAATTCTTGTGGTCGTCAGAGATATCTATCGAAGATTTGGTCAAGACTTTGAGTGCATAATTTTGTTTTGTCTAGTATCCCAAGAACATGTCTCGGGAATATCTCACCAAAGATCCACAAGAGGAAAAGGTGAATGTAAATGTTCGTCGGGTCCCAATTCAAAAGTAAGTTTCGGTTGGAGAAATAAAAAAAGAAAACTGGGGTTTGCTTTTAGTACATCTTTCCTGAATAAAGCAGCAAATCAGGAGATGTGCAAACAGATATAAAGAGCGCTTGTCCACCCTCTAGAACTAAGGCCCAAATTTTTCCCTCCAAAATTGCACTCTAATTTTTCCTTTAAAAGCACCAAGCCCTAATTTTTCTCCAGAATTGAGTCCTAATTTTCTGCGCTAATTAAGTAAGGGAGGATCACAATGCTATAAAAAGAGAAAGAGAGATGGCATGTGAGTGGTCAAGTGAGGGTGACCGATGATTAAAGAGAGAAAAGGATAGTAAACATGAAAGTAAATGAGATTCAACTACGTCTTTAGTTTGAGTCGTGTGCGAATAGAACTGAATTAGGTTATGTGGATTAAAATTATTTAGTGGATCTTAAGCAGTTATAGTTCTTGTGGTCGTCAGAAATATATATCAAAGACTTGGTCAAGACTTTGAGTGCATAATTTTGTTTTGTCTAGTATGCCAAGAAGACAAGAAGATGTCTTGGGAATATCTCACCTAAGATCCACAAGAGGAAAAGGTGAATGTAAATATTCGTTGGGTCCCAATTCAATAGAAAGTTTCGGTAGGACAAACAAAAAAGAAAAGCAGGGTTTGCTTTTAGTACATCTTTCCGAAGTAAAGCAATAGATCAGAGTTGCGCGAAGATACATAAAGAGCGCTCGGTGTTCTTGGTTAAGGCTGCACGGATGTGAACAGGATGATTTTGTGCTATTGATTTTTTTCATCTAAATTGAGCTCATTTATTTGTAAATAATTTAATTTGAGTTTAATGTACGTGTAAGAAACACTTGAGCATGCAAGTGACCGTAATTTTGATTATTCTCTTATAGTATATTATTTATTACTAATTCTCCCCGTCAATATTTTTTATTTATTTTTTGTGATTTAATTGCAAGATAACATTTTCGAGTTATTTTTATAATAGTTTCCTTATAGTAAGCTTTTCTTATCTTGTCAAGTTAAAAAAAAAGAGAGAGAGAGAGAGACTTCAAGCTTGGAAGTTCGAAATAACGTGCATGTTTCTAACTCGATATTCTTCTTCTTTGCATCAATCATTCTCAATTTTCCAATATGCGCCTAAGACAAAAAAAATTCTTCTGGGATCACTTAAAGAAAGGACAACAACTTCACATGAGGTTCCCACAATCGCACTAAATTTAATAAATAATTACTGACTTTGTCGCTCATTAGATAAAAAACAACAACACACTCATTAAACACAACAAATTACTTGTGTTTTCCTTTGCGATAATCCACCCTCTGGAACTAAGCCCCAAAATTTTCCCTCCAAAATTGCGCTCTAATGTTTCCTTCAAAAGCACTAAGCCCTAATTTTCCTCTAGAATTGAGTCCTAATTTTCTGCGCCAATTAAGTAAGGGAGGATCACAATGCTATAGAAAGAGAGAGAGATGGCACATGAGCTTGCAAGTGATGGTGACTGATGATTAAAGAGTGTAAAGGATAGTAAACGTGAAAGTGAAGGAGATTCAACTATATCTTTAGTTTGAGTGATGTGCGAAATGAGAACCGAATTAAATTATGTGGATTATGATTATTTACCGGATCTTAAGCAGTTATAGTCCTTGTGATCGTTAGAGATATCTATCGAACATTTGCTTAAGACTTTGAGTGCATAATTTTGTTTTGTCTAGTATCCCAAGAAGACAAGATGTCTTGGGAATATCTCACCTAAGATCCAAAAGAGGTAAAGGTGAATGTAAATATTCGTCTTGTCCCAATCCAGAAGAAAGTCCTAGTCGGAGAAATAAAAAAAGAAAACTACGGTTTGCTTTTACTACATCTTTCCTGAAAGGCGTGCATTTTTTTCAAGAATCAGAGCTGTGCGAAGAGACATAAAGAGCGCTCAGCGTTCTTGGATTAAGGCCGCACGGATGTGAACAAGATGATTTTGTGCTATGAATTTTTATATATCTATATTGAGTTTATTTATTTGTAAATACTTTACATTTGAGTACTAATGTGCATGTAAGTGACTGAAATTATGATTCTTCACTTATTGTATATTATTTATTACTAACTCTTTCTGTAAATATAGGTGCCAATACTCGGATTGAATTATGTGAATTTATGATACTCTTAATATTTTTCATATATTTTGTAGTGATTTAATTGCAGATCCTATTAGCATTTTCAAGTTAATTTTATAATAGTTTCCTTATAGTAAGCTTTTCTCATCTTGTCAAGTAAAAAAAAAAAAGCAAGAAGAGAGAGAGAGAGAGAGAGAGAGAGACTTCAGGCTCGGAAGAATTAAGCCTGCGACATTGCTAAAATCCATGCATTCATAACTTTACTAATCTGATGACTACATTCTCTTGAGTTTAGTTATTCTATCAATTTCCTTTTGTCTTCTGAAATAAATTTATGATGCATTCATTCTCCAAAAATTATCAATCATCTATTGCTTGTTTCCATCATCTGTTACTAATCTGATGACTACATTCTCTTAAGTTCAGTTATTCCATCAAATACCGCTTTTCTAAGAGGACAGTTATCTGTTGCTTGTTTCCACGTTTCATTTACAGATGCTTGTACTTAAAATTAAATCTCTAGATCTAGGAACCTTATCAATGCAGTCACTTCTTCTTTGAGGCAAAGCGTATCAGTGCGCTTATCTTCAAAATCCTTCTTAAAGCCATCACGAACCGTTGAAAAAAGTGCACTGGCTAAGTTCCTCTGAAAATCTTTGCAAGTGTCTGACATGTTAACCATGTAAGCTGCAATAACAATCTCGTAAAGCACAACACGATTCTTTAGAAAACAAAGCAAACTAGGGTATTGTAGTTCTTATATTCAAGGGAATATTGATGGCGTATAAAAAAGATAAAGATGCTTTTTATTGGGATAAACATTTGAAGCGCCACTGCCCTTATTGGGGTCTTATTTTGGTGCCAAAATTTTATGTCGGATTACTTAAGAGTTACTTGAAAAAAAAGAAAAAAAAGAACAATTGCTGAAGTGTCGATTGTGATTTGGGATTCTGGAGATTTGATGTGGCAATATCTAATCAATTTTCCAAACCAATCTTGTTGGTGTACTCTTGCGCTTGCATCGGCGACACAAACAGATGGTGCAAAACCAGACTTGTTGGTACAGTTTTGTGTCTGCATTAGTAGCACAAGCATGTGCTGATGCTAGCACAACACTACACGAGGCTTGCTTATGCAAAACCAAACGTGCCGATGCAGTCTTGAGCACTAGCAGCACAAGACTACGCCAAGCATAAAATTGTACCAACACTAGTTTTGGATAAGTTCGGCATAAGATCAATCAAAATCTAGACAGAACAACAAAACCATATGCAGCATCATTTAAAAGTAAGACAAAAAATGGAACTTTCAAAAGCATAGACAAAAATATCATTGCCTTGTCATTGACGTGTGTTTCTTTGCATTCAGATGAACCGAATCATTCAAAACATACCAAAACCAGCCAAAATCTAGATAAATACAAAACAATCCCCATCGTCAATCTGAATATGCCTTCCATTATATATGTCTCTGTGTGTGCATGTATGTGGCACCCCCAACAGCAAACCATAGCCAGCATCCTTCCATCGGTCAATCTCAACAATTCACCTCAATCATTTTCCTTTTGATGGATTTTTTTATTTAATTCACAATCCTTGCATCCTTTCTAACTAGCACTAGAATTACCGATAACTGATCTAACCTTCTAGCTCAATAATCTTCTTCTTTGCATCAATCATTCTCACTTTTCCAATTTGCGCCTAAGACAAAAAAAAAAAATCTTTTGGGATCACTTGAAGAAAGGACAACAACTTCACGGAGGTCCCCACAATTGCAAAACAATGGCTGACTTTTTTGCTCATTAGATAGAAATCAACAACACACTAACTAAACACAACAAATTAATTGTATTTTCCTTTGCGATAGTCCACCCTCTAGAACTGAGCCCCAGTTTGAGCAGGCAAATGAGGGTGACCAATGATTAAAGAGAGTGAAGGATAGTGAACTTGAAAGTGAAGGAGATTGAACAGGAGTCAAGAAGAGTGAACAACCATAAGGCGTCGTTTATGAAGACTCCAGCCGCCTTTTGTTGGACTTTTTCTGTAATTAAAAAAAGCCACGTATCAGTTATCATTTAACTAAAAAGTCATGTAGGACTTTTAGATGGAAGTTATCATCAGAAGCACCTAAAGGACTTTCTAGGTTGGATCTAGACTCATTTCTTTTCTCATTTCCCCTTTCTACTTCCCCATCATAAGTTTACTTTTCTGGATCGTCATAGCATTAATCGATGACAGAATTATGAACCTTGATTCTCAATAATAGCATCGCAAATGCACGTGAAAAGCTCATACCATAGATACATGAGGATCACCATGATTGTTTGAGAACCAATTAGAAAAAAAAAACTAAACTTCACTTTATTAATAATTAGACAAAGACAAACCTAGTGAGAGAAAAAGTGACTTACAAAATTAAATGTACTCCCACATTTGTTAGAAACTTGATGTACGCAATTCTTAGAATATAGGACATATTTTGTAGATGGGAATCACTTTTTGAGGTGAGCCTACCAAATTACTTTGCTCATTTAATGATTGCAACACATAGTCACTTTCCTCAAGCACGTGCTTTTGTGGCCTGTTTGCAGGTTAAACTGGTACCCCCGGTTGAGTACATAACTTCGTTTTCTGGATATTACGATGCGAAAGACAATCTCACTGTAATCGGCTCCCTCACCTTTCGAACCAACAAAAGAATATGGGGACCGATTGGTAGAGAGGAACGGTTGTACTTTTCGTTGCCACCAAACGCTGCGAAAGTCATTGGGCTTTTCAGGAGTGGTGGTGATATTCTCGAATCCATTGGAGCATACGTCGAGCCATACACTAACTATCTCTATCCCTTCAAGTCCGTGGGGTTATTTGGGAGCTCGAAAGCGCCATTCTGGGATTATGGCAATAAGCATACCAATATAAGGAAAATCATCTTTAAATTTAAATCAAGTAAAGGGTCATGCATCCAATCAATCATGTTTCGGTACCAAGAGGATAACAAAGAATTGCGGCAATCGGAGACACATGGTGGCATTGATGGAAACATATTCCATATCATAAGAAACGTCCATACGGTATGTTCCTATGCTTACTCAAGCTTCATAAAATGCTTACTGAACTTGTACTGCCTCCGTCGGCAGAACTCTTTCAAGACTTTTATCATGAGTTTGATGGTTATTTCTACTACTGCAGATAAAAATAGATGATGCAGATGAATATATCACTTCGATCTCCGGGTATATTAGGAGCGGAATTACTTCTCTCACCTTTTAAACTAACAAAAAAATGATTGGACCTATTGGTAAAGAGATTGGAAGGCACTTCTCATCTCCTGCAATGGGTGGCAAAGTCGTTGGATTTTACGGGAGGAGTGGTGAACATCTTGAAGCAATTGGAGCATATTTTGAACCGATCTCGGATCTCTACCCAATTAAATCAATCGGCCCATTCGGAGGCCTACGTGGACGTGGTTGGGACGACAGGAAATTCGATGGCGTGAAAGAAATCCAATTAATGCACGACGATGTTATCCATTATTATATGTTTGTATACGACAAGAGTGGCGAACAAGTTTGCTCAGCTATAGACGGTGGTTTCAACGGAGAAGACAAGGCCGAGGTCACCGGGGTTAGTGTTCTTCTCCCTCTTTGATTCGTCTCTATTTAATTTCTTAAATCTCATTAGTCGAAAAATATTAATATGTGCCCAGTCACATGACATGGTAAAATCAAACTTGACAAACAGGTTTCATTTACACCACTCATCAAATTTTAAGAGATACTTTTGAGCTTACGCAGATTAGGTTGGATTATCCACGGGAGTACTTGCCATCAATCTTTGGATACAAGCGAGAGCGAGCGGACGACATTGAAAATCCTATCGTTCAATCGCTCACATTTTACACTAATAGACGGAGATATGGCCCCTTTGGCAAGGAAAGGGGGAAGTACTTCTGGTATCCAGCGACGGGGAGCAAAATCATCGGCTTTTATGGAAGATCCGTCCAGACTCTCAACGCTATAGGAGTGTATGCAAAGCCCATACAGGAGCTGCATCCTTTCAGAACCATTGGACCCTTTGGAGGCTCTAGGGAGGGTCCATGGGATGATGGAGGGCATACTGATGTGAGGGGATTCTATGTGATCGCCAGCAACATGATTCACTCCATCGGGATTGTGTACGATGACAACGGCTCTGTCATCGAATGCCCTCAACCAGGCGGAGAAGACGGGTCTGCGGGCATCAGGGTTAGTCCATATCTCAGTTCCACCCCCACCCCCACCCTCTCCCTTCTTTCTCTTTTCTGTCTGGCAGTCGTTCGCGGAGTTATGCATCGACATGCATGCATGTTGCTTACCCAATGTTCTCAGCCTCATGTGGCACAGTTTCTTTTCATCGAAGACTGAGGCACTGCTTTTGGCATCCTACGCCTTGGATTTACCGTTCAAATCTTCCTCTGTTATTGCAAGTGAAACATGTTTGGCTTTGCTGCTCCCGCAGGTCTTTCTGAATTATCCCAAGGAGCGTCTTGTTTCGATATGCGGCTGGACGGACAGAAAGGGAACACTCCTTGCCCTACCATCCACGACCTCGAAATACATACCACGAAGACCACCTCGGGCCATACGGATTGACAGAATGGTCGATGAATGCTCGTCAAACGTTAAGGGAATTCCGAATCCCAAGGCACTCGGGTGATGGGAGGATCCTTGGCGTTTTTGGAAGGGCGGGAAACATCTTAATTGTATCGGAGCGCGTTTGGAACCATAGTTAGACTAAGCTCCCTCCCTCCCCCAAGCCTTTTTATTTCCTTCTCTGGCTAGTGAAGGGAGTGCGGGGATGATCTTCTTTGTTTCCTTTGTAGATGACAAGTTTCGCGTAATGTGATGATTAACCTCGAGAATGCTCCGAGGCTCGGCAGATGTATTTGGATGGAAAAACTAGTCGTAAGAAAGACGAAAATGAGAAAAGTAATTGCATGAATAAATTTTCTGGGGACTATTTTGAATTTGAGCCAGTGACACGCAAAATTAGTAAATCACATGAATAAAACTTCTCAAGCAAAACATGACAATTGGGTTTATTAATGCAAGGATGGTACCCCGCACTCCATCTTTCTTGTTAGCTCATGAAGAGAGAGAAATTGTTATAGGGGGATAATTTTGAATGTATGCACAGCATGGGTAATCTTTTTCCTACACAATTCACATCCATTATAAATTATTTGAGTAGAGTTCATCTTCTTCTTTTTTCAAATTAATAACGATCTATTGTCCAAAGGTGTAGGAGATATACTTAGAAGATTTGGTAAATTATCCTTAATTGTAATTGATTTGTTTGCTAAATTAGTCACCATGTAAAACCTGTAAATATACTTATGTATTCTTCACTTGATAATGCACGAAATATTGTGTTTCTCTTTGTATTTTGGCATAATGATTCTCAACTTTATATCAGAACCTTATTCTTATATGAAGAAGTGCCCTATCGAGTTTGTTCTATAACAACGCTAGCCGTATCTGCCGTGTTTCGTCAAAATGTGCATGACAGCGCCGGCCACACCACGGGACTTCTTCACCAATCCACGACCTTCCATAGCTGTCCGACATTCTTCCAGTAATCATTTCGAAAAGCAAGCACCGCCACAAGAGACACTACCGTCGAAGGAATCAGGTCATGGAATTTGGTTACGAACGACTGTTGTCTGCCACATGACTCATCACCATGCGACGCCATGCCTTGGATCCTCCACACTCGATGCTTTTGAGTGCTATTCCGATGCCTTCAAATAGAAACCACTATTTAAGCTCATGTCGATTGGCCACGTCAGCATCCAACAATTGAATGCTGACCTGTATTTACTGATCGTTCAATTGCATTGACTTCTGGCGGTGACCGTCGATTGGTTCAGTCAAATTGGTGTGACCAATTCAGAGGCTATTTATGACCGATTCGAGCACTTTTCAAGGGTTCTTGTCAATCTCAAACTGATAACAAAGATTTTTTCAAGTGCTGAGTCTGTTTTTGGCCTCATTTGATCCATGTATGCTCTCCAAGTGATGGTTTATTTGGATTCTTTTTTTATATCTGATCTACCGTGTTGAAATTGATAAATTGCCTAAGGATAAAATAGAAGTTTGAGCGGCACGATTGCCATATACTAGACCTAAGCAATGTAGATGATGGCAACAAGCACTCCAATGTAAGGAAAACCATTGTTGAATTTGAACCAAGTAAAGGGTCATGCATCCAATCAATCACGTTTCGATACGAAGAAGAGAGTAAAGCATTGTTGTAATATGAGACACGTGACAGCATTGATGGGAACAACTTCCATGCAGTACGGAATGTCGAAATCCATACGGTATGTCCCTGCACATACACATTTTCTATAAAATCCTTAAGAAACTCACATAGCCTCCGTTAGTAGGAGACGGTTTGGAGACTTAAATCACGAGTCTGATGGTTATGTCTATTATTGCATATCAAAATACATGATCACGATGAGTATCTGAATTCAATATCTGGGTAGCCTTCCCATGACGGCATTCAGCCTCTCACGTTTCAAACTACCAAAAAAAAAAAACGATGGGACCTATTAGCAATGAAGATTGGGCATTGCACTCCTCATCTCCTGCAACGGGTGGCAAATTATTTGGATTTCATGGGATTAGTGGTAAATGTCTTGAAGCAATCGGAGCATATTTAGAACCGATTTCTCATCTTTACCCAATTAGATCAATTGGGCCATTTGGAGGCCTAGGAGGATGTGCTCGGGACGGTGGTAAATTAAGCGGTGTGAGGGAATTGAGGTAATGTACGATGATGTTATCCTTGCATTATTCTTGTGTATGACGAGTGGTTTACAAGTTTGCTCGGTTATGCACGGTGGCCCCATGGGGGAAGACAGTTCCAAGATCACCAGGGTAAGTATTTCTTTCATTCACCTTTTCATCGTTGTTTATCTACTCTCACCTCTTTGGTCGAGATTATGTTGATATGTGTGTCCGGTCACGTGATTTTGACAAATGGGTCTTGTTTTCACCACCCATCCTATCTTGAGAGAGACTTTCGAGATTGCGCAGGTTAGATTATATTTTCTGCAGAAGTACTTG
This sequence comes from Melaleuca alternifolia, assembly GCA_019926035.1. NCBI lineage: Eukaryota > Viridiplantae > Streptophyta > Magnoliopsida > Myrtales > Myrtaceae > Melaleuca > Melaleuca alternifolia. Next base: position 167,680 of record JAGKPW010002330.1, read on the forward strand.
ACATCCATCTCTGGCTACAGGTGATAGGATGGCAGTGAATTTACCGATAATGCTATCATTCAGTCGCTCACATTTCACATTAAGAGGAAGACACGGTCCCTTGGGCAAGGAGACAGGGGGACGTACTTTTGGTATCCATCGACTAGAAACAAGAATCGTCGGCTTTTGCGGAAGATGCCGCGAGACTCTCAATGCCCTAGGATTGTATGCGGAGCCCATGCCGCTCTTGTATCCTTTCAAAACAATCGGATCCTTTGGAGGCTCTGGTGGGACTCCATGGGATGGAGTGCATACTGGTGTGAGGGGATTTCGTATCATCGCCAGCGACGCGATTCTCTCCATCGGTAATCTATACGATGACAAATTGACAATGGTTCCATCGTCGACTACCCTCGGCATAGCTAAGGAGACGGGCCTCTGGCCCAGCAGAAAGGAAGTTGGGCTGCTCAGGAAAGGGAAACAAAATGGGCCGCTCAGGAAAGGGCAACGAAAATGGGCCGTACAGGAAAGGGAAACGAAAATGGGCCGCACAGGAAAAGGAAAGGGGGAGGGCCAGGCGATCGGCCCAGGAAAAAAAAAAGGGGCACCCGACCCATCTCCATTACCCACCTTTGTTCTCTCTCTTTTTTTTTTCCTTTTTTTTCACTTTCTTCTTTTTTTGAATTTTAATTAACTAGTAACTGATTAATTAATTTTTTCCAGAATGTAAAAGGAAATTTTAATTGTAATTAATGAAAATCTTTTTTAGTCTATTTTTATTTTTTCTTTTTAAAATAAAATAAATATAATTTCTAATTTATAAAAATATAATTAAAAACTAAGCCAAAAGTGAATTACCAAACTGGAAAAAATTAGGTGTCAACAATGAGTAAACCATAAAATACAATAGTATGAGCTGCTAAAATAGGATCACTAAATTCCTACAACTAAATTCTAGTATACAGTAATGAAAAAAAAATCATTCTTCTTATTTGGGTTGATATTTATCATTTTTTATGCCAAAAATCGACGATCTAGAACTCAAGTGCTTATCAATTCTTCATGATGCTTGTTTTCTCTAGTGCTTTGAATTTCAGGTGATTGTTGCATTTGCATGACAGGAGAGATTTCAATTGGAGAATGTGGCAGAAGAATCATTGGGCTTCATGGAAAATGTGGCAGTCATCTTGATTCAATTGGAGCGCACTTTGGGCAAAGTTCTCATGTATATCCTTTCGAAGCTTTTGGACCATGTGGGGGTGATAAAGGCGAGGACATTTGGGATGATGGGAGATGTACAGATGTGAGGGAAATCCTGGTAGGTTTCGATTCATCAATCAATTTTATCTCCGTTATATACGACAAGTATGGACGTCCAGTTGGTCCCTTCACACATGGCACGAGTGGCGAAGGCAAAACATATAGGGTAAGTCATTATCTCTCTCTCCCCCCTCACTTTCGGGATTGTATAGCTGAGTTCCGCACATTCAAGCTATCGAGAAATAGTTAAGAGCCTAAAAGAGTTAAAAAGGAAAATCAGAGAAAATGAGACATCACAAAACCAAGAAGAGAACATAATAATCGTCCTAAGTCTCATCTCTTGAATTTGTTCCTTTCTTTCTTCACCCTCCTCTCGAATTTTGATTTTCCCCCTCAGATTAAGCTCGACTATCCAAGTGAGTACTTGACTTCCATCTCGGGCTACATCAGAGAAGATTCCGGAATCACCATTCTTCAATCGTTAACAGTCCATACTAATGTCAAGTGCTATAGACCATTTGGATCCACAGAAGGAAGGTATTTTTCATTTCCATATACCGGCGGCAAGATCATTGGGTTTCATGGGAGGTGTGACGGCTCTCGTCTCGAGTCCATTGGAGCTTATTATGAGCCAATTCCTCATACATATCCCATTAAGGTTTTAGGGCCTTTTGGAGGTATAGGTGGAGATTCGTGGGATGATGGCCAATATATGCATATAACTAAAATTGTTATTCGGTATGGATTGGTCATTGATTCTATTGCTTTCGATTACATGGATGCCAATGGTTCCATACGGTCAACTAGGCATGCTGGAAATGGTGGGGCGAATACCTCCGAGGTTGTTTCTAGACTCTTTTTCTCTTACTCGTGTCCTTCTTGAATGTCATAAGCTAATGATTTTCGCGTATTATAATATTGGTCTATTAAGGAATTTTGCTCCCACTCTTAATGCTTCCGAAATGCACTTGAAAAGGTCACGTGAAGATCAGCATGATTGTTAGAAAACCAATTGGAAAAACTAATAAATTCACTCTGTTAAGGTTAGGTAAAGTAAACCTACCCATAAACAAAAAAAAAAAACTTTTCGAATTATAGAATGAAATGTATTAGAAACATAACTTACAGGAATCTCAGCATGTTAAACTTATTTTATAGATGAGAATCATATTTATAAAAAAAAAATAGTCAATTTATCATGCTCATCAAATGATGCAACATAGAGTCACTCATGTTGAATATGTGTTTTGTGGCCTATTTGCAGGTAAAATTGGTTATACCGGATGAGTACATTACTTCTTTTTCTGGATATGTCAATTTAAATCAAATCAACTCTCTCACATTTCGGACCAACAAAAGGCTCTGGGGACCTATTGGGAAAGAAGAAGGGAAGTACTTTTCCTTGCCACCAGAAGTTGGGAAAATTGCTGGATTTTTTGGGAGGAGTGGTGCTTTACTTGATTCTACTGGAGCACACATTGAGCTCTACTCGAACAAGCTATATCCCTTCAAATCAGTGGGGTTATTTGGTGGTTCAGGTGGTTCGTCTTGGGATGATGGCAACCACCATGCTAGTGTGAGGAAAATAGTGATTGTATTCGAACCAAGCAGAGAACCGATCATCGAGTCTATCACATTTCAATACGAAGAGGAGGATAAAGATCTATGGCTATCTGAAAGACATGGTGGCACAGCTCAAGGCGAGATCCATGTAGTAAGTCCTCGTACATATTCCTCATAAAAATTATGCGCGCGTTACTGATCATGAGTTTGATATAGTCATGCCCCACTAATATGTGCAGATTGATCTACGTGATTCGAATGAATATCTAACTGCAATATCGGGGTACATAAGAAGTTCTAGTTCTTGTCCCACCGTCATTCGCTCGCTCACCTTTCGAAGTAACAAACGGATAATTGGACCGTTTGGAGATGAAAAGGGAGTCTACTTCTCATCGCCTACAATGGGCGGCAAAATAACCGCATTTTATGGAAGGAGTGGCGACCATCTTGATGCAATCAGAGCATATTTTGAGCCAATCTCTCATCTTTAACCGATCAAATCAATTGGACCATTTGGAGGCCTAGGTGGTAAAGCATGGGAAGATAGTAAATTTAGTGGTGTGAAAGCGATTCGGATCACGCACGACGATAACATCCATCGCATTACCTTTTGGTATGACAAGAATGGTGAATCGGTTAGCTCAGGTGCACATGGTGCTGATCCCAGAAATGGCAAAGCTAAAGTCAAACAAGTTAGTTTTTTCCTCTTCACTTTTCTCACTAAGGACACTATCAGTTGTTTATTCATATGTTTGACTGATTGGTGACGATCAAGATTGTTTCGAGCTTTTCGAGAATACATTTGTTACTGGTCCCTTATATGGGTTTAATGCAAGTCCCATATGAAGTCGAATAGTTTTATATGAAAGTTGTGTATCTTCTCTGTTTCATTATCTTGTCAAATTTATCACTTCGATTCTATTAAGCCAAACTTTATGAAAGAGAGATTGTGTGCAGGTTCAATTGGATTACCCACGAGAGTACTTAACATCAATTTCTGGCTACAAGCGAGAGAATTATGAACCCATCATTGTTCAGTCGCTCACATTTCACAGCAATAAAGGAAGCTATGGTCCCTTTGGCAAGGAAATAGGAAGGTACTTTGGGTATTCATCGACCGGCAGCAAAATTATCGGCTTTTATGGAAGATCCGGTTCAAAGCTTGATTCTATCGGAGGATATGCGGAGCCGATATCACACTTGTACCCCTTCAAATTGGTCAGACCGATCGGAGGTCAAGGGGGAGCTCCTTGGGATGAGGGAGTACACACTGATGTGAGAGGAATTGAGATTGTGGTCGGATCTGTAATTGACTCCATCAGGGTTGAATATGATTATAATGGTTCATCGGTTCAATGCTCTCAACATGGTGGAGGAGATCATGGAGTCAGACATGAGGTGAGCTCCTCAACTTACATCTAGAGCTAGAGGAGTTATTAATTAACATCATTCTAGTAGTTTTGTGAGGTTGGATACGATCAATGAAGCATAGAAGTTAATTAATCATGGGGTTCCCCAAGGCTGGGTAGACTTTTTGTGTCCTGATTGTTGGGGCCATCAGGGACCTTTCTTTAAGTGCGCTTTTCTAAACAAGGAGTCTTACTTATTTTATCTTAGCTAATTTCCAACCAAAAAAGTACAAACATAAATCTATTAAGTCTTCGAGATAATTAAGAAATTGCTGAACTTAATTTCAAGTGGGAACTTTTTCTAGTAGTTCGTTTTTCATTGTCACTTTAGTTAACCTACCCCTACCAAATCTCTAAATCTACATCGCCAATTCTTATGTATATTTTGGTACTACATAAATGTGTGTATATATATATATACATAGAGAGATTTTTTTTTTTGGAAATACATGTTTATTGTATGTTCCAAAATAATTGTTTATAATGAGGTTTTGAAAGAGTTCAACAATGTAGGGATATCCATCTCATATTGATTTTTTTTGGTAAGTTATATTTTTTATTTTTTTGGTAAGGACCATCTCATATTGATTCATATTTAAAAAATAGTAAAGTGATAGATCGACCTAATATGTCGTCAATAATCGAGGGCTAGATACTATTTAATTTACACTTGAGGAATAATAAAAATATTAAATGATCAATCTCATACTCAATTCATATTTGAAAAACATATAATATCAGAAGAATGGCAAAAACTCCATCATTGCAAAGATATATGAATGTAATAAAATGATTGTGTATATTTCAATGATAGTATAACAAAATGTATTACATATGATGATTGTTACGATTGAAAAATTGTAGGATAATTTTAGAAGATTTGCGTTGCGGAGAGTGCAAGAAGTAGAATCAAATACACATGTCACTCATTCAACGATTAATGCCTAAAAAGTTCTTTGCATTGGTAATCAACCTAATGAAATCTTTAAAAAAATGTGTTGTAGAATTATGAGAGAAATATTAAAGTAGTCAGGAGATTTTGTTGTCCGAGCTAAAATTCTAATGATAAGTAAAAGCAGAAAAGTAAAAGTCAAGTAAAAAGAAGACGTATGACCACCAAAATGCACTACAGTAAAATAGTTAGCGAATCATCGCATATTTCAATAGTGTTCTTGGCAAGTGAAAATTTAGGAAAGGAGTTTGAATTGGCAAATTGTGCAGGTCAAGCTAGATTATCCCAAGGAGCGTTTCATTTCCATATCAGGTCACATAAGAGAAAGCGGAGCTGATCCACCCACTGTGATCCAATCTCTGAAAGTACATACCACTAGATGCACTTACGAACCGTTCGGTGAGGAAAAGGGCAAGAAATTTTGTATACCGTCAGATGCGAATGGTGGCAGGATCATTGGGTTTTATGGACGGTCTGGATCACATCTTGATTCAATTGGAGCATGTTTGGAACTGTATAAATAGGCCAAGTTATAGCACATTGTATTCTGGATTGCCATATTTGTGTAAAATAATCATAAGTAGTTTCTTTGCCTTGCCTCATTGCAGGGCAGGTGATCCATTTCCTTGTTTCAAGTGTTCTTTTTCTTGGCCGGCAAAACTGGAGGTGCTTCTCCGCTTGGGCCATGTACTCTTGCACAATCCTGCTTTCACTTTTAAAAGAGAATCGTCATGTTTTCATTTGCAGATGAAAGTTTGAAGGAAAATCTCTGATCTTCTTAGTGTTCAGTGCCAAAAGAAAGTGATTTTTTTTTGTTGGTTCTTGAGTTGACGGCTAGCTCACCAAATGCGTTTGTTATGGTCTACCGTCTCAATTGAAAAACATGACATTGCAATTTTTCTTAAACAAACTGGAAACTTATTATCATTTCTATTTCAATGAAGACAAAATTGAAAATAGTTTGGGATGTTTTACTGCCAACATACTGTAAAAATAGTTCATGTCGACTCCACTTTGGCTTAAAACTAGGTGTGGCAATAAATGATAAGAGAGGCAAATAAGGAGCCATGTAAAATTTTAGAAGATTATTGTTGACTATTTTAAATACTTAGACTATTAGATGAAAGAGTGATTTAATATTTAAATATTTTAACAAATAAATTGAGAGATCCCTCCAACGAATTTGTAGAATTGATGGCAACACATTAAATCATATTCATATGGATGGCTTTAGTCACAACTAAAGAAACTTAACTTATTTTCTCTCTATTCCTTTCTAGCTTGGCTCATCCACCCCGCCATGTTTCGTCATGGCCCTAGCCACCTTTACCTTGCAATTCATACATGATAAATACTTAGTTGGAGGAACATCGTTGAGGAAACACATGGCCCAAATTGGTTTTCCTAATGCCAAATAGATATTCGATGTTTAACTTCCGGTCTTTAACTTACTTTTCTTACGAATGAAATGAGCCCCGATAATCAATGGCTCTGTTTTCCTTCAATTAACTATTGCATCGAACTTAATCAATTGATGTTCACTCATCTTAACGTTATGTAAGCCAGGAGAGTATTTCGATATGTTAAATTTGACCCCTTATTAGCATTGAAATCGAAAATGATCTGTTTTTAGTAATTTTTGCACGACAAAGTGGCCAAATGTTTATTTATCTATAGTTTGTTTGAATTCCAATCATTTTAGTTTTTTTTTTATCGAATTTTTGGATATTTCATTTACTTTGAGAGGCCTATTAGCTAGGCATCATTACATAAAAAGTCCAACAAAGTTTGAGGAGGATATGAGATCCAATTCAGAGGTAAGTGCTTTGCAGCAAGTTTGGCCTCTCTATAGCAATGTACTATTTGAACATTTGAGAAGTCCATCATTTTTTCTCTGCACTTATTGACAAGTGGTTGAATCTCCCAGTTCAACTGTTCAGTACTGTTCATGGATTTGACTAAAGATAAACTGTTTGACTCAATAATAAGTACTTCGTGCCTTTTAGAGTAGAAGTGGTTGAGGGCTTCCAAATGGTAGAAAAATGTCACATCATGAAGGATGAAATTTCTCATTTCTAAAGGCGTAACGAAGCATGGCCGACTGCCGCCACCATCACCTATACATGGTAACACTTCTTTTTCGGGGAAAGTTTTTTTCAGAAATATTTCTTTTCTATTTCTATTTCCTGGAACAATTTCTAAGTAAAATAAGACGTTTGGTAATTATACAAAATTTCTATTCTTGAAATAGAAATGCATTTGATACGAGTCATTATTTTTTTATTTTTTTTAATGCTCAAGGCCGGCGACCGACGGCGGCGGCGGGCGGCAGTCGCGGGGGCAAGCAGTGACCAATAGATGCAAGAGATAAAAAGAAAAAAAGAAAATTAGCTCCGTTTCTAAAATTGTTTCGGGGAATAAGAAGTAAATTTTTTGTGCTTCTTTTTTCTATTCTCAGGAACAACTTTCTATTTCCGAAAAACAAGTTAGCATTACCAAATGGATTTCTGTTCAATAGAAATTCTAAGAAATTAGAACGTTACCATGCACACTCTAGACGGACCCGGATCTCCCAACATCATTATCTTACGGTTGAGGTAGGGGTTTTACTCCCCATTTAATAAGGGGTAGATATTGATGGAGGGTGCAGATGGGACTGTAGTCAGTGCAGTTACTGCACTGAATCCATTTCCCATTAAGGCACCAGCGACAGCTATTGTGCCTATCATTACTGCACGGAGCTTGTCGCCGCGAGACTCTCGGGGAAGCCTATCGGGACGGTGCTAGTATGGCAAAAAAATATCTGCAATTTTTGCAGAATATTTGATCAATCGTCATCTAAGTGGACCTCATTCGTAACTATGGTAAAGTTACAATCATTTGAGAACCAAATATCAAAATGTATACGCAATAAATTACAATGAAGAATATCTTAAGGATTTTCTCATACAATCTGCACATGAATTGATGTTCGCAAGTTAGATTTTTTTATCTCGAGAACTCATACTTATTTGAGAATCACAACTATGAATTGCTCTGATAATTATTAAAAAAAAAAAGAGGAACCGACCTTTATTAAATCCCATCTATTTAATGTGTCTTCCTTGCTGTGTTTTATCCTTTTCAATTATTAGCCAGTTTTTCCTTTAATCAGACAAAGATAGCCGGTTGAACCACCGTACTTATAACTCATCCGCTAAATCTTAGAGAGGGGTGTATAAAAAAAATAAGATTAAGAAAATCCGGTTCAAATCTTGATTCTATCGGAGTATATGCGGAGCCAATAACACACTCGTACCTTTTCAAATCAGTTGGACTCGGAAGCTATAGTTTGTTTTTCATTGTCACTTTAGTGAATTCCTATTCCTAACAAATCTGTAAATATACATCACTAATTATTAATATATATATATATGGATTTCTTTTGGAGATACATGTATATCATATGTTCAATAATAATTACTTATAATGAGGTCACCCAACGGTGGATAGCTGTATTGGTTGAAAGCTTCTTTCTCATCACCGAGGTCGAGGGTTTGAAACCTGCAGTTGCTAGCGTCCTAAATGAGGGGCCATGGTATTGGGGTCATGTGCTAGTCTCTCTCGAAATATAAAGGTCTGATCCTTTGGTGCCCTCCGGACATAGAGGGCCCGTGGTGAATTCCTCAGTCATTAACAAAAACAATGTAGGAATATCCATCTCTCATTTTCTCATATTTAAAAATAATAATTTGAAAGATCGATCTAATATGGGGCCAATATTTGACGAATAAATACTATTTAAAGTACACTTTAGGAATAATAATAAAATTTAAATGATCAATTCACATTCAATCCATAAATTTAAAAAATATACAATATCAAAACAAAAGTAAAAAAATCCATCATCACAAAAAATTAAATTAATGTGATAAAATATTGTGTATATTTCAATAATAGCATCGCAAAGTGTATTACGCGTTATGATTGAAAAGCTGTAGGATAAATTTAGAAGGTTTGTGCTGTGGAGAGTGCAAGAAGTAGATCGAGGAGATCACTGTAGGAGAAAATTATTAGGACAACTATTATAGTGGATTTTAAATTTAGGCTGACATGACGGGAAATTTGGTCAGTGCCACTGTGACCAAATACACATGTCACTCATTTAAAGATGAATGTCCAAAAGGTTCTTTGCATTGGTAGTGAACCTAATAAAATCTTTATAAAAAAATGTGTTATAGACTTATGTGAGGAATACTAAAGTGGTTAGAAGATTTTGTTGTCCGAGCTAAAATTCTAATGATAAGTACAAGCAAAAAAGTAAAAGTCTGGTAAAAAGAAAAAGGTGTGACCATCTAATGCTCTATGATATATTGATAGCGAATCATCACATATTTCAATAGTGTTGTTGGCATGTGAAAGCTAACATGAATTGGTTAATTGTGCAGATCAAGTTGGATTATCCCCGAAAGCGTTTCATTTCCATATCAGGTATCATAGGAGAAACCTATGGACCGTTTGGTAAGGAAAAGGGCAAGAAATTTTGTATACAGTCGGATGTGGTTGGTGGTAGGATCATCGGGTTTCATGGACGGTCCAGATCACATCTCTATTCAATTGGAGCACATGTAGAACCATATAATTAGACAAAGTTATTGCATGATATGATTAGTGATTATTGTTTCCCTGGAATTTCTGTAAAATAATTATATATAGTTGCTTCGCATTTCAATGGTTCGTTGCAGTTTTAATATTTTGAAACCATGTACTGAGTAAAGCTAAAAAAGTGTGATCCCCTAGTTCATTTTCATCCATTTGCTCCATGCGCTTTAAATAATATTCCATAATAACTCCAGAAAACTATACCTTATGTTGCGAGAAAAGTACCAATGATGAGTATATATACTTGGCGTCTCATTTTTATCCATTCTCTTCACTTTCTATTTATCTGTTTGTTCTGTATTCGATTGCTTCTTTTTGGTAACAATTGGTATTATAGTCAGGCTTGACTAAATTGAAGAAAAGTAATGAGATAGCATAAGGGAAAGTTAAAATCAACAGGTTTGATAGGAGGGATTTTGATTTTTGGAAGATGCGGACCCCCACTATATGGTAGTTGCTTCAGATTTTAGTTTTGCCACCCCGATCTTCTCTGTTGCCATATCATCTTTATCTTTTCGCAAGGGTGAATTGACTGCAAATAGCAAACTATCCTGCTATACGGAAACTTAGAGTTAACATGTATGACAAAGTTGTGTTAATGTCAAAAACTCATACACAAGATTGGATTACTTAGCGCATTGAAATGTTCTATTGCAGTCTTATGCCTTGTTAGTCCAACCCGATTAACTCGGTTAAAATGCCTCCCTTTTAATTTTGCAGATTAAACTTAATGGCCCCAAAGAGGATTTGACTTCATACCATAAGAGATGACTTTGGATCTGTTGTTATTTGCTCCCTCACATTTCATAGGAGCGAAAGAACTTATGGACTGCTCGTTATGGAGAAAGGGAAGTACTTTTCATTTCCTTCAACCGGTGGGAAGATCGCCGGATTACATGGAAGGTTTGGAGCCCTTCTCGATTGCCTCGGCACGCATATGGGACACCATTATCGAGAGCAAAACATGTGTGTCTGTGTTTATTGATTACAAGCGCACCCGCTTTCAAGTGCACATCCATCCTCATTTTAAGAACCTTCCATTCTATAATCAGTGGTCATTGTCCCATTTCTTGACGTTCTTTGCCGTACAGGCCCATCATTTTGGAGAAATAGATGCTGCATGAAGCGCAACTCTCGGTTGAGTTGAAATAACTGCATCCCAACAACCACTCTTTTTCCCTGGTAAATTATTGTACGATGAAAAGACATGCACATTCAAGAAGCATGAATGGCTTTCCCCTCAACATGATTTTAACCAAACAGATATACGGCCACTATTATTTATGGTGAAATAATTGCATTCCAACGGCCACTTTTTTTTCTCGGTAAATTATTGTACGACGAGGAGACATGCGCATTCAAGAAGAAGAAGCGGCAATGGCTTTCCTCTTAGTGTGATTTTAACCAAACAGACATACGGCTACTGTTTTTTTTGGTGAAATAATTGCATCCCAACTACCACTTCCCTGGTAAATTATTGTACGACGAGGAGACATACACATTGAAGAAGAAGAAGCAGCAATGGCTTTCTTCTTAATGTGATTTTAACCAAATAGACATACGGCCACCATTGTTTTTGGTGAAATAATTGCATCCAACGACCACAGTTTTGTACGATGAGGAGACATACACATTCAAGAAGAAGAAGCAGCAATGGCTTTCCTCTTAATGTGATTCTAACCAAACAGACATACGACCACTGTTGTTTTCGGTGAAATAATTGCATCCAACGATGACAGTTTTTCCCTGGTAAATTATTGTACGACGAGGAGACATACACATTGAAGAAGAAGAAGCAGCAATGGCTTTCTTCTTAATGTGATTTTAACCAAACAGACATACGGCCACTGTTATTTTCGGTGAAATAATTGCATCCCAACGACCACAATTTTTCCCTCGTAAATTATTGTACGACGAGGAGACATACACATTCAAGAAGAAGAAGCAGCAATGGCTTTCCTCTTAATGTAATTTTTGTTATATTTATGGTTAATGGATCAATATATCGTGCAAAACGAGATACATCGCTTTTGTTCATGTATCTTATTAATTGATGTATTCATGTATCTCTTGGATTCATGTATCCGATGTTCATGCATTTTCTCCGTTTATTTATTTAATAAATTTTTGTATTTATTAAATTCATGAACTGTTTCTCTTCGAAATCTTTATAAATAGAGATCGTTCTCCTTCTTTTTTCATTCACTTGTAACTTACATCACTCATCTCCTCAAGTTCTCTCCAAATTTCAAGAAGTGTTCGACGGAGTCCTGTTTGTAAAGTGCTATTCCAAATGGGCTTGAAGTGTTGTATCTTGGGAGGCAGAATTCGTGAAGCTGCTTAGCATCGTGGGTAGGAACTAATCGCTTTAAGGAGATTCGATTCACCGTATCTTCCTCATTGTGTATTCTTGTTTCTCATCTCTCTTGCTTCTTTATTATTAAAACAAATAGTGTAATGTACGTTCTCCCAATACGTGTTACTTTTATATCTTGCCCGATGATTTTAACCAAATAGACAAGCGGCCTCTCAATCAAAGCGTTTACTTTCCACACCACGTATCAACCAGACAAGAACCATGTTCTTCCTCAACTTCTCCTCAATGGGACATGACGTATTGGTGAGTTACAGAGGCAATGACGTGAGGAAGACCTTCATGTCGCACCTTTCCAAAAGGCTTGAATGGGAAAGGATTGATTCTACATTTAATATAGCTTTCAGAATGCCCATTAAATCCCTGAAGTTGAAAGCCCAAAGCCAAGCGGAATAAAGTTTTAGGCTTTCAGCCTTGGACCAAATGCTACTTATAGATCTATCTTTTAATAAATTGTATTAATTTCTGTTCTAAATTAAGTTAGCTTTAGTCCCATAAAAACCATTGTATAGACATTTAGTAGTTTTGAATGACCTTTTAGTGCCTTAAATGATGAGCAAGACTGCATGACCACTTTAGATTAAGTAACCAACTAGTTAGGTACTAAAAGAACGCTAATAGAAATGTTAACATAAACAAGTTCTCGAACTTTAGAATCTCTGATAAATGACACTCTCACATCTCGATCGGGGGAGAAGATCACCCAAAGTGCCAAAAGTTGTGTACAACGCACATTTTGGTGCCAAAAGTTTCAAAATGCTCACTTCAGCGTCACTTTTTCAAATAAATCACTTATTTCAGTGCCAACTCGCCGTAACTCCGATGAGCAATCGGGTTAGGCGCGCAACGACCAGGTCAAGGCCAAGTTCGAGCAAACCAGGAAATTTCGAAGGCCAAGACCGGTTGGGCTTTGATCAAGACTCACTCATGAGCATTTTGTGATCGGTGGCAGCCACTGAGGTGGCCGGAGATGCCGTGGGTGGCTCGACGAAGGTGGCCGGCCAGAGTTTTGGGTCTGGGAGGTGCATTTGGACGACAGAGCAAAATTCTCCCAAACAGCAAAATGCCGACGGCCAAGACCGGTGGCAATGTGCTCAGGAGAGGCTCGGGAATCTTTTCCAACTGGTGGCCATGGCTAGAAACTCCAAAATCCCGAGATATGGCCATAAACCTCAGTTGAGTGCACAAACCGAGCAACAGAGCTTCCTAGCAAACTTCAATAGCTTTCGGAACCAAATCAATCATGTCCAAGGGCTTGGATGCATTCTAGAGATTCCAAGGAACACGGTGATGTCCTCGGTTCCGCATGGGTATCTCTAAATTTCTTCAATTTGGTGTTTTTCTCTTCTTGCTCGTGAAACATGGGCTCTCCGCGATCCGACTGACTCCCGGCGACTCGACGGCGAGGAGGGGTGGCGTGATGGCTTAGGAAGGTGCGGAAATGAGTTGGCTTTCAATTGGTGGTGGTGGGTGGCTGTGGGCCAATGTGGAAGAGCTTCAATTGTTCGAAATTCCGGCTAAGCTTCACAGCAAGCACAAAGTCTGTTTTTGAAGAATATCTTTTTATTATTAAAAATGTTGACGTGGCAATTTTTTGCCGGAATTCTCGCAGTTGGCACTTAAGTGATTGTGTTTTTCCGGAATTGGCACTGAAGTGAGCGTTTTGAAACTTTTGGCATCAAAGTGTGCGCCGTACATAACTTTTGGCACTTTTGGTGATCTTCTCCCCTCGATCGGTATAGACTAGTGGTGACTCCTAATAATATTAAGGTTGTCAAGTAACTTTTAAAATGCAAACGCTTGAGCTTTACTCGAGGTATAGACTTGAGAGAGTCCGTGCTCATAAGGAATGAATTGAATCAGATTATGATTAGACGATACTTTTAAGCCGTCTTCTAATTAGATCTCTTAGGAGCGATATCTTTAAACTTACTTATTTACCTTTTGTTATCATCTCCCTCCTCGGGAAAGTTCGGATAGGTCGCAACACATGTACTTTGCAAGCGCACACGCTTTCAAGTGCATATCCTTCGTCATTTTAAGAACCTGCCATTATAATCAGTGGTCATTATCCCATTTCTTGACGTTCTTTGCCGTGCAGCCGCATCATTTTGGAGAAATAGATGTCGCCTGAACTCAGTTGGTTTGTGATATCCTCAGGCCCTAGCTTATAAAAATGTTCTTAAGCACCCTTTTACCTTCATTTAGCAATCGGTTTTTATTATTATTTAATCTCTGGTCTTACACTTGGACTTTACTATGCCAAGAATGGAGCTCGAAAAAGTGGGGTGTGACTAAGTACATACATGGTGTAACTATTTTCTATCTACATGGCTGTAGATCCTCATTAGCGAGTGGTTGCGGAGCTGGACCTGGCTGTTGGCTCTCACGTGGGCCTAAATAAAAGATTTACATGATCAACCATTGATCCAAATCAAGTCCATCCAGATAAATTTTCCCTGATCTCGGACAAAAAAAATGACTCGTTTGTGTTATTTTCTCATAGATACGGATCAAAATGAACAACTTGAAAGACACATTAATAAAAGGCCTTGAAAAATCCAACAGACCCGGATGATGCGTTCTTGGAAGTCAACGGTAAACGTTCCACATCGTATGGCAACTCTACTTTCAGAGCTGTCGGTTTACATGCACGTGTTTTATATTGGGTTTGCATGCTACGAATATGAACGTAGAATCTTAAGAGGGAAAGAGATTCTACTCCTGCCCTTCAATCCATTTTCCTTAGCAAATGTCAGTGAGAACTGTCGAAATTTGTCAATTAAATCCAAGTTGGGGACTCCAGATTTCCTACAAACAATCATGAACAAGTCCCTGATTAAGTTAACTGACATTTATGGTGAAATAAATGCATCCCAACAACTACTCTCTTTCCCTGGTTAATTATTGTACGACGAAGAGACATGCACATTCAAGAAGCAGCAATGACTTTTTCTTAATGTGATTTTAACCAAAGACATACGGCCACTGTTATTTATAGCGAAATAATTGCATTCCAACTACCATTGTTTTTTCGACCAAAAAAAACTACCATTGTTTTTCCTTGGTAAATTATTGTATGACGAGGAGACATGCACTTTTAAGGAAGAGACGCAGCAATGGCTTCCCTCTTAATGTAATTTTAACCAAATAGACATTCAATCTTAGGAGAGAAAGAGATTCTACTGCCATTCAATATGTTTTCTTTAGAAAATATTAGCGATTGTTGGCAGGTAAAATCTGTGAAGTTTTGTACGACCACTGACAACTGTCCTAAAAGCTTAAAACGTTAGGTGAAAGTGTTGATTAATATTTAAGTACTTTCACAAAATCAAATATTTTATTTAAGATTTTTCTTAATCTTTTTTGTGGTTTTTCAGTTAACTGTTATTTATAAATTAGATATAGAGAACAAGTAATTTTGGCAAGAAAAAGAAGGAAAACAAAATAGAGAGAAGAAAAGATGTGTTTTTTTTTTGTTTGTGAGTGTTCTCAAATTTTTTGTGTCCTGATATTTGGAGAAAATTACCATTATATTCCTGCTTTCTTCAAGATCTAGTGAATTCGTAAAATGCTTTGTGCCAAGATGTGACCCAGATCTAGATGAGCTTCAATATTAAGGCTCCATTCATTTTACAAAAAATATAACATTTCTGGAAAATATTTTTCAAGAAATCATTTTCCTGGAAAATGTCAATATTTTTCGATATTCGTTTTTTAAAGGTTGCCGACTGGCCAGCCTTGAGCAAAGTCGAGGCACACTATTAGATGTCGCGATATTTAAAGGTAAACAAAGAACACGGAAAATGTTTTCTCCTTTAAAAAAACGGAAAAATGTTTCCCCACTTTTGAAGGTATTTCTTCCATAAGTGGAAAATATTTTTCTTGACTATTTTATTTTCAGTGAAATGAACGCTAGAAAATTTGAAAATTATTTTCTTGTAAATTATTTTCCGTGAAACGAACGGAGCTTAAATTTCGGGGTGCATTCTTTTGATTTTGTTGTTTGATTACTACATTTTGCCTCAAAGAATTATTTGTTTGTGATATTTTTCTTGAATCTATGTGTAATCCGTGACATAGACAGATGACAAAAGTTGTCGAGTAAATACAGGTCTCAAATTTTAGATTTCCTACAACCAATCACAAAAAAAAAATCTTAGATTAAATTAATTGACATTTTTGGTGAAACAGTTGCATCCCACCAATAATTTCTTTTTTTTTTACCCGGTAAAATATTGTATGAAGAGGAGACATGCACGTTCTAGTATAAATAGACATGGTTTTCCCCTTCATGTCTTTCAAACCAATCAAAGTTTCTACAACACGCATCAACTAGACAAAAACCATGTCTTCTACTTGTTCTCGTGGATGAACACCTGACGTACTCGTGAGTTGCGGGCTACAAGTTGAGGGCAGGCGCCAGGTATAAGTACATACCTGTGACTCTTTCTCCATGTCGATGCCTAGTATCGCAATCTGTGATCTTTATTTTTTGCTGTTATTCCTTTTGGTGTGTCTGCTCTATAGATGGAACTCTCGTGTGATCGATATAATTGGTTTTATTAAGTAAGCGGAACAACATTCAAAATTCTCGTCCGAAGAATAAGTCGTTGCCCTGAAATGATTTCTCGAAAAACGTTTTCCAAAAACGTCATATTTTTTTATGAAACAAATGCACCCTTAATATTTACTGTTTTTACGGCCTCAAGAAAAAATGTGTTGTTTCTTGGCATGCATGGGACGACACGCCCTCCTTTGCCGCAGGATAAGTTTACTATTGAAAGTAGAGCTTAGTTGATCACCATTTCTTCGTTACAAATGCCAATGTCTGCGGTGATTTAGTCAAGTTCAATTTGTTCTATTCATGTTTATAATACCTACAGGATAGAAATTTGAGTCCCATGTTAGTCATATGTTGTATCTTGGGATAAAATGTGTATGTTTATGTTCGTTTTATCATTCATATAGCTCATAAGATTTTTGTGCTAGCACTTTACATCAGCGTAAAATCGGAGCTCATTACAACAATAATCGAGCGCCTCGTCAATGAGATGCAGTCCTATAAGGAGTTCGGGCCTTTTGGAGGGGAGGGTGAAAAGTACTGGCATTCTGGTGAAATAAATGGGATCAATGCATTCTACACCAGAGACTTCATTAAGTCCATAACTTTCGAAGTCGACCCTGTCACCAGCGAGAACGGGGAACGCAGTAAAAGTGACAAGGGGAATACTTACAAGGTTGTATTCAGACTCTCTCCTTTCTCTTTGTCCTTTTCCAATTGAGCTTTGCTAGCCCATCATAACATGAATCGATTACGGAATCATGAACCTCGAGATTCTTGACCGATCTGTATGAATTTTAGAAAACCGACTGGAAAAAGTAATGACTTCCTATCCCATTAAAATTAGGCAAAAGACAAACCTAGACATAAAATAGAAAATGTAGATTAAACATTTGAGTTAAAAATGAGATGTAGTGCCAAATTGCTTGGACGCATAATTCATACAAATCTTAGCAAGGGTAACTTATTGGATAGATCCGAATCGTATTTCAAAGGAGATCCACCAATTTATTTTGCTCATCCAATTGATGCGGCAAACGGTCAATGTCTTTTTGTGGTCTGTTTTACAGGTTAAATTGAGAGACGGAGAGCACATAACTCATTTTGGTGGATACAAAAAAGTAATTAGCACAGGAGGCCAAGAGAAAATAGTAATCGCATCGCTCACATTTAATACCAACCACAGAACATTGGAACATATCAACACAGTGAAAGGGAAGTCCTTCTCCGTACCATCAGTATCTGGAAAAGTTATCGAGTTTTTCTGGGGAAAAACAGGGGAGGATCGTCTCGCATCTATCGGAGCACGTGTCCACCTAACGCGTGCCAAGCCATCACCTAAGAATTCCCAACCTGTGAAGGAAAAATCAGTTAAATCAATCGGGCCATTTGGAGGTGGGCATGGTTGGGAAACCGAGATATTCACAGGTGTGAAGGAAATCTACCTCCGCTCGAGCAATAGTGTTATCGATTACATCAAGTTCGTGTATCACAAGGATGGTCAAGATTACAACTTTACTTATCCCAAAAAAGTTATCAGCCAAGTGGGGAAATCAAAGGTTAGCATTTTCCCCCCTTTTAGATTTATCTCGTTGGTCAGGGGTACGTGTCCTATCACGTGATTTAATAATTTAAACTCGACAAAGAGGTCTTGCTTACACCACTTATCTAATTTGAAGAGACGCTTTTCAGGCTACGCGGTTTCAATTGGATTATCAGAATGAGTACTTGACATCGATCTCTGGTCATACGCGAGAAGATGGCTCCATCCAGGCACTCGAATTTTACTCTAATAAAAAAAGTTACGAGTACGGTGACCCAAAGGGGGGGGAGTACTTTGGGTATCCATCGATCGGAGCTAATAAAATCGTCGGCTTTCATGGAACATGGGGCAGGACTCTCAATTCCATAGGAGCCTATGTGGAGCCAATATCGACCCCGCCTTCTCCCGAACGCTTTGGACCCATCCCGGATGGCTCAGGCGAGGGTTCATGGGACGATAAATTGCATTCTCATGTGATAGGATATCGCGTGACTGACAGCAAAGACGACAAAAAAATTGTGTCCATCGCTTTTATGTACGATGACAATGGTTCCTCGGTCAAATGCTCTCGACATGGCGGAGGAGACTCGGATTCAAGCGATTGGGTTAGTCCACATCTCGATCCCTTTCTTTGTACTTCTTCTCTTTCGTCTCTTTCCTGTCCACGAGTCGTACGCAAATACATGTTGCTTCATGGGGCACGGTTTCTTTCGATCGAAGACTGAGGCACTTCTTTTGGCATCCTAGAGTTAAAAGAGCTACAAGGCCCGAACCATCCTCTGTTCTCACAAGGACGACATGTTTCGATTTGCTATTCTTGCAGATCGAGCTGAAATTTCCCGAGGAGCGTCTGGTTTCATTGACCGGTTATTGGCGCAAAGAAGATGGTCGTACTATCATCCACAACCTAGAACTAATTACCACGAATGGGTCAAGGGGTACCAGGGTGTACGCAGAAAAGTTCAAGGAGTCGGACTTGGAAGAGTTAGAAGAGTTAGAAGAGTCAGAAGAGTTAGAACAGTCGGACTTCAAAAGGTTAGAAGAGTTCAAAAAATCAAAGCGTTTTCAAATCCCTGAAGGATCACATCCAGGCAAGAGGATCTGTGGCTTTTTCGGAAGGGCGGACACATGTCTTAATTCTATTGGAGCTTATGTGGGACATTATTAGGTCAAACGCCCGCCCTCCCGCCCGCAAGCTTTTTTATTTCTTTTCTTTCTTGTTTTTTTTTCCCTCCCTTGCTCACAAGATTCTTCTTCTTTCTTTCCCCTTATGAGGTGAAGATGAAAAAACTCCCAATTCGTGAGCCCCATTGATTGCTCGTTTCTAGATTTGGCTGTTGGTGTTCTTCAAGATTTCTTAAAAGAAAGCTGCAAGCATTTGATGAAGAAGAGCTACTGAAGCAGGAAGACAGAGAATGCCGACGAAGGTCATTGAAGGGTTCTCCACGGATTGCTGCGCTTGTCTCCAATTGCATCTATCTTATTGACTTTGTTTGTGTGCTTTTGTTAAATTTGTGGCCTTTCCTGGTTTTTCTTCATTTGACGTTGTCGGACACTTGTGCTGAGTTGTGTGCGTCCAGCCACCATAGAGAAGTTGTGTAAGTTCATATTTGTGGGCACACCCTCGAAGCAATAGCATTTGCATTCCCTAATAAAAAGTTCCCTCCGGTCTTTATTCGTGCTCTTTTTCCAGATTTTAAAAGTTGTTACTATGGTTTTTGCCTAATTTGTGAGTAACTGTGAAATGCTCCCAGACACGACTGAGCTTATGGTTGGACGGGAAAGCTGGTCGTAAAAGAGAGGAAAATGAGGAAGAGGAAAATGAGGAACTTCTCAACCCTGACATAAATGTTGGATATTTTTAATATATCAAAGAATTGAATCGGCACAGGATCTTTCGCATAGCGCATGAATTGAGAGTTAGATCATTAAAAGGATTAATTTTTTAATATATTAATCCATCGCGAATACTGATTTGAAACAAAATGAGTAAAAGGTGTAAGCAAGTGCATCTTACAAGGAGAATGGTTAAACTATTTGCAAATCATCTCCTATGTGTCAACCTTAATAACAATCCACAAGAAAAGACATAATTATTATGTATTTTACGTGGATATGGATTCCACAAATCAGACTTGGTGGATATTTCAAACCTATCCATGCTCAATTCTATTCTGATGGAACTCTTATTCCATCCTTATCTTATTTGAATTCGCAAGCTGAAGGTTCCGATTTAGTTACATGGCTATGCAGAAGAATGCTTGGACCATATGGGGAACCAAATGTCGTAATTTTCTTTTGGCATCTTCAAAAAATCGAATTCTGAATCTGAATCCTATTTCACAAAATCTGCTAATCTACTTCTTATTTTTATTTATTTTTCAATTTTCTTTTTGCTAAAAATCTGCTCGTCGTCTTTTTTTCTTCGCTGAAGTAAAAAAGTTTTAAGGGAGAGGGTCGGGTCGGGTCGGGTTCGACCCACAAATCGCTCTGCTCACTGATCGCCACGTATCCAACTTGCCCCAACTTTGTAAATTTCTCCTCTCCTCTGTCGCCCCCTCTCTTCGGTCTCTTTACTTCTCCGCTATCCCTCTCTCCTTCTTTGCGCTTCTTCCTTCACTCTTTCGCTCAGCTTCTGTTTCTCTGCAATGCCATTTCCCATCGAAGCACCACAATCCTTGCTTCTCTACAGCTATGAAGACACCAAGTCCATCCTCTTCGTTGAAGCCCATTAATCTGGGAAGATCCCTCCTAGCCAGAGGGTCACTTGGAGGAGAGACTCTAGATCTGTGGGATCTGGGATGAGGTTGCGGTGGGCTCGGATTTGGTTCCTCTATTTTTCTTTTTTGATTTTTGAGCCGTGGTAGTTGCCCATCGCGGCTTCTCATGGAAGTCGGGATCTTGAGCCTGCCAATGGCGGCCATAGGATATAGCCGATCGTGGCTAGATCTGAAGCGGTTGGAATTGGATTCTACGTCAAAGTTGGACAGCTCCGTTCATGGTGTATAGCGTAAGGAAAGAAAAGAGATACACTACGTGGGCATTAATGAGTGGAGCGATCTACAGATAGCGTCTCAAACCATTCGGCTTCGTCATTCTTCTCCGGCAAACCTCGATCGCGGCAGCTCCCTCGTGCGTCATTTTTTTTCTTTTTCTGGTTATGATAGATGTGAGCTAAAAGTTGGGCCAAGAAGGAAATAAAAGCAAACAGGTTGGGCTATGGGAAAAGAAAAGAAAGAAAATAAAAGAATGAATGAAGCGTTAGGCCCAGGCTAAGGAAAACGTGGACCTTGCACGGGCCAGGTTGCGAGTGAGCAGGATTGAACGGGCCCAAGTCCATTTTCCATTTATTATTATTATTTATTAACCCTTTTTGATTTTCATTTTTTATTGACTGATTTTTTAATGATTATTTTATTATTTTATTTTTGTTGTTCCTTTTTATTTATTTAAAATTTTTACTCCTTTTTATTGATTTTTCTTTGAGGGAAATTTGAGGTGTGAACAGTGACGTACTCAAGCGACGCGTGACGACACATGTTGGTTTCAATTGGAGCATACTCATTATAGTTGTGTTTGAATGAGAATGCTCTACGCTCTGTTATATTTTATGTTGTATGTTTTTTTTTTGGTAAAGTAAGTAGTTGTATTGATCTTTAACCAAAGCTTTGTACAGGGCAAGAACCCGGCACCACAAAACTCGCACCTAACACGGCTCGGAGTCATTATGAGTGAGAGGGTACCATGGTCACATAACCTCAACATTGGCCAGCAGAAATAACAATAAATTACAATCACATGAAAATAGATTGATCTATTCCCCAACTACGCTGAGTCCATCTATTCCTGGGAGTATCCGCCACATGTTGGAAAGTCCTGGCCTTGTCTTTAACCATATAACTCCATCTTCATTGCAGGGACAAAGACCTCACGATTACGAAATAAACAATTATTCCGAGTCTTCCAAATAATATAGCATAACGCTCCCAGAGCAAATCTAGCAATTTTTTGGTAGAAGCATTTCCCAGAAATATTTTCGATCGCCCAATCAAGATTTTGAGGCCAAGATCCAAACCTCCAAGTTAAATTACATCTCCCAGCCCAAAAAAATACCAGTTGACACGTAACTTGGCATCCAAAAAATAAATGATCAACTGAGTCCGGTTTAAAATTACAAAAAACACAATTAGATTCAGGGATTCTACAACAAGATAAAAGGAAAACCTCGGTAGGTAGCCTGTTTTTTGTCATCAGCCAGAGGTGAAATTGATGCCGAGGTAAAAGAATTTTGTTCCATATGAAGGTATGCCACTGAACTCTTTGTCCCCTAGGCCTAATAGCATTCCAAGCCGAAGCAGTCGAGAAGACCCCAGTGGGGTGTCCCATTCACCATAAACGGTCCGGGAAACTGTTCAATGAGGGAAGATTATCCCCCCATGCCGCAAACATATCCAAGAGGGGAGAAGGTAGTCCTCTTGTCTTAGTAAGATCAGCCACCCTGGCATCTCTAGGAAAGCCATATCGATAAATATCACGATTCGAGAAAAATAAGTTCAATGGACCACGCGGGTGCCACCTATCAAAACATAAGGATATTGATCTTCCATCTCCAATACGCCATTGGAACAAATGTTAGAACTCATGTCCAAGTTCAAGAATTTTCTTCCATGCCCATGAGCAGACAGTTGGTCTTCTTGCCACCCAGAAGCTCTGTTTCTTTAAAAAGTTAGCATGGATCCACTTGCACCATAGGGATTCCTTATCCGTGAACAGATACCAAATATGCTTCAACATGGCAGCTTTATTACTCTCTGTTAACCGCCTAATACCAAGGCCACCTTCCTCCTTAGGAAGACACACATCACTCCAAGATACTTTGGCACATCCTGACCCCAGTTCAGGGCCTTTCCATAAGAATTGCCGAAGTATGCGTTCAATTTTTTCAAAAACCGAATTAGGTATAATAAATACATTAGACCAGTAAACTTGGATAGCATGAAGAACTGACCTGATCAGTTGTAAACGCCCCGCAAAAGAAAGGAAACGCTGAGTCTAGGATTGAGCTCTTCTAGTAATCACATTAACCAGAGTCACACAATCAGCCTTAGCCAGTCTCGCCGCAACAATAGGTATCCCCAAATATCGAAAAGGTAAGGTGTCCACTCTGAAGCCAAGTATATCAATGATAGAACGATGAAGCTCCTTAGAGCCACCTGGAAAAAAAGACTTCGCTCTTATTACTGTTAGGTTGAAGCCCGGACCAATCTGAAAACCCGGAAATCGCCGACTTTAATAGTGCGATGGACGTCTCGTTTGTTTCACTGAATAATAGCACGTCATCCGCAAAGAACAAATGTGTCAATCCCGTAGACTTACATCTCCAGAAGAATTTGAAAATCGATTTACCAGTCTGGCTATTAATAATGCCAGAAAAGACCTCCATAATTAAAGTAAAGAGATAAGGAGAAATCGGATCTCCATGTTTAAGGCCCCTATAACTGGCAAAGAAGCCATGTAGTTCTCCATTAATAAAGATAGAGAACTTTGGTGTGCGCATGCATGCCATAATAAGCATAATCAGCTTAGGTGGAAAGCCGAAGGCTCATAATGTCGATTCCAGAAAGTCCCAATCAACAGTGTCATATGCCTTGTGAAAGTCTACCTTCATTGCACATTTCGGCGAAAATGGATCATGATGAAATCCACAGAATAATTCCTGGGCTAGTAAAATGTTATCACTAATGCGGTGGCCCTTGACAAAGGCGTTTTGAGACGCACCGACAATTGAAGGAAGTATTGCAACCAGTCTATTCGCCATCAATTTAGTAATACACTTGTAAATAATATTACAGCATGTAATAGGTCTGAAATTATCCACTGACGACGCATTAGGAATTTTAGGGATCAAAGCTATGATAGTGGTGTTTAATTGCCGCAGCATACACCCTGACTGAAGGAAATCCATGATAGTAGAAAAAACTGACGGGCCTACTATATCCCAAGATCGCTTAAAGAACTCAACGCTATATCCATCCGGTCCTGAGCTTTGTTTGGAGCAAGGGAGAAGATGGTGTTACGGATTTCTAATTCTGTAAAAGGAGCAGAAAGTTGACAAACTTGGATATCATCCAAGGTGCGCTCGAGGTAAGGTCGTAATTCCTGAGGTGAAAGCCGTGACCGTTGCCCAATGGAAGCGAATAGTCTTTCGAAATGAGAGACAAACACGTTCTTCACTTCGACAGGAGAAGACACAAGAGAACCAGATTCATCCACCACTGATATAATTCTATTTCTGAGCTGCCTATTCTTGACCGTTTGGTGGAAGAATTTCGTATTCAAATCTCCTTCCTTCAAACACTGTGTTCGAGACTTTTGTCTATAAAAAGATTCCTCCTGTAACCGCAGGTTTGAGAAGGTCTCTAAGGTATCTTTCTATTCCTGAGCTAAAGTGGGGTTAAAAGGATCTTGAAGAAGGGATTCCTGAACCATACAAAGATGTTGCCTAGCAGCCGTCGTATGACATGATATATCTGAGAATGAGTCCTTATTGAACTGTTTCAGGCGAAACTTCAACAGTTTAAGTTTAGTACATAGCTGAAACATAGGCGTACCATTGACTTGTTGCTACCAAATTTGATTGACCATCATCATGAAATCTGGGTGCATCATCCAGAAGTTGAAGAACTTGAAAGGTTTACGGGCCCGTATCGGTGACATAATATGAACTATCATAGGAGAGTGATCAGAAATACCTGGTGTGAGGAAATTCACTTCAGAGTAAGAGAATACCGAACTCCATCGAGTATTTACCAAGACTCTATCAATTTTCCTCTGTTTGCGATTCTCTCCAGACGAGTAATACCAAGTGTATCTGCATCCCACATATCTGAGGTTCTCCAGTTCTGCCTCCATCAGACAATTATGCAAGTCATCATATGCAGAAAGCCAATTTTCCGAACCACCAACTCTATCCGAAGAAAACCTAATGGCATTGAAATCACTGGCAACCAGCCAAGGCGTGTCAAGATATGAACTGCCCCTCTGAATAAGATCTGTCCACAGTTGACGCCTGGAAACAAACGTGTGTGCTGCATAGACCACTGTTAGAGCGAAGTATGTATCTGAGTCTACTTTCTTAAGAGTACCATGAATGGCTTGTGAGGAAGACGCGCATACATAAAAGGCTGCAGTCTTTGGGTCCCAACCAACCCATATTCTCCCATTTGGATAGTATTCATAATTTGTACACCAAGTCCAGCCCGGTAAGAGGCTGTTGGAAATAGCCAAAAAAGCCGATTCTGGAGCTTTGGTTTCCAAGATGCCCACACAACAAAGGCTATGGTCTCTAACCAAGTGCCTAATCTTAGCTTGTCTAAGAGGATTAATCAGACCCCTTATATTCCAAACACCTATATACATATGTACAAAATTGGATATGAGCTTACCTCTTCCTAGCCTGACGTCCCTTTCGCTTAGGGACCGTCTTAGGTGAAGGCTGAGGTACCGGGGATAAGGATTCCATGATATTCTGCACCAAGATGGCGGGCTCTCCCTGGTTCGATTGCACTCTTTCATTTTCCGAAGCAACATCCGGCTGACTTTCTTCAGAACTCTCAATCACTTCTCCCGTTTCATCAGATTCAGATGCTGTAACAGGTGCAAAAGGTTCACCTATAACTGGATCAGCCCGGGAGAAAATCTCACCTTGGCATCCCTTCATATGATTGTGAATGGGTCGTACCTCTTCCACGACCATCTTCTTCGCCGAAGCTTTGGATATAACCTTTTCCCATCCTTCATTTTCACAAGTACCAGATGGGTCAATAGCTGACTCATTTGCATTCTGCAGCTCATCAACGCATCGAACCGATACATCAACCATATCCTATTTAGCGGGCAAACTAGGCAAATTTTGCCCAGTAGCCACTGGTGTAACCCGTGGCACAAGAATCGGGCTAGGGGATGCTTGCTGGGACCCCTTTTGAAACTTCGCCGAGAGAGAAACCGTGGGGGGATTTCCTTGGGCATGTTGGTGCACCGAAGGTGTAGCCTCATCCTCCTTGCAACGGTGACCAAAGGTACCACATATAGAGCAAATACTTTGCCTCCATTCATATTCAACAGAAATAAAATGAGTTACCCCTTTCATACGGTAAGGAACGGAGCTAATCATTGGCTTTTTAGCACTAACTTCTACACAAACCCTAACAAATGAGATCATCTTTAACTTCTCCATTTGTTGGTCCACATATAAAGGTTTCCCAATCTTACTTGCTACTTTACTTATACCCAAAGCTGACCAAAAAACATGCGGAATATTCCTCAATTTCACCCAAACAGGAATGGACTCATGTTGACCCTTTTTGAGATCAATTAAAGGGTGCCATTGTTGTAGAATAAGGGGTACCTTAGCCACAATGATAGGTCCTCCATCCAATATTTTCCTTCTGAATTCATCATCGAGAATATGAAAGAAATAAAATCCTTCCTCATTGGCCATGACTTCATTCAAATGGCCTCCCCAAGTCTTCTTGAGGATTGTTTCCGTAAGCTTGAAGAGGAGTTTTTTCCCAACATAGTATCCCACGAGACATTCCTTCCACTTAGGATCACATGCTTGAAGGACTTTATCATCAATTTCCAGCACTGACTCCTCTTCAATAGTGGGTGGAAAATAGGATAGGCTATACCCATGGACAGCCACACGGGCCATATTAGCCCAGGAACGGACAGGGTTCTTTACTGATTCACGCTGGCTTGAAGCAAGGGAAGCACCCTTATTCATCATATCATCCTGGTTTGCCATCCCAGATGTACTCAACAACTGACCCTGGAGAGAGCTGGATGCAGCAATCCGCCGAATATCAGGTGGTGGGTCCGCCTTGGCCTTACCTTTCCCAACAACTGCAGTCGCCTTGGGTCGCTCCTCTTGGCCCTCCTTAATGATCAACGAGCCCCTTGTCAAGTTACGAAAATGATCATCCTGCAGAATTTCAGGCATATCCATATTCTTCGCTGATTGACCAGCATTCAGCCGAACATCTTTTGGTCTGTAAACACCAGCCGTCTCATCCAAATTGGTTGAGACATTTCGTCGAACAGATGGAGAGCACAAGCTACCATCCTTGCTATTATCTTCTCCAGCTTCAACATTCGAAGATAGCAGCTTGCTAGGGGGTCCTCTACTCATGCTACGACCCCTTTTGCTTTGATAAACATTAGCCACGTTTCTAGCACCAATCGGGACATTCCCAGTCAAATCCCCTAAAACTCCATCGTGTTCTTCAGGGACCCGCGACAGGCCAGTGGTTGGTGACCACGAGCCTGACCTTGCTGCCATCAAAACAGTGGGAGAGGAAGTCAGAGACAAGAGTGGTCAACGGTGAAGCAGAAAACGTCAACCAGGAAGCGGGTGTGAGGGAGGGGGCTGAGTTTCAAGGAGGGAAAGACTGGGGGCTTCAATTGGGGAAGGGAGAGGGAGGGTCTGTTGATGGTGATAATGAAAAGAAAAATGGAATCGCAGGATGGGAGAGTTTTAGAGAAGGCCATGGAGGGAAGTAGGAGGAAGGGGTGAAAGCGAGAGCGAGAACGAGAACATTTCATGAACACTACTTATCTTCAGAGGGGGAAGAAGAACTGCCCAGCGAGTTCACCGGAGAGTTCAGCACGGAGGGGTGGTGTGCGCCCGGCGGAGGACCGCCGCGGTGGTCGGCGTCGGGGAGCCGAAGCCAACGGAGCGGGCGAACCCTAGCAGAGCGTTGAGAGGGTGTGCGAAGAAATCAACAAGAATAGATTATAAAAAGGTAACACCGACTTTTTATTTTGCATGTTTGTTACTCTTAAGGATGTAAAAATGCATACAAAACTCTATATACATGTGTTTTCATGGTATTTTTGCATTTTTTTTTGTATTTCTCTATGTTTATATATATATCAGGATAGTTACGATGAGGATATTAATAGAAATAGAAAATTCAATCTTTTCTGAATCCAAAGTTGTTGAATAATGATAATCATTTAATTTATATGAAAGATTATTGGGAGTGATATGCAATTCAAAATAAAGTGCAGTTAAATAACACGCAATTTATATGCGATAAACAATAAATTTATATAGAGAAAGAAAAAGATCATTAAATACCAATTCTCTTCTCAATATGATGGTAATTCGCACTCAAGACGAAGATGTGGTATAAATAAAATACAAAATCTCTTCATAATAGGGTAGTAATCCGCATTCAAGATGGAGATATAATCATATGCATTGCTTCAAGATAGGGCGGTAGTCCGCCCAGAAGATGAAGTTTGTAATAGGGACAAAACGGTAAGAAAAAGTAAAGATTATAATTTTTACCCAAAAATTACACTATATAAATATCTTTACAAATATTCAAAAGAAATTTACGAGTGCAATAATGATAAGAGAACTTCTACAAGGTAGAAGAAATTCAGTAAGGGAATTTTTGCTCACCGTGAAATTGGTTGATTCATAAAATCATGGAAATAGAAACGATTTCCTAATGGTAGGAAAATCGTAAATCAAGAAGGTGATAAAAGATCTGATCTCTTGTAGAGAAGTTAATAAGTTAATATGGGGTCGATCTTCTGCACGCAAAATAATTAGGATATGAAAGATGAAAGAAGGTTTTGGGAGAATGAGTATTTCTGACGAACTCACGACCTCGCCTCCCCTTCTCCTTTTGCTAGAATTGGGTTAAATAGAAGCTGAATGGGTATTGTGTGAATAGTAAAAGGTAAATGGTACTAAAGTGCACAATTATCTACAATGTTTTTAGTATAGATTTATTCTAGGCTCTTATTATTATTATTATTATAATTATTATTATTATTATTATTATTTAGTTATTTATGTATTTATATATAAAAATATTAATTTAATATATAACGTATCGGAACGTGTCGAAATTTTCTACTTTTTGAGAAATGAGTGTCAGCGTGTCGTGTCGCGTGTCCGTGTCAGTGCTACATAGGTCATGTAGATTAAAATTCATATTTTTCTACATTATTTGATTTCGAATTTTCATTTATTAATACAAAAATGCCTAGAAAATATCATTAGCTTGTCATCTAGATAGTTATTTGTCTTTGGTCAATTTATTTGAATCAGATGTCATGTAAACTAGCTTAACTTAGGATTGCATGTCATAGAACATATTAGGTTAGTCACGTTTAGGGTTAGATTTTTATCATATGCATTGCACATTAGAATAGTTTTTGCACAGAAAAAGCGAAAATCCCAAAAAAAAAATCGATTTGCTTTTGTTAGATCATCTTTGTTTATTGTCTTGTTAAGCATTTACATAAATGTTATCTCCATCCATGTTAGGGAATAAGCTTAAAATCAATTTAAGCTGCGTACAAAATATTTTTGAATTAAAAGAAAAGGTACTCAAGTCCTCGAATTCACAATCTCTAGTTCATAAGGGTGAAGTACAACTCTCCGTACTTTGCATGTGTTTCTAATCGACCCACCTTGAATAGATTAGTGGCGACTCAATTTGAAATCAATTTTGCATATTAAAAAAATAAAACCTAAGTTGCAAATCGGTACGAGTTTGAGAGAGCTCGAGCTAAGTTAGGCTGAGTAATCCGTTAGCCGAACCCTAGGTGGTGCACCATCGGAATGGTCGCGACAAGAGTTGACATAGTTTAGGTTTTTGATTGGCATATTTGGGTTTTTAAAATGAATGAAAATGTTAGATGAAAATATTGTGTGCAAAATTGAACAAACTCATAGGGCTTTACAATAGGATGTTGTTCGCTCTTGGAAATCTTTGTTAGGTTTTTTTGTTAAACATTTCCATTTCGATTATTGCTTGACTATACATTTTCAATGTATTGATTTTTTTTTCCTTTTAGCCTAATTAGGAATAGAACCTTAGGAATCACAATTAACAAAAAAAGATGCCTGAAATAAAGTTAGGTATATAAAAGGCACTAGTTGGATAATTAATATAATCAAATCCCTAATCCTAAATTCTCTAATTGTGTAGATAGTGAGGAATACTCTCATGCCTTATTTGATTTTTTGCCGACCTCAGTATGTTATTAGCAACTCTTTACTCTAAAATCTTTCCAGCTTCAATTTTATTTGGCATAGACTATCTTAATGTTTGCATGGGATAAGGATTTGGGAGAACCCACGTCTAATGGTGTGCTTTAGGCAGTACTCCTAAACCTAAGTCCTTTTCCCTTGGAGCCGAAAGGGAGTCATGACAGCTCTTCTTTACGGTCCCAGCCTTTTTGGCTATCGTATCATTTGTATTATCAGCACCAATAGACGGTTGCTCCATATTTAAAGTAAGGTTTGTGTACTGATCGATATGTGATTCTTGTTGAATGTTGCTTCAGCTTTATGTGGGGTGTGCTACAGAAGATGGGGCAACGTATGCATGCTTTAGCACACGAGTGTTTAATCTAAACCCTTATTCAAAAGTTTTTACTCGAGTTGTCCAAATAAATGGACGATCTAGAGAGCTGTATCAATAGATGCTGCAGTACAAATTGAGTAGATGACAATACTGCTACAGAAGGTAAGTCCGCTGGCCCCACCACAGCTTCCCTTCAGATAATCTTGGAAAGCAGACTACCGTGACGAGCAAACCAGGGAGCGAGCACTAGCGACTCGACTGCCATTAGCTGGACGAGGATGTTGAGGGGTGGGCCTGAAGTGTCCTTCCACCAATGACCAATGGTCTCTCCTTCATTAGCAAGTAGGAGGAGACCTTTTTCTATCTTAGACTCAGGCGTCAATGTCTTCGCATACTTCAAAGCACCAGCCTGAAAGCAAATTCAAGATATTAAGGGGAGGAAAGAGAAAATCTGTTGAGCGGGCAAGTTTTCTCTGCTTGTCAAATACTAGCTGTCGAGCAGTTGGAGCAGCTGCATACCCTAATGGCCTCGTTCGCTCGGTTCCGTGCTCCACCAGCTTTGGATGCCGAAATTGCACTCTGTTTGAAACCAAACCCACCAAATAATATTCATCAGGAAAATACTATAATCAGATGAGACAAACGATGTGAATCTCCTACATCATCATAGATATGATGATAAAAGCAATACTTGGCAGTTCACCAACCTACACAAATTTTGTCCAACAATGAAAAAACTGCAATATCTTAACCCAATTTAACAAGCATTCTATCAAGAGACTACTGAACTTTAGAGGCGTAGTTTTGATATGACTTCTGAATAAAATCCGGCGCTTGCCATTTTTCTAAATGGCGAAATAGCTTTGCTATCGTAAATCCAAGTGCTTGTCTCGCAGTCAAGTTAGTCACATTTGGGACTTGCTCCAGCCTTCCTACACACATCCACTTTAGACACAGCCTTTTGGTAGACTCCTATGCCTTCACAATGGGGACCGCTATTTTTCTGCACTACACTCTCTGCTAACGCTACCCACTACGACACAACACTCTCCCACGCTAAGCTCTCTCCTTTCTGCACGCACCACAAGGGCGCAATCACTCCTATTTCTAGGATGTCCTATCTCTCCAGACGATTCCAATACAAAGATTTCTGGCAATTCGTTATTACACTACAACTTGCTTGGAGGAAGAAAGGACTCAATACCGTTCTCGAATCATCTACGTTAAGAGAGAGAGATCTGGACCGGAAAGAGAGAGGCTGTGATTCTCAACAGAGACATACTTTGAGCTACGCAAAATACCAAAGTAGATACATTGATTGCTTTGGGGAAGATTACCTGAACAACGGAACCGAGAGAGCCCGCCAAAAGACCAGACAGCGTCTCCACACCGAACACAGTCCCGACGATGAGTGGTGCAGACATGACAAGGACACCAGGTCCAATCATCCCATTGAGAGATGCATTAGTTGCAATTTCGAAGCATCTAGCATATTTAGGTCGTTTATCAACTTCAATCTGCTTGTGGACCTCCCAAGCCATCTCGAATCCCACACGTCCCACCCTTTTCATGGTCATAGAAGAGAAATGAAGAGGAAGCCAGGCGCCCATGATCAACCCGATGATGACCTTCGGTGTCAGGACATCAGCAGGAGATAAGATTGCCGGACGACTCACAAATGCACCGATCAGAGCGATGGACACTAGGGCAGCCGATTCAATGGCGAATCCCTACATACCAGATAATAAACGAAAAAAGGTCCATCTAATATTAGAATTAAGCAACAGGAAAGTAGAATTTTCCAGTTAGGCTAATATTGAGAATGAGAGATGAAAGGCAGCACCTGAGGGAAAGATAGGCGATTTTAGCCAAACACGATGCCGCACCAGCAGGAATCCAAAATGACTCGCATAACTATTGTAATATTTAGTCATTTGTGGTGAAAAGGAAAATAATTGGACACTACACAGATTCTGGACCACATGAATGTAATCTCAGGAAGAGTTCCCACACACAGACACCCTTTCCTCTACTATGCTATGGATTTTATCAAAATAAGCTACTAAAAGGACAGCAGGAGACTGTCGATATCATAATTACAAGCAAAGGAATGCCCGTACCTCTGTAATGCCAGCTGTAGGATTGTCATCAGCGTCACAGGCTCCCTCGCGAGCCATGCGAGCAATACGTTTAGCATTGTCGCTGATGCGATCGTAAGCATCTATGGCCAATCGAGTGGAAATGGTACTTAGCATCCCAAGGGCAACCACAGCAATTCCATACGTGGCAGCAAAATAGGAACTGACAGATATGCTAAAGGCGGCAAAAAGTGGGATACTGACAGAGCCAAGGCCAACAGTGACGTTGCTGGCATCAACATCCGGCAGAAATCTGCAGAAATGAGGATCATGACTTGGTCAGCACATAACCATTAACAGTAATGATGATTCATATCATAAATTTACTTTAGCAATGTTAAAACCTGAAGGCGTGATTGCAGTCACTGGTGTCATATACATTGACAAACTCAATAATTAGCCCAGCCCAAAGACCAACAGCAACAAACAAGGACAACTCCCTGCAAGATCATATCCATAGTTACCGACTACATACGCCCAAAATCTTGTAATAGTCCGATGACAAAGCATGTCACATGATCAACATTATAAAAGCAGCATTTAGGATCAGAAGGTCGCATGTATCATCAAAGAGTTTACCAGTTTCTCACTACTTTCTGTATCACAACTTCCGGCGATTCAATTTTGTGGACTGTGAATACTGGAGGCAGAGCAATCAAGCTAACAACAACAATTCCAGCAGTCATTAGAATTGTGGAAGTAACAAGTCGTGCCTTCTTCGACGCAAGCTCCAGAATTGGGATTATCTTCCCGAGAATTGGGATTTTCTCCATGAGAGTTAGGATTTTCTTCCCGAGATTTTGGATTGTCTTCCCGAGAATTGGGATTTTCTCCATGAGAATTTGGATGAAGCTAACGAAAATACCCACGAGAATACCCATAGAGCTGATAAGCAGGGGATAACACATGGCAGTGAAGTCGTGCTTGATTCCAAAAGAAGAGACGGACGCGACAACGAGGGCAGCGCAGGATGATTCAGCGTAAGAGCCAAAAAAATCAGGCCCCACCCCAGCAATATCCCCAACAATGTCACCAACATAATTAGTAATCACCTGAATGATTTAGATCAACCCCATTTATGACTAAAAGTTAATGATTTACTTAGGAGATAACGCTATAGTAAGAGAGTACATACAGCTGAGTTTCGGTCAGTTTGGGGGCTCCGTGGGTCATTCGCTCTAACCAGATGAAGACAGACATCAGCAGCCTTGGCATAAATTCCACCGCAGGCTCTTAGAAAGAAAGCCATGGAAGATCCACCAAGACCATAACCGGTAATAGCTTCAAAAAGACCTTTCCAGTCATTGCCATAGTACAACTTGAACAGAATGATTTCAAGATAGAGCCCGAGGAGACCGATACCAGCAGGAAGGAATCCCAAAACTGCACCAGACCACATAGCAGCAATTGAATTTCTTCCGTCGGGACTTGTCTCTTCCAAGGCAGTCCTTGCGTTAGCACGGATAGCAATTTCCGTTCCAAGGAAACCGGAGAGGACTGATATGAAAGCACCAAGTAGGAATGAAACAGCAGTGAAAAAGGCAGTGGCAAGTGCAGGCTTGCACTTGTTTGAAGGATCAGACTTGCAAGGCCTGCTTTGGGTGCTGAAGCTCTCAAGAGAGCCAAGGATGAGGAAGACTAGACTGACAAAAGCAACCACGAAAACTCGAACATACCGGTACCCCGTGGACCGAAATTTTTTCACACCTGTTACAATCACAAACGATAATTGAGCCCTCTCTATCAAGCAAGTAAAGCAACAAATCTGCTTCTCGACATTCTCCGTAATGTGTAATGAAAATTGGCTAGTTTTTGTTGAACCTCGTTCCAAGAAAAAGCCTGACTTACGGCACCTCCAAAAGAGTAACTCAATAGATGATATGGTTTATCCTACTATTCACCTTTGGCAAGGTGGACAGTGTGAGTGTAAAATCCAACCGGCGTAAGAGTGACGAGAACATAATGAGTAGGACAAGATGGGGAAAGGAATGAGGGAATGATAGTACCGAGTTGTGCAAAATAATTGATGAAATAAAAAGAACTGAATATTCAGTACATAGTCCTAGACCTAGAACATTACTTTAAACTAAAGCATTACAAACAAAGAAGAAATTAGAAACAGATTATGACCTACGATAGTAAACGGTAGGTTAGAGCCAGAAATAAAGCCGGGAGTATTGAAAAACACCAGAACTAAAGTTGGAACTGAACTTAGATGTTAGAACTAGAAGAGGAGATAGGTGAATTGCTGCCGGGGAAATATGATTGGAAAAGAATAAAAAAAAAATCACATTAGAACTGATGATGCTCTAGTTTGAAAGGTTATTCAAATCAGAATGACAAGAAATAGGTATGAAAAACTGTCGCATGGAACGACTTTAGCTAGGAGAAGCAAGAATGTAACACAAACGAGAACCTTAGATAAATATATACACAGTTCATTAGCTATATATTCTTAACTAAACTTAGTGTTTCGTCACGAATATGACAATCTCATGAAATGAGAAGTGTTCTGCATGAAATTACAACTAAGATGATAAAACCCTTAAAAACACATTCACAGACAAAGTGAAGAGATACTTTAGACTTGAAGCAATTCACCTTTCTAATACAATATGCTTCTACTAAAGCCAATTACATATAAGAATTACTATCATAACTTTGATTAAATTGACGTTGTGTCATTAGTTGCATATGCCAAGCTTCCTATTACTAATACAAATCAGATGAAAGAAAAAAATTAAACCTAGGCTCTGTTTGTTTCACGGATAAATTGACATTTCTAAAAACTGTGATAAAATAAACTTCTTTTCTAGAAAATGAAAATGTTTTCCAAGTGTCAATTGTAATTTGAAATGAAATGAAAATTATTTTCTGATGTTTATATATGAAAATTTGCTTTTATAAGAAATGCCAAAAAAAAATTAAACCTATTACCATTATGTCAATTCAATCTTAATTTTTTTTATTTGCTTCCTAAACCTTTTATTCCGATTGAATCCATTTGACAAATTTGACTAGCCGGCACAGACGCATACAATTCTACACAGTATCTTAGTAATTTGGAATTTATATTTATATTTTATTTTTCTCTTTCTTTTTTTACCTTTTCTTTCTTCAACTAGTTGCTAGATCTTGGCAATCAACTAAAGGCAAGGGCTGGCACTATTGGAGGTTGGGCAAGGGTTGAGCCTTGCTAGCTCATCGAGAGGCCGCCCTTGCCTCCTTGTGAGGTCGGGCCTTGCTGACCCTCAACCTTGGCCGGTTACCTAAGTCTGACAATTGGCAAAATGAAGAAAAAAAAAAGAAAAGATAAAAAAATTTGAAATTATCATAAAAATCTTGCCCATGTCAATGTTAGTAGTGCTACATTAGCGTCGGCTAATTAAAGTTGGGTTGATTGATTAATTGGTACAAATACAAAAAGTTTAAGACTCAACTAAAAATAAAGAAAATAGATTTATAACTGAATTATCACAATTGCAATTAGTTTAGCACTTTTATAGTAATTTTCCTTACTTTTATTTTTCTTACTGATAATATAAGGATTGTAAGTACTATTTATCAAATTTTAAATATAGTTTTATCAAATCAAGTTTTTCATAGCTTCAATACTTTTATAAATGTAACAATTAATTTTTTCTCTTATTAAACCCGGTCTTGAGTTTAGGCCCTGGCCTAGCCTTAAGGTACTTGGGCTTGGGTGCCAAGGCATTTTGGACTTGAGAGTAACTGGTAAAGACCTAGGCATGATGCCAAGGTCTTAGGCTAGGCTTATATGGGTCTCAAGCCCCACCATCAAGAAGTTGGATTAGATTCAAGGACTACAACTCAAGCATTGGGGACAAGGCCTTGACCTATGGGGACTTGGGATTCGCCACTAAAAACTCGAGGGCAAGCATTGGGGATCATGCTTGGCCTTGATGGACTTGAGCCAAATGCCGATGACTCGAGCACAGGAGTCAGGTAGCTAAGCTTAAATGAATTGACAAAAATCACAGATTGAGTGTATTAAGTTATTATAGATGAGAACATGACTTGTTGATTAGTCAATTGAGAGAGAGAGAGAGAGAGAGAGAGAGAGAGAGAGAGATTCATGAAAGCTCTAAGCTTGGTCGAAGTTCTTTGATGTCGTGGGACATAAAATAACATAAAACTTAGCTAAGCAAAACATTTTCCTTTTATTAGGAAGGAGAAATATTTTTCTTGATTTTAAACAAGTACTTTCTTTGATTGGAAATGCTATTTAATTTGCTTATTACTTTAATCGTTCCAAACAATGAAAAATCTAAAAAATCTTGATCGTAGAAATTCTTTTCAACGACATAAGTGAACCCTCAAACTGTCATCAAATATAATCTGTCTCACGAACGTACATGTGCCCAAATATGGCACTGAGTTTGACTTACTTAAATTAGTTCCTAAGCTAATAAATCAATTAATATATGAAACATTAATCATATATACTTTTGAAACAGCTATGCTATGTTATGAACTTTCTTGTCGTGTAATGTAATGCTATAAAATAATGTGCCTTCCAGTCCCGTGGGAGCCTGCAGCTAAGTTGGTGAGTTAAGAGACGAAAACATTCGCGCGACGTGCATAAAACGTACTTTTACTAAAGGCAAAGAAAGCACGAATTTGTTCAGAAAATAAGACAGAATAGCAAATGCCAAAGGACAAGAGCTACAATGGTTAACGCTCCGTCCGGCTCCAGCGCACGACAAAGAACACCAACATCATATCATACTACCGTGCTCGGATACGTCGCTCAAACCCCTAGCCACACCGACAAACCCTAATAATGACTCGCACCACAAGCAGCAGAAGCTCATGTTTTCGCTTCAGCTGTCATCGGATTACGTGACTCGAATTTCTTGCTATTGCTCACGCGGATGCGAGATTAACCCGAAAAGATCTGTCAATGAACAGTGTGAGTGAGACATAGAACGAAGGGGGTTTGAACCACAACCTCTCTATGTCTTCATTTTTATACTCCGTTCTCTGTCTTCATTTTTTTCCTTTTTCTCTCTCGGACAACTAGAATTTACAACTATAAATCCCCAGTGCAGCCAAAAGGAAGCAGACAAGTTGTGAAGCTATGGGATCTGTACAAAGTCACCTCTAAAGACGAGTCTCTTTATCTTATTATGGGTGCGTTTAGCAGCTCTCCTGTCGGTTTGAGCTATCCCGTGGGTTGGGTCTTCAGCAGCCATCCTGTCGGTTGGGTCTCTCTGCTCGTCGCGGTTGTCACTATTGCGCGACCCAAGCCACCACAGCAACAGGGAGAACGCGATCCCGATGACGGCACAGACTGGGATCGCCATCGCAGTCGCAAGAGCTGAGAGCAATGCCATCGTCGCCGGAACTCTAGAGTAGGTCGGTGGGATCGCTGGACTCGACGCCTATCAAAGTGTGAGAGAGAGAGAGAGAGAGAGAGAGAGAGAGAGAGAGAGGAGTCAGGTGCGGATTTTATAGGGGAAGTGGCAAGAGCTTCGTGAATTAGAATGTTAGGGTTATGTGCATGCGACCATAAAAGATGCAGGCCTTCTGATGTTATCCATCGGATTTACAAGCGACGGACCGGCGTTAGAGAGTAGGATAATCGGACGGTGGAAGCAAAAGTATAATCTTATCTTGTATTTTTGACGATCAATGACTGAGTGGGAGTAATGCATTATTATTTCTCATAATTAACATATATTCTTTCTACACACATTGAGCTCACTTTTAAGAGATTTGGGCTAATTTTCCATTAGTGCCACGTGGTGGAGGAGTAAATAAGCCCGTACTAACAAAAAAAAAAGCTCAATTTTAGTTTAATACGCATGACAATCTCTCGTGTCAATAAGGATGACGTGCTGAAGTTGCTGTGTTTGCACTCATGTGTATTTTTGTCTTGATCATTATAATTTTAAGGAATCTACCATTAAGAGTCAAATAGATCTAATTATAACACAACAGTAACTAACTTTCTGGGTTTTCATCTTTTTCCTTATCAAGGGGGTTTTTCAAGCTCAAATCACGAAAAATGCTTTGATAAGCAGTATTATAGGCATGTAGGGAGAATGTTTTTATATTATTCTTCCACTATTCAGGGTTGGATTGATCCTAGTTGGTTTGAGTAGAGTCCTATAATTATATACTCTCGCCTAATCCGCATGGCTTGGCCCTTGAGGCTTGATTGGAGAAATGCATTACATGCTGTAAAATTTGGATTAAAAAGTAGTGAGTAAAAAGTCTATTTAGACATGCCAAATTTTTGCAAATGATCCAATTGAATTGTATTATTCCTTTTTTAATTCAACTGGATTTTCAAATCTTGTAATTCCTTTTGTGCTAGTTCTTCGATCAAATATACGCATGAAAATGCTAACGTGGAATACAAAGTTAGTGCCACAGCAGTTTTATTTAGATTAATTCTCTTAATGGAATGTAGAGAGAGAGTGAGTGAGTGAGTAAGGGTCTTCCTCACCACAATGATGTTGCAGGCCGATGAGGATGACTTCCCCTTGAAGTGCACCAGCCGTAGAGGTGGCAAAATGGGTTAAAGACCCATATTTTAATTCATATTGAATAATGTGGGTCATAAATTGATTAACTTAAAATGTTAGATATGTCTTAAATATGTCACTTAATAACCTAATGAGTCTTAAATGGGTTCTAGATGAGTTACCTAATTAATTTTAAGTGTTATTAACACATCATTTTGAATGTTATTAACAAGTCATTTTTAGATTATGAAAATTCTGATATTCTAATTATTTATTTTTTAAAAAGGAATTATTTTTATTTTTCCTTTATTTTCCTTTATTTTCTCCTTTTCCTTCTTTCTAAGTTGGTCATCAGCCAAGAGGAAAGGGATGAGCTCACTAGACTCTGACGACTAGAAGAGGAAAAAGAAAAAAACACTTTTTGACATAAAATATTTAAATTTTATAAAGAACTAAAAAAATATATCAAATAAATCGTATTGCATAAAAATATTTTAACAATACAATTTTTTTTTTAAATCATGAAGTAAATTTTTCTTGACTTGGTTAAATATTAAAGTGTTTTAACAATACGAGTCAGGTCAAGTATGTGTCACTAAAATTGTATTATATAAAAATGGGTTAAAGCATGTTAAATAGGTCAATATGGGTCGGACCATTATTGACCCGATCCACCCATTTGACGCCTCTAGTCATAAGGCTTGTCAGGCGTTCCATGAACCTCCAGATTGCCCGGTCTCATACATGCGCCCTTTGATTAATGAAAAAGAAGAAGAAAAGAATTGAGGGCATGATTGAGGGAGATATCAAAATGGAGTTCAATTTGGTTGATCAAAAATCTCTTATTTAAATTTGTAATATACATATGAATTATTTGGATCAACGATTTTCTAATGCACAAAAGATGCTCCATCCATCAGTTGTAGCTTCTAGGGAGGGAGTTCTCAATATGCATCAAAAGAGATTTTGCAGATTGTCGTATGAACATCAACATGAATTATCCAGCTTCTAGATGGAATTCTTCATTCAGCTCACTTACTTTGGCATAAGAGCTTGGATAAATTAACCCTTGAGAATAGCAAACTCCATCAAATCAAGCATGTATTGAATGTCCTAAGGCACGATGCGCGTGGCTCTCTCCACCATCAATATCTTTCCAGTATTTTCACATAGATAAAGAAGATGTACCTAATCTTATATAATCTAATCGAATGCTTGTTTTTTTTTTGCGAAAAATGGATGACTTAGAAAATATTATCTTAAAAAAGATTGCTTGCGTTGCAAATAAAAATGAATTTAATACATTAATTGTATAGTGAGATGCATTTCTTGTTGACAAATTCTTTCAACCGAAGAATGCATTTGTTTTATGGAAAGTTGAAGATTAGACAAAAAAGTATTCAAAAGACAGGGAATCAAGTGAGATCCGATATGTCGATACCGGACCTGGACACGCTAATTGGTGCCCGATAGGTAAACTATTAGATTGAGTTGAAAGCCCACGAAAGCATATTATTGCATATAATTAATTGAGAAAGATCGAAATTCGACTTGTCTTTCGATTCGACAGAATTGGACAGATGTGTGGGGATAAGGATGGGACTGTGGTCATTCATCTCCGGTTTGTTCGCTTTCTCAGTAGCAAAAGCGCTTCTTGGTTGCTTAGAAGCTAGGGCCCATAGTGGTCCTCTCCCCCCTCCCACATCTGGTGATTGACCACTCCAAAGACTTAGGTTACTAATATAATCGAATTACTAACTGCTTACTTTTGGTGCTTTATATAAGTAGTAGTAAATTCCAGGGATTGGCGTGTTAGGTGAAAAATATCCTCCAAGATAGGGCCAAATGGATAAATGATTGAAAAAGTTTCAACAAAAATGTATTTTTATTATCGATAACAATTTATACATAATTATGTTCGTGAATGATGAAATTTTATTTCTTGTTCATTTTAATAAATGATACAAGCAATCATTTTTAAAGGTATTTTATAAAATTTGAAGTTTTCCGTGAAACAAATGAAGTATGTATAGCCAATCTTAGGTTGACATGTGGCCTAATTAGGGCTCTGGAAATGCAAATCTAGCCACTCTTTTTTTAACCTTTCTTTTCTTTTCCGTTTGGATTCTGTTTAACTTAGAATTTGGTTTTAAGATGTGTAATCTGGTCATCTACGTTAATCCTCAAAATTGCATGCCTTGCCATCCATTGCAACACTGAAGTCGTAGTTTGCACTCATTACAAAAACTTCATTGCATTTTTATGTATGAATGTTATTGCCCAAAATGAACAACAAACGGGGCCGATTTGTTTGAAGGAAAGCCGCTTTTCAGAAAATTGTTTTCCAAC
The DNA here is from genome assembly GCA_019926035.1 of Melaleuca alternifolia. Classification (NCBI taxonomy): domain Eukaryota; kingdom Viridiplantae; phylum Streptophyta; class Magnoliopsida; order Myrtales; family Myrtaceae; genus Melaleuca; species Melaleuca alternifolia. Next base: position 209,338 of record JAGKPW010002330.1, read on the forward strand.
TTTATTTAGATGACAAAAAATTAATCGATATATGGAAAGTATTTTTCCATCGACTGAATATAACAAACTTAAATTATGAAAATATGACTTCTCTTTCTGATAAGAAGGAAATCACTATCCTAAATCACAAAATAAAAAGTACAAACGAACATTTTTCTTTAGAATGATCTCCACGGGAAATATTTTCTGTTGTCATAAAGTTTTCAATGAAACTGATGTACCCAGAAAAAGTGATTTCTTTTCTTCTTCTTCTTTTTTTTTTTTTGCTAAAAAGAGGAAACTGTTTTCCCCAGATCAAAGTATTGCTCTTAGTCCAAGTGAAAATTTTCAATAAATCGAGTAATTTTTCCCATCATCTATATATCAGAAAGTCAGAAAATAATTTCTCGAAAACGATTTTCTTTCAAATCAACAGACCCTAAATATCATATCAAAATAGATCTAGAACAAAACCAGGTGTTTGCCAAAAAAGCAAGCGAAGGAGCCAAATATCAAGGAGAGTGTGTGTGTGTGTTGTGTTTGGCAAGCTACATATGATCAGAATCTGTTCCTGCATGGACTCCTGCTTAAAAGAATTTGCTTCTGAAGGAAGACTCCTGCCCCGCGACCTCTTAGTCATGTCGCAAATCTCTGCCTTGCGCATAGCCATACATGAGTGAGAGAAAGCGTGACTTCCAAAAGGTGGCTTGTCTCGAGTGGATCAGAGAGAATATTTGGTATCTGCGTTGGATAAAGCTTGTATGTCATATTGACGAGTGCTTTTTAAGCGTAAATCACATACGTTTAACGAGAAAATAATAGACTTTCAAATATTGATTACATATATAAAGAGAAAAGCCAATGTCTTAAAATCACAACATTTCTTTATATAGTTGCTTAACTAGCTTCCGTCAAAGCATTTGCTAACAAGGTTCATTATATCATTTTTTTCCATGTTTTTCATTTAACTGACGGTTTTTAGTCGCTTGACAAATTGTCGGTCGAACCATTCTTCAACAATACTGGAATTGCATTGGTCACGTTCCTTTTATAGTCAATCTCAATGAATGAAACCAACTATAGTAGCGGAAATTCATGGTAATTTTTCTTTTGAAACGCCAGTGCGAGAATTGCAATTCATTGTAACATGCATTTTTTTCCATATCTCATTCCACATGTACATGCACTAGAGAAATGTAAATCCAAATGCGGCCTTGCTCACAGATAGATACAGTGGTTCAAAATGGTACTATGACTAGAAGACTGGAAAAGTGTCGCGTGACTTGAAGGATAATAGACCGAAAAGTATGTATTTCAAGATTCCCAAAAAGCTATGAGATTCGTGGGCCTTCCAAATCAAACACTATGCTACATTTCCAGATTCGATATGGACAATTATTTGCTTCCACTTTTACCCGTCAACCTTTACGAGAGAGGACCAACTTGGCCAACCTTCTTAACTGAAACTATTCAACCCTATTAGTTGTTGAGATACACGTGAGTCGTGATAAATAAATTTCACATCAAAGATTTGATATGATATAGAGCAGTTAATATATCAAAATTAGTTGATAACTTATTGACTTAAACTTTTAAGTAAAGGTAAATACAACCAAATATATTGACAGATTCGGACTTGGACTCCTTTTTAGTGATCTCCCTAGACAAATGTATCAGGCTTCTGTTGCGCGCTTCCAAAACTATCGGTTGCTCTCAAGGTCCAGCCGCTGCCCCTGTTTTAGCTTCCCCGTCTCTCTTCTTTCTCTATTTTACTTATTCTGTTTTTTTCTTTTCAATATTTTCCTTTTCTTTCTGAAATTTAAAAAGTACTTACTTTGTTAAGCTTCTCTGCTTAGGATGTCCCTCACGATTGCTAGCATAGCACTTAAAGGGCCATGTCAGCAGTCTCACTTGCCATGTCAGCTGAATGACTAATGTTAATGAAAGAGTGATGGAACCATAAAACAATTTTTTATTGAACATTTTATATAAAAAGAATTAAGCATAAGCGACCATCATATTGGAAACATATGTGAGCTAGCTTGGGTGCTCGAAATCATTTACCACTTCTCATTTCCCAACAAAAGCCCACCCAACTCGAATTTTAAGCTCCACGTCAGTGAAAAGAGAAATTCTCTCAGTTCTAGAAAAAACTCAAAGACCTTGCTTATGTAGTGACAAAGCCTCCCTCGTCATTATCCCAATCCCACTCTTACAACATATCAAAATCATTGGCTTGTTATCAAAACCATTTTTGTTACCATCGGCCAGTTGAATGAAGATTATCATGCTCTTTGGCTGCCAGAGAATGTTGGCAGTATTCTCTGGGATTCTTGTCCTTGCACAAACTCTGTTCTTGGTGTTGAGAAAGCGTTTTGCTATGGCTGCCGACACAAATATCATGCTTCTCACTGCATATGCGACTTTTCCAAAGACTATGACATCCTAATCATCCTAAAGTCCATATACTTTAATTTAAATGGTAGAAGAACATGATAAACATAATAAATTTCATATGACACTCACTGATGTATTCATTCTGGTGAATTAAGACATTGCTTTGGACAAAATGTTTGCATGAAATGACCTGGTTTTGATCTTTGGCGACCACATTAGTGCCGGCAACCATTTGGTCTAGCCACGTAAGATAGTTGGTACTAACCGAACATCTACATAGGCATTTTTCGAGACAAAATTGTCAGAAGAACTGAATTGGCAAAGTTCCAAAATATTTAGGACTGAATTGACTACAGTTTAATAGATTGAAAACCTTTTAGACAATTATCTGAGGGAACATCCTCAAAGTTACCACAACCTTTTTCAGCCCGAGAGACATGGTATCAAAACTAAACATATAAAAACGTAAGGCTAGAACTAAAGAGCGCCGTAAGTAATAGGAGAAGCCTACCGGTCTACTTGTGGAATAGGACCCGCACCCTCTACCACCTCAATTTTGATGATTGAAGGGTTTCTTCTCTTGAATTCTTTGGCCACTTATTGTGGCAGATATCCATCTGATTCACCCATGTGCAAGCAATACAGTTTTATCCCAGCTGAGTGGAAAAAGGATCAGATGTCTGGGGAATATCTCACTAAGATCCACAACAGGAAAAGATGACTGAAAATATTCGTCGGGTCCCAATTCAAAAGAAAGTCTTGGTCAGAGGAATGAAAAAAGAAAACTAGGGTTTTCTTTTAGTTCTCATCTTTCCCGAATAAAGCAGCAGCTGCCCGGGAGAAAAAAAGAAAGAAGAAAGGCGTGCGTTCTTTGAAGAATCAGAGCAGCGCGAAGAAGACAAAGAGCGCCCGGCGTTCTTGGTTTTCGGCCGCACGGATGTGAAGAGGATGATTTTGTTCTATGAACATTTTCATCTAAATTGAGTTTAATTATATGCAAATACTTCAAATTTGAATTTAATGTGCGTGTAAGAAATACTCGAATATGTAAGTGACCGCAATTCTGATTTTTCAGTTATAGTATATTATTTATTATTGACTCTCCTCGTAAATATAGGTGCCAGCACTCGAATTGAATCATGTGAATCTATGATGCTCTTACTATTTTGTTTATTTTTAGTAATTTAATTGTAAAATCCTGTTAGCATTTTCGAGTTAATTTAATAATAGTTTCCTTATGGTAAGCCTTTCTCATCTTGTCAAGAAAAAAAAAACAAGAAGACAGAGAGACTTCAGGCTTGGAAGTTCGAATTAAGCCTGGGACATTGCTACTAATCCAAGCATTCATAACTTTACTAATCTGATGACTACATTATTTTAAGTTTAGTTATTTCATCAATTCCTTTTGTGTTTATGAAAATTTATGATGCATTCATCTTCAAAAACCTTATCAATCATATGTTGCTTGTTTCCATCATCTGTTACTAATCTGATGACTACATTCTCTTAAGTTTAGTTATTCCATCAAATACTGCTTTTCCAAGAGGACAGTCATCTGTTGCTTGTTTGCACATTTCATTTACAGATGCTTTAACTTAGAATTGGATCTCTAGATTTCGATAGAAACCTTATCACTGTAGTCACTTCTCCTTTGAGCCAAAGAGTATCAATGCACTTATTCTCAAAATCCTTCTTAAAGCCATCATGAACTATTGAAAAAAGTGCGCCAGCTAAGTTCATCTGGAAATCTTTGCAAGTGTCTGACATGTTAACCATGTGAGCTGCAATAAGCAATCTCGTAAAGCACAATATGATTCTTTAGAAAACAAAGCAAACAAGGGTATCGTAGTTCTTAGATCCAGGGGAAATATAGATGGTGTATGAAAACGATAAAGATGCTTTTTATCGAAATTTTTTTTGAACTGCCACAGCCCTTATAGGAGCCTTATTTTGGTACCAAAATTTAATGTCGGATAACTTAAGAGTTACTTGAAAAAAAAGAAAAAGAATGATCACTGAAGTGCCGGATTGCTAATCGTGATGCTGGAGATCTAATGTTGCAATATCTCGTCAATTTACCAAACCAATCTTGTTGGTGTACTCTTGCGCTTGCACCAGCAACACAAACAGATGTTGGTGCAAAACCAGACTTGTTGTTACAGTTTTGTGTCTGCATTAGGAGCACAAACATGTGCTGGTGCTAGCATACCACTACACGAGGCTTGCTAATGCAAAACCAAACGTGCCGATGCAGTCTTGAGCACTAGCAACACAACACTACGCCAAGCATAAAATTGTACCAACACTTGTTTTGGATAAGTTCGGCATAAGATCAATCAAAATCTAAACGGAACAACACAACCATATGCAGCATCATTTAAAAGTAAGACAAAAAAATGGGACTTTTAAAAGCATAGACAAAAACATCATTGCCTTTTCATTGAAGTGATTCTTTGCATTCAAATTAACTGAATAATTCAAAGCATACCAAAACCAGCCGAAATCTAGATAAATACAAAACAGTCCCCATCGTCAATCTGAATATGCCTTCCCATTTATATATGTCCGTTCGTGTGCATGTAGCACCCTCAACAGCAAAACCATAGCCAACATCCTTCCATCGGTCAATCTCAAGAATCCCCTCAATTCATTTTCCTTTTGATGGATTTTTTATTTTATTCACAATCCTTGCCTCCTTTCTAACTAGTACTAGAATTACCAATAATTGATCTAACCTTCTAGCTCGATAATCTTCTTCTTTGCATCAATCATTCTCACTTTTCCAATTTGCGCCTAAGACAAAAAAAAAATCTTTTGGGATCACTTAAATTAAAGGACAACAACGTCCCGTGAGGTCCCCATAATCGCACTAAATCAAATAAACAATGACTAACTTTGTCGCTCATTAGATAGAAAACAACAACACACTCACTAAACACAACAAATTACTTGTATTTTCCTTTGCGATATTCCACCATCTAGAACTGAGCCCCAAATTTTTCCCTCCAAAATTGCGCTCTAATTTTTCCTCTAAAAGCACCAAGCCCTAATTTTCCTCCAGAATTGAGTCCTAATTTTCTGCGCCAATTAAGTAAGGGCGGATCACAATGCTATAGAAAGAGAGAGAGATGGCATGCGAGCGGGCAAGTGAGGGTGACCAATGATTAAAGAGAGTGAAGGATAGTGAACGTGAGAGTGAAGGAGATTCAACTACGTCTTCAGTTTGAGTGGTGTGCGAAATTCGAACCGAATTAGGTTATGTGGATTAAAATTATTAACTGGATTTTAAGCAGTTATAGTCCTTGTGGTCGACAGAGATACCTATTGAAGATTTGCTCAAGACTTTGAGTGCATAGTTTTGTTATGTGTAGTATCCCAAGAAGACAAGAAGATGTCTGGGGAATATCTCAATTCGTCGGGTCCCAATTCAAAAGAAGACTAGGTTTTGCTTTTAGTACGTCTTTCCTGAATAAAGCAGCAGCTTCCGCGGGTGGGGGAAGAAGAATGAGAGCTGCGCGAAGAGACATAAAGAGCGCCTGGCGTTCTTGGTTTAAGGCCGCACGGATGTGAACAGGATGAATTTGTGCTATGAATCTTTTCATCTAAATTGAGTTCATTTATTTGTGAATACTTTAAATTCGAGTTTAATGTACGTGTAACAAACACTAGAGCATGTAAGTGTCCATAATTATGATTTTTCACTTATAGTATACTATTTATTATTGACTCTTCCCCTAATTATAGGTGCCGGCCAGTAGTCGGATTGAATCATGTGAAACTATGATACTCTTAATATTTTTCATTTATTTATTCATGATTTAATTGCAAAATCCTATTAGCATTTTTGAGTTAATTTAATAATAGTTTCCTTATGGTAAGCCTTTCTCATCTTGTCAAGAAAAAAAAACAAGAAGAGAGAGAGAGAAAGACTTCAGGCTTGGAAGTTCGAATTAAGCCTGCGACATTGCTACTAATACAAGCATTCATCACTTTACTAATTTGATGACTACATTCTCTTAAGTTTAGTTATTTCATCAATTTCCTTTTGTGTTTATGAAAATATTCATCTTCAAAAACATTATCAATCATATGTTGCTTGTTTCCATCATCTGTTACTAATCTGATGACTACATTCTCTTAAGTTTAGTTATTCCATCAAATACCACTTTTTCCAAGAGGACAGTCATGTGTTGCTTGTTTGCACATTTCATTTACAGATGCTTTAACTTAGAATTGGATCTCCAGATTTCGATAGAAACCTTATTACTGTAATCACTTCTCCTTTGAGCCAAAGAGTATCAGCGCACTTATTCTCAAAATCCTTCTTAAAGCCATCATGAACTATTGAAGAAAGTGCACCAGCTATAAGTTCATCTGAAAATCTTTGCAAGTGTCTGACATGTTAACCATGTGAGCTGCAATAAGCAATCTCGTAAAGCACAACATGATTCTTTAGAAAACAAAGCAAACAAGGGTATCATAGTTCTTAGATCCAGGGGAAATATACATGGTGTATAAAAACGATAAAGATGCTTTTTATCGAAATTTTTTTTGAACTGCCACAGCCCTTATAGGAGCCTTATTTTGGTACCAAAATTTTATGTCTGATTACTTAAGAGTTACTTGAAAAAAGAGAAAAAGAATGATCACTGAAGTGCCGATTGCGATTCGTGATACTGGAGATCTAATGTGGCAATATCTCATCAATTTTTCAAACCAATCTTGTTGGTGTACTCTTGCGCTTGCACCAGCAACACAAACAGATGTTGGTGCAAAACCAGACTTGTTGTTACAGTTTTGTGTCTGCATTAGGAGCACAAACATGTGCTGGTGCAAGCACACCACTACACGAGGCTTGCTAATGCAAAACCAAACGTGCCGATGCAGTCTTGAGCACTAGCAACACAACACTACGCCAAGCATAAAATTGTACCAACACTTGTTTTGGATAAGTTCGGCATAAGATCAATCAAAATCTAAACGGAACAACACAACCATATGCAGCATCATTTAAAAGTAAGACAAAAAAAAAGTGGAACTTTCAAAAGCATAGACAAAAACATCATTGCCTTTTCATTGAAGTGTTTCTTTGCATTCAAATTAACTGAATAATTCAAAACATACCAAAACCAGCCGAAATAGAGATAAATACAAAACAACCCCCATCGTCAATCTGAATGTGCCTTCCCATTTATATATGTCTGTGTGTGTGCATGTATGTAGCACCACCAACAGCAAAACCATAGCCAGCATCCTTCCATCGGCCAATCTCAAGAATCCCCTCAATTCATTTTCCTTTGGGTTAATACCACGAAAAACCCCAAATTTTACCTCATGCGACATATTTATCCTAAACTTTTTTTTGTGACACCAAAAACTCCAAACTTTACCTCTTGTGACACATTTACCCTAAACTATATCTTTTTTTTTTCTCTTCTCTTTTTTTTCCCTAAAAAAAAAAGACTTGGCCAGCGAGCTTCGCCCGCTGCCAAAGCTCGCCGGCCACTACCAGAGGGCGGCAAAGCCCTCGCCGGCGGTCGGCCAAGGCTCGCCACCCTCTGGCCGGCCTCGCCTACAGCCGGCAAGGCTGCCTGGGCAGAGCGATAATGGAGTCACCAAAGGTGTTTCCCTCACTTTTGTTTAGCTCGCGGGTTTTCCTAGTGTTCTTCTTCGGGTCATCTCCTTCTGAGAAATCATGAATGCTTGTTGTCCTACTCAAGCACACCCCTTGTTGACACCTAAATTTTGACGTCCTAAAAATATCATGATTTGCATATAGTGTCAGGAGCATCTTGCATCTAGGAAAGATCATCGGCGGCGACTTGAGAAAGAATTCTGATTGATGAGTTCCGGGGAAAGAAATCTAGCAAAGGAATATCGGGAAAATAATCTTCGAAAAATTAGGGGAAGTGAAATTTCGGTCAAATCTCTTTAGATTTAACCGAAATTTCCATTCCCCCAAGCTTGTAAAGTGTCCGAGCAATGAAATGTTGGGAGGATTTTATTCGGTCAAATCTTTGGGGTCAAATCTCCCAAGAGATTTGACCGAATGCTTAGACTCTCCAGCAAAAGGATGCCCAAGTGTTGATACGAAAGGGGAGATAAGCAAAAGGAAATTTCTGTCAAATCTTTAGAAGATTTGACCAAGATCCTTTTGTCCCCTTTATAAAAGGGGGGTTTCTTTCGATGAGAAGGGGAGAAAAAATACGAGGGGGATGTCACATAATTGATAGACACGACCACATTAAGGGTGCTTTTCTTTTCTCGAACGCAAAGAGAAAGTGCCTCCACAAGCTTTGATTCTGACAATTTGTCCACAATTTTAGCCGATTCTTTTCACTGGTGAGTAAGGGTCATAAGTTTTTCGTCTTTGGTTTCCTGGGGATCGTGGTTGGGAAAATAGCATGGATGAGTGTCGCTTTGTCTCGAGCTTGCTCGAGCCCGTCTGCTTTTCGTTTTTTCCCGAGCTACGTAGGGAAGTTTTTAGTTTTTCTCTTGTCCTTTTTATTATTATTATGTTTTTTGTTAGATTTTCGTTCTAGTTTCCTCGGATTGGGAGGATTTGTTGTCAATTCAATTTGTTTTGAAGCTTCTGTATGCTTATTTTTATTTATGGGGTTGGTTTTGCCAAGTATTGATGCACTTTAGGCTTAGATCTTGCATTATTTTAGTCCAATAATTCAATTCCTCATTGCACCTCATCTATTTGATAATTTGTTTGAGTGAATTTGCTTTGATTTCAATATTTGTTGCATAGTCTTTGTTGTTTGCTGTTTGCTCGCGTATTGTGTCGATGCCAAATCGTTGTTGGTAAGTTGGTCGCGTCTTTTATCCCCCTTAGCATCGCCGAGTTGATTTCCATAGCAAGACAGTGAGATGCGTGGTCTTTCATTATGCTGATATGTTTATTCCTTTCATGCATTTTTTTTAATTTGCTTGTTTTAGACGATAGGCATTATTAATTGTGATTCCGTTTCCTTTTTCGTAACATGCATTGATCGATAGTCCGATCTCATGCTCGAGATATGATTCACAACCGCACGAAATCCAGCCGATCCAATCTCACGCCAGAGATACGATCCATTGATTTGGTTGCGTTTTTTTCTTCTTCTTCATAAAATTCATAAAAAATGCATTTAGGGTTGCATTAAGATAGTTGTATATAGGATTAGTTTTCCATTACATGCATTGCATATACCTAAAAAATCCCCAAAAAATGTCTTTTTGCTGATTTGCTTCATCTTTATTTATTGCTTTGGTTATTGTTCTGTTTATTTGTTTTTTTTTAAATAAATTTTTGCGCACCCGTGTGATCACCGTGCATGTTAGGGAATAAAGTTAAAATCAATTTAAGCTGCCTGCAAATTATTTTTTGAAAATAAAAGAAATTAGTTCTCAAGTCCACGAATTCATAATCTCTAGTTCATAGGGGTGAAGTACAACTCCCAGTACTTTGCATGGGTTTCTAATCGACCCACCATAAATAGATTAGTGACGACTCCATTTGAAATCAATTTGGCATGTTAAAAAAATTGAAACATAAGTCGTGAATTGGTATGAGCTTGGGAGAACTCAAGCTAGGCTAGACTTAGTAATCCATTAGCCGAATCCTAGGTGGTGCACCTTCGGGGAGGTCGCGACACCCCCCCCCCAGTTCCCACCTCCTCCTCCTCCTCCTTCTTGGCTCACTTTTGCGCTATGAAGTCACCAGTCCCACCACGCTTTGTCGCTCTTGTTGCTGCACCTCATCCCGTTCATCGCTCGTCGTCCTCTAGTCTGTTGCTCCGAATGCCAGCGACGGTCTCTTGCATTGAGCATGGCCCCTTTGGCTCCATCTCTTGTCTGACCCTTTTTTCGTGCCCGACGTTCCCTGCTTTCCCTCTTGATCTCTGCGTGTGGCCATGCTCGCTATTTCATCCGGGTCCTACAAATTCTGGACCACCTCTCTTCGGCCACGGTTACTCCCGACTTGCTCTCGCGGGTTCACTCCGTCGCCATCTCTTGCTTCGCCGATCATGCCCAGCTTCACTTGATGGACCACACCTTGAGCCTAATGCTGTCCCCAGGCTTCCTAATTGATTCCGTGACTAGCGATGCCTTCCTTCGAGGAGGCAACCCCGCCCAGATCTAGGCGAGGCAACCTCGCCGGCTTCTGGCGAGGTCGGCTAGCAATGGCTAGCGAGCTCCGGCGACCGGCGGAGTTCATGGGCCAAGTGTTTTTTTTTTTAGGAAAAAAGAGAGAAGAGAAAAAAAAAAAGATATAACCTAGGGTAAATGTGTTACACAACTTTGAGGTTTTTGGTGTCACAAAAAAAAGTTTAGGGTAAATGTGTCACGGGAGATAAAGTTTGGGGTTTTTAGTGTCACAAATTTTTTTTAGAGTAAATGTGTCAAAGTGGCTAAAGTTTGGGGTTTTTCGTGATATTAACCCTTTTCCTTTTGATGGATTTTTTATTTTATTCACAATCCTTGCATCCTTTCTAACTAGCACTAGAATTACCAATAATTGATCCAATTTTCCAGCTCGATAATCTTCTTCTCTGCATCAATCATTCTCACTTTTCCAATTTGCGCCGAAGCCAAAAAATATATATCTTCTGGGATCACTTAAATAAAGGACTACAACGTCACGTGAGGTCCCCGCAATTGCACTAAATCAAATAAATAATGACTGATTTTGTCGTTCATTAGATAGAAAACAACAACACACTCACTCAACTCAACAAATTACTTGTATTTTCCTTTGCGATATTCCATCCTCTAGAACTGAGCCCCAAATTGTTCCCTCCAAAGTTGCGCTCTAATTTTTCCTCTAAAAGCACCAAACCCTAATCTCCCTCCATAATTGAGTCCTGATTTTCTGCGCCAATTAAGTAAGGGAGGATCACAATGCTATAGAGATATATATGACACGTGAGCGGGCAAGTGAGGATGACCGATGACTAAAGAGAGTGAAGGATAGTGAACGTGAATGAATGAGACTCACTAGAGGTGGTGCATGAGCGCGCCAGCAAGGGCGACTGATGATAAAAGAGAGTGAATAATAGTGAACGTGAAAGTGAAGGAGATTGAACGGGAGCCAAGAATACTGAACAACCATACGGCGTCATTTATGAAGACTCCAGCCGCCTTTTGTGGACTTTTTCTGTAATTAAAAAAGCCACGTATCAATGAAAAGTCACGTAATTAAAAAGTCATGTAGGACTTTTGGATGGAAGTTATCATCAGAAGCACTTAAATGAATTTCGAGGTTGGATATAGACTCATTTCTTTTCTCATTTTCTTTTCTACTTGCCCATCATAAGTTTTCTTTTCTGGAACATCATAGCATTAATCGATGACAGAATTATGAACCTTGATTCTCAATAATAGCATCGCAAATGCACGTGAAAAGCTCATACCATAGATACATGAGGATCACCATGGTTGTTTGAGAACCAATTAGAAAAAAAAACTAAACTTCACTTTATTAAAATTAGACAAAGACAAACCTAGTGAGAGAAAAAGGCGACTTACAAAATTAAATGTACTCCCACATTTGTTAGAAACTTATTGTACGCAATTCTTAGAATAGAGGACATATTTTGTAGATAGGAATCACTTTTTGAGGTGAGCCTACCAAATTACTTTGCTCATTTAGTGATTGCAACATAGTCACTTTCCTGAAGCACGTGCTTTTGTGGCCTGTTTGCAGGTTAAATTGGTACCCCCAGTTGAGTACGTAACTTATGATGCGAAAAACAATCTCACTGTAATCAGCTCCCTCACCTTTCGAACCAACAAAAGAATATGGGGACCGATTGGTAGACAGGAAGGGTTGTACTTTTCGTTGCCACCAAACGCTGGCAAAGTCATTGGGCTTTTCGGGAGTGGTGGTGATTTTCTCGAATCCATCGGAGCATACGTTGAGCCATACTCTAACAAGCTCTATCCCTTCAAGTCCGTGGGGTCATTTGGGAGCTCGAAAGCGCCATTCTGGGATGATGGCAATAAGCATACCAATATAAGGAAAGTCATAGTTGAATTTGAAGCAAGTAAAGGGTCATGCATCTGGTCAATCACGTTTCAGTACGAAGAGGGGAACAAAGTTGCGGCAATCAGAGACGCATGGTGGCATTGAAGGAAACATATTCCATATCATAAAAAACGTCCATACGGTATGTTCCTGTGCTTACTCAAGCTTCATAAAATGCTTACCGAACTTGTACTGCCTCCGTCGGCAGAACTCTTTCAAGACTTATGAGTTTGATGATTATTTCTACTACTGCAGATCAATATAGATGATGCAGATGAGTATGTCACTTCGATCTCCGGGTATATTAGGAGCCGAATTACTTCTCTCACCTTTCAAACTAACAAAAAAACGATTGGACCTATTGGTAAAGAGATTGGAAGGCACTTCACATCTCCTGCAACGGGTGGCAAAGTCGTTGGATTTTACAGGAGGAGTGGTGAACATCTTGAAGCAATTGGAGCATACTTTGAACCGATCCCGGATTTCTATCCAATTAATCAATCGGCCCATTCGGAGGCCTACATGGACGTGGTTGGGACGACAGGAAATTTGACGGTGTGAAAGAAATTCAAATAATGCATGACGATGTTATTTATTATGTTATGTTTGTATATGACGAGTGGTGAACAAGTATGCTTAGCTATATACGGTGGTCAAAACGGAGAAGGCAAGGCCGAGGTCACCGGGGTTAGTGTTCTTCTCCCTCTTCGATTCGTTTCTGTTTAATTTCTTAAATCTCATTAGTCAAAACAATATTGATATGTGCCCGGTCACGTGATATGGTAAAATCAAATTTGACAAATAGGTTTTATTTACACCACTCATCCAATTTTAAGAGATACTTTTGAGCTTTCGCAGATTAGGTTGGATTATCCACGGGAGTACTTGACATCGGTCTCTGGATACAAACGAGAGCAAGAGGACGACATTGAAAAATGCTATCGTTCAATCGCTCACATTTTACATTTATAGATGGAGATATGGTCCCTTTGGCAAGGAAAGGGGGAAGTACTTCTGGTATCCATCGACGGGGAGCAAAATCATCGGCATTTGTGGAAGATACGGCGAGACTCTCAACGCCATAGGGGTGTATGCAAAGCCCATAGAGGAGCTGCATCCTTTCAGAACCATTGGACCCTTTGGAGGCTCCAGGGGGGCTCCATGGGATGATGGAGTGCATATTGATGTGAGGGGATTCTATGTGATTGCCAGCAACATGATTCACTCCATCGGGATTGTGTACGATGACAATGGTTCTGTCATCGAATGCCCTCAATGAGGCGGAGAAGACGAGTCTGCGGGCATCAGGGTTAGGGCCCGTTTGGTTCAGCTTTCGGAATGCCCATTTGGCCCCGAAAGCCCATTTGGCCAAATTTTTGCTGTTTGGTTTAGCATTTGGATGGCATTTTGGAGATGCAATTGCATCTCCAATGCAGACCGAAGGCCTTTGGGCCAAAGTAGCTCCTAAGGTGCATTCGCAAGTTGCATTCTCGGGATGCAACTTGCCTATTTAATGAAAATTACCGCGGAGTTCCCATTTTACCCTTATTTATTGTCAATATTCCAGTTTTGCCCTTAAGAAACCCTAAACCTGCATTTTTCTATTCTTTCTTCTTCTCTCCACTTCCGTTCGCGTGCTCTTGCTCTGCCTCCCTCTCCTGCTCTGCCTCCTGCTCCGCCTCCCTCCTCCTCTGCCTCCTGCTCCGCCTCCCTCTCCTTCTTGGCTGCTCCGCCTCCCTCGGTTGTCCCTCCCTCTCAGCTGCTCCGCCTCGCGCTCCACCTCCCTCGGTCGTCCCTCCCTCTCGCCTGCTCCGCCTCGTGCTCCTCCTCCTCTCGGTCATCCCTCCCTCTCCCTCTCACCTCCATCTCCCTCTCGGTCGTCCCCTGCACCGCCGAGTCTTGGTCATCCCTCCCTCTCCCTTTCAACTATCCCCTACTCCGCCGAGTCTCGGTCTTCCCTCCCTCTCCTTCTCGATCGTCCCCTACTCCGCCTCCCTCTCGCCTCCATCTCGCGTTGACTGGCGGGCGGCTAGGGTTTCTGCTGATCTCGCGCGTACAGGAGGAAAGAGGAAGAAGATGATGGAGGTGGGCTGGGCTGCTCGCATGGCTAGAGGGAGATGGGCTGGGCCAAGCCCACGCGCAAAGAAGAGGGAAAATGACAAAAAAAATGAAGGAAATTTTTAATACTTTCCTTTAATAAAAATTTCCCAAAAATACTAAAAAATGATCATATATAGAATGTGACTGCATGGAAATAAAATTGAAGGACTATAGTTTATTATAATGAAATGGCTTTTTTCTTTAATTAAAAAGATATCATTTAATGTGTAAATTTGTCAGTATGCCTATTTTACATTATTGTAAATGTGAAAACAATATTTTCTCTTCAATTCCAAACAAATTAAAGTTTAAAAAAAATAAAATTAATTACAACAAAGCACTTTCCAAATATATGTTTACCAAACAACATTTCCTCAAAGTTGCATCTCAAGGCAGTTTTTAGTTATAATTTACCAAACAGTATTGCATTTCACCAAACCCCTTTAAGCTAAAGGCGTTTGCATTTTCCCAATGGCTTTCCCCAAAAGCCGAACCAAACTCACCCTTAGTCCATATCTCAGTCCTCCTCTCTCTCTCTCTCTCTCTCTCTCTCTCTCCCTTCTTTCTATTTTCTGTCTGGAAGTCGTTCGCGGAGTTATGCATTGACATGCATGCATGTTGCTTACCCAATGTTGTCAGCCGCATGTGGCACAGTTTCTTTTCATCGAAGACTGAGGCACTGCTTTTGGCATCCTACACCTAGGATTTATCGTTCAAATCTTCCTCTGTCATCGCAAGTGAAACATATTTGGCTTTGCTGCTCCCGCAGGTCTTTCTAAATTATCCCAAGGAGCGTCTTTTTTCGATATCCGGTTGGACGGACAGAAAGGGAAACACTCCTTGCCCTACCATCCACGACCTGGAAATACATACCACGAAGACCACCTACGGGCCATACGGATTGACAGAATGGTCGATTAATGCTCGTAAAACGTTGAGGGAATTCCGAATCCCAAGGCTCTCGGGTGATGGGAGGATCCTTGGCTTTTTTGGAAGGGCGGGAAGACATCTTAATTGTATCGGAGCGCGTTTGGAACCATATTGAGATTAAGCTACCTCCCTCCCCCAAGCCTTTGTTTTTCTTCTCTGGCTTGTGAAGGGACTGCGGGGATCTTCTTCTTTGTTTCCTCTTTAGATGAAGTTTAAAGGAACTCCTTTCTTTCATGCATTCATCATGGCAAGTTTCACGTAATGTGATGATCAACCTCGAGAAAAATCCGAGGCACGGCAGATGCTGTATTTGGATGGGAATAGACATCGCACTCGTAAAAGAGACGAAAATGAAGAAAGTAATTGCATGAATAAATTGTCTGGGGACTATTTCTGAATTCGAGCCAGCAACACTTGTAATTAGTAAATTACATGAATAAAACTTCTCAAGCAAAACATGACAATTGGGTTTTCTAATTCAAGGACATGGCACCCGGCACTCCAACTTTCATGTTAGCTCGTGAAGAGAGATCGAAATTGTTATATGGGGTTAATTTTAAATGTATGCACGTACAGCATGGGTAATCTTCTTTCCTACATAATTCACATCCATTATAATTTATTTCCGTAGAGTTCGCCCATTTTTTTTTCAAATTAATAGCAATGTATTGTCCAAAGGTCTAGGAGTTTTATTTAGAAAATTTCGTACTTTTCCCTTAATTGTAATTGATTTTTCACAAAATTAGTCCCCATATAAATACCTACAAATATACTTATTCTTCATTTGATAATTTACAAAATATTGCGTTTCTCTCTATCTTTGCATCACAGTTCTCAACTTTATATCAGAACCTTATTCTTATGTGAAGAAGTGGCCATCGAGCATGTTTTGTCACAACCCCAGCCGCATTAGCCGTGTTTTGCCATGATGTACATAACAACGCCAGCCACACCTCGGGATATCTTCGCCAGTCCACGACCTTCCATAGTTGTCTGACGTTGTTCTTCCACTAATCGTTTCGAAAAATGAACACCACCACAAGAGTCGCTACGCTCGAAGGAAATAGGTCATGTGGAATTTCGTTACGAATGACCGTCGTGCGCCTCCTCAAAAGCGACACCTTATCTTGGATCCACCACCGTCGATGCTTTTGACCATCGATCGGTTCAGTCAAATTGGTCTGACCCTATCTGCCTCATCCCATCTCCCTGCTTCTGCATGCAAGTTGGAAAGAAGCGCATGGTATACCACAGTGATCTGGCTTCGACTTGAACGGGTGATCGGCCACCTAACAGCTCAACCCTATGTTCTTATGCATACTACACGCTCCTAGGAAAGCACCCAAATACTATTGACTGGCTCAAAGGCGAGAGGCCTTTGTTGAGCTCCAGAGCTGCTTCAAAATGGCCAGCTCCGTCAAGAAGATGATCTCCTATACAAGCGCAGTGCATATTTGTTGGCTCTAGATTCCGACACCGCGTGTCTTTAAAGTACTCCCTTCTCATGGAACACATTTCTTCTAAGCAAGAACTAGATTTATAACTTCTTGTGCACTTACCCCTACATTTAATTATGAATTTCTGTTTCATCATGCATAGTACTTAACGACTGGTTGATATACCTTTCTCCAAAATTGCATCGCTAGAAATCCCCTTACTTATTTTTGAAATTAAGAATATCCATATATTTTTGATACTTTGATTGTCAACAATTGGTTGCTATTGTCTTTTGCTTTTATTGTTGCTTCAAGTTAATTACTAGTCCGAACTTTGGTAATTTTAATTCGGGTGTATCATGACTAATGGTCAACACTTTTTCGCTTACGTTACCATATTTGACATGTTATACGGAAATTTATGTCACAATCGTTGCGCCCACATACTTTAGCATTCTTATAGGAATTTACTGATATTAAATCAAAAGGTGCACGAGATTTTTTTTTTGAAGTTGTACTAAAAATTTCAAAATTTATTTCTATATATTCAAGTGTAATACAGACTGTAATACAGACAATGAACTTATTTGCCACTTATTAAAATATGTTTGGGAACAGTAGTATTGGTTGAACAACAGACATAATTAGAAATATAGACAAAATGACCAAAATGCCAATAAATGATTGAAAAAAAAAATTGTAGTTTGTCGATGAAGCTCATGAACATCTCTATCTCAAGCAGAGTCCTCCGATAATTATTCATGTAATTATTTTCTCCATTCTCTTCCGAGAGCCCAACTTCCCCCACTACGTTTTAACGGGCGTTTTTCACTCCCCCTGCCGCTCATCCTCTTCAACTTTTGGTTGCTCCGCCGCATCAGAGCAGCTCTCATCCTCCTCCTCCGGCTTTGGTGGCCGCCGCCTCGCTGAACAATTCAGCAAAAACACGAGCTCGAACTCATTACCCTATAGCGCCATGAAAAGATTGAAGACGTGCTCGAATTCAGGTCCCAAAATGAAAGCACAAAGTTGGACGCGACCTGAGAATCTACGGAATCACACGGTGACTGATTAGGTCTTAGCTCGCGAACGAACAAGGTCGAGTCCATAACTGCGAAGAACACCTCTGCAGAGCAAGTTGTTTAAATGCAACGAATCAAACAAAGAAGCTCGGAGGAGTAGAATGGAGGCAATGGAGTAGAAGCAGAGTAGGAAGAGAAAGTATCGTGAGTTCGGCGCCGTCGACTCGGTAGGAGGCCGTGAGGATGCCAAGGACGAGGCCGAGAGAGCCGAAGACGAAGAGGAGATGGCAAGAGCGATCTCCTTGTAGAAAACGAAAGGAGAGTCTAATGGCATTCCATTGGGTTTATGATGGGCCAGCTAAAGGTTTATACGGAAAAAAAAAAAAACAAAGCCCGATCAGAAATGGGTCTAGATGGGATTTAATCGTACCTATATTTTAACCCTTTTTTACTGGGCTGTGCATAGCTATTAGTACAGCCATTAAAGTATAATTTGGCCTCTACTATTACTACAATAATCATTTGACTGAAGTTTTCACATGTGACATTGATCGAAGCTAAATTCCTAAATATTAAGAAATCTAGTAATTTTATGGATATCCAATTTATTGTCACTGTTAAAAATTAATTCAATACTAAATGATATTTTATCATAATGGAATCATACATCAAAAACTACGGGCACGAATATATAATATGGTCCGCGTGTTATTAGATTAATCACTTGACTAAAATTTTCTCATGTGATATTGATCGAAACTAGATTCCTACATATCAATAAATATAGAAAAAAAATTTAGATGGGGCACCATATCCATGCTTTAGCACCTGAGTGTTTAATCCAAAACCTTATTGAAAAGTTTTTACCCGATTCGTCCAAAGAAATGGACGATCTAGAGAGGTGTATCAGCTTGTGCAAACAAAAGGGAAATAGATGCTAAAGTACAAATTGAGTAGATGACAATACTGCTATAGAAGGTAAGTCCGCTGTCGCCCCACCCCTTCCCCTTCAGATAATCTTGAAGAGCAGACCACCGTGACTAGCAAACCAGGGAGCGAGCACTAGCGACTCGACTGCCATTAGCTGGATGAGGATGTTGAGGGGTGGGCCTGAAGTGTCCTTCAGCGAATGGCCAATGGTCCTTCCTTTGTTAGCAAGTCGGAGAAGTTCTCGTTCGTCATCTTCAAGGTGCATGGTCCTCGCATACTCCAAAGCACCAGCCTGAAAGCAAATTCAAGATATTAAGGGGAGGAAAAAGAAAATCTGTTGAGTCGGGCAAGTTCTCTTAGCATGTCAAATACTAGCTGTCGAGCAGTTGGAGCAGCTGCATACCCAAATGTCCTTTTCCGCTTGGATCCGTGCTCCACCAGCTTTGGATGACGAAATTGCACTCTATTCGAAACCAAACCCATCAAATAAATAATATTCATCAGGAAACTATAATCAGATGAGACAAAATCTCCCACATTGTCATAGATATGATGATAAGAGCATTACTATCAACAGTTCACCAACCTACACCAAATTTTGTCCAACAATCAAGAAACTACAATATCTTAACCCAATTTAGGAAGCCTCCTATACAGATACCGACGGTGCTATACTTTTTTAACAAAATCTGTGTCCTTGATCATTTAATTGTCCACTGCAGTCTAACATACTTTTTTTTATTTCAATTTTATAATATTTTTGTATCACCAGCACTAGCATTGTCTTTATTTATTTTTTTTCATTCGGATATTGAGCTTAAAATCCTTAGCCAGGCTCACCCCATGATAATCCTTAATTTTCTTGATATAATGGCTACACGTGGATAGGTAGATCGAACCTAAGCAGGTGACTGTAGGCTGAAAAATAAATATGCTTGCTCATCTCCTCTCAAATTGTGTTTAGGCCTACTAGATAAACTTGTCCAGATTGTCAAATTCATGATCGGGTCTAATGTGGTGGTTTATTTGAGGAAAAGGCAATCATTGTTTATTGTGATGCATTTCTTTCGCTAGAAAATTAAGTTAAGGACTGGAGGTCTATTTAGCATTAAGAAAAAGAATTTAGACTACGTCTTCCTCTTATGATGTTCTCCCATCCGTGTATGCTAAAGAACAAGGGTTTGATTCTTGATCTCAACTTACAATTGTTGAGATGAGATATATCATATAAATACAATACAAGTGTTACACTTTATAAAGAAACAATATAACAAAGGTAAGTAAAGATGTCATTTATTACAAGAATTGTCAATCACTCGATTCTAATATCTTCTGAGAATCATCTTGTGATTTCGATTTGATATCTGTCAAATCTTCCTCCTTGATTGATAGATCATTGCCTTTACGCCCCCTCAAATTGGGAATTGGAGAATCCCAATTTGCGACATAAGTTTCCAAATGCATTTCGAGACAATGGTTTCGTGAAGAGATCAGCAACTTGATGCACAGAGGGAACATACTTTGTCACAAGTGTTCCAAGAGCCACTTTTTCTCGCACATAGTGATAATCCAATTCGATATGTTTAGTTCTTGCATGAAACACTGGATTAATCGACATATAAAGCGCACTGATATTATCACAAAATAATATCGGTGGGTTGGATAGATGAATACCCAAATCTCTCAAAAAGAATGATATCCATGTAATCTCTACAGCCGTTGATGCCATTGCACGATACTCTGCTTCAGCACTAGATCGAGCAACTGTTCGTTGCTTCTTGGCACTCCAAGATATACAGTTGCTCCCTAAGAAAGTACAAAATCCGGTAGTTGATCGTCGAGTCAAGCGACAACCTGCCCAATCTGCATCACAAAAAGCATACAAGTCCAAAGTTGACTTGGAAAAGATTTGCATGCCTCGATCTATTGTGCCGCTGATATAACATAAAATTCACTTTCACAATTTGAAAATGACTCACAGTAGGTTGATGCATGAATTGATAGACAAAGTTGACTGCATACGAAATATCTGGACGTGTAATCATGAGATATTGAAGAGCTCCGACAACACTTCGATATAATGTAGGATCTGAAAATAGTCTTGCATTTGTATTAAAATGAGAACTAGTGGCCATAGGTGTGGAAACTGGCCTGCATCCCTCCATTTGTGCACGTTTAAGAATTGACAAAGCATATTGTCGTTGGCACAAATAGAGGCCCCCAGAGAATGTCTGAACCTCCACACCTAAGAAATAGTGTAACGGCCCCATATCTTTCATGGCAAATTCGTTACTTAATGTAGAGATGAACTTATCAAGCAAGTTTAGATTATTACCTGTAATAATCATATCATCTACATATAAAAGTAGAGCTAAAATGCCATGATCTGATTTTTTAATAAATAATGAAGGATCCACAATGCTGCAAAAGAAACCAGATGCCAAAAGAAATTAGCTAAAGCGATCAAACCAAGCTCTTGGTGCTTGCTTAAGGCCATATAAAGCTCTCTCCAATTTGCAAACATAAGATGGATGCTTTTTGTCCTCAAAACCTGGTGGTTGCTCCATATAAACAGGCTGCGACAGAAAACCATGTAAGAATGCATTTTTAACGTCTAATTGTTTGATGGGCCAACCATTAACAGTAGCAATGGTGAGAACTGTTCTTACACTTCCTGGTCGAACGACTGGCGAGAAAGTCTCAAGGAAATCTACTCATGCTACTTGAGTATATCCCTTGGCGACTAATCTTGCTTTCAATCTTTCTAATGTACCATCATCCTTCAACTTAGACTTCAAAACCCATCGACATCCAACAATATTAGTATTTGAAGGACGTGGGACAAGAGTCCAAGTTTTATTCAAATGCAGTGCTTCGAGTTCCTCTTTCATTGCAGCTGACCATTTTGGATGCTTCAAAGCAGAGTGTACAGTGGTTGGCTCTTTCGGTATAAAATCCATCATGTGTAAATTGGCATATTTTGGATTAGGCTTCACAATACCAGCACGTGCTCGAGTAATCATTGAATGATTTGGAGTGGGTGAACCTTCTATTGAAGAATCATGAGAAACATCCATAGAGGAATTTTCATTTGCCAAATTGCATGGGGAATTGAGCAAAGCCAGCGATGAATCACCAATTTCAACATTATTTCTGTGAACATGTGATTCACTTCCATCAATGTGGTCTTCATGAACAGTATTATCAGCAATACAATTTGATAAGCCATCATGGGATTGATCAGAGTTATCAGAGAGTGCACCTTGTTGCAAATACAAAGGTGAAAAATCTGAGTCTGATGCTGTATTATTTTGATTTGGCCAGCTCATAAATTCAGATATCTCTGCTTTATCGCTTTGATTCCAAAATAATGAGATAGGCATAAGATAAGGAAATATGGTCTCATCAAAGACAACGTGTCGTGATATATAGATTTGGCCAGTTGGAGGATAGAGACATCAATAACCCTTGTGACGATCACTATAGCCAAGAAACATGCATGGCAATGACCGAGCATTGAACTTATTTTTGGTGTAGTCCCTGAGGTAAGGAAAGCACCTACAACCAAAAACTCGCAAAAAATTATAATCTGGTCTCCTACCAAATAAACATTCATAAGGTGATTTCATGTCCAACCGCCTCGTCGAAAGTCGATTCAAGAGAAAAACTACCGTTTGAAAGCATTCAACCCAATATTTTTTAGGAATTCCACTTCGATGAAGCATAGTCAAGTCAATTTCACATATGTGCCTATGTTTTCGCTCGGCAACTCCATTCTGCTCCGGAGTATTTGGGCAAGACACTTGATTAATGATGCCATTATATTGCAAATAAATCAAGAAATCCGCTCGATTGAACTCTCCTCCATCTGATTGACAAATTTTGATATGCCCTCCAAATTGCCTTTCCAAATATTTCTCAAAATTGAGAAAACATGCATAAAAGTCAGATTTTTGCCGCAATGGAAACAACCAAGTGTATCGTGTATAATCATCCACAAAGCAAACATAGTACTGGAACCTTTGAAATGAAATAATTGGAGCCTTTCCCCACAAATCACAATGTATCTTTTCAAAAGGCTTAGTAGTACTAGATTTAGAAGGGAAAAAGGCAGTTTAGATGCTCGACCCATTTGATAACTACCACATATGGTAGTAGGTTTATTCCAAGTAGTAACGATAATATCGCCTTTATTTTGCAGGTAACAGACCGTCATTGATTGTGGATGTCCCAACCTTTGATGCCACGTACTTTCATCAACTGTCCTGAATCGATTCGAAAATAATGCTTCTTTTGGCTTCTTCAAGGTATATAGATCACCTTCACGATTTCCAATTGTCAGAACTTTTCCTGTTTTCCTGTCCTTTATCACAAAACCAGTGGCAGAGAACTCAAAATTTAGAGGATAGTCAGATGTAAATTGGCTCACTGACAATAAATTCTTTTTCATGTGGGGAACAAGTAGAACATTTTTTAAATCAATGCTCTTCCGACCCAAATTGATATGAGCATCACCAGTATGAGAAATTTTAAGCGAATCACCATTACCAACCATAACGCTATCTTTTCCTTCATCTCCGGTCATGTGATTTGAAGCTCCAGTATCAGTGAACCATTCAGAATCCTGACTATCTCCAATAGTAAAAGCGGCAAATGCCTTTGGAACATCTGATGGGAGGAAAGATTGATTAAATCGATTAAAACGATCCAAAGCAATATGTCCTTGCTTGTTACATATTTGACAGGAAACGATTTTGTCTGATCCTTTCACAAGCTTCTCAATCATGCTTTGATTGAATTGTGGCTTGTGACCCTGCGAATGCGCAAAATCAACTCGAGAATTTTTCATTCTTGGACCATTGTGAGAAAATCCTCTTCCATGGGAAGAAAAATAATTGTTGCTGGAATGTTGGAACTGTTTGCCCTTTTTGTTGCCCTTAAAATTATTTCTTTGACCAAAGAAAGCCGTCCCATGTTGAATTGTAAGAGAACTTTTATTAATGAGCTGGCTCTCAAAGCTTTGTAGTTGTGAAATCAGATCAGAGAATATTGGCATTGGAGGCTTCAACATGGAGGTTGTGAAGGAATCATATTGATCACCTAATCCATTCAAAACAAAGAGACTCTTTTTTTTGTCCTCAAGAGGACATCCGATAGCAGATAACTCATTAAAATATTTTTGAAAAATGCTAAGATACTCGTGAAGAGATGAATAATTATCTCTCTGACATTTTTGAATCTGCAGAAAGATTGAAACTTCACGTTCTTCAGAAACCTTGGCCAAAATATTTTGCAAAGCTAACCAAACCTCGACAGATGTTTTCAAGTCTACTACTTGAGCAAGAACTTCTTCTGAAAGTGTTGCAATGATCCATCCTCGCAGAAGGCGATCTGACCTTCTCCACTGCAAAAATTCTGGATTTGCCACTTCCTCTGAGACTCTAGCTTCTTTTCCAGAATCAGAGGGGGTGAATATTGTTGGACTCGGCATTTTGTGCTCGCCATCAATAAATTCGACGAGATCTTGACTTTCAATTAGTACAAGCATCTGAGCTCTCCAACAAGAATAGTTTGTTTGTGTCAGTTTCAGTGACACAAAATTGCTAATGTTCAAAGATGATGGGTATGGATACTTAGGATTGGTGGAAGCCATGGTGAAGGATCAATTTCTTTCGAAGAGATCCTCTGATACCATAAAGAACAAGGGTTCGATTCTTGATCTCAACTTACAATTGTTGAGATGAGATATATCATATAAATACAATACAAGTGTTACACTTTATAAAGAAACAATATCACAATGGTAAGTAAAGATGTCATTTATTACAAGAATTGTCAATCACTCGATTCTAGTATCTTCTGAGAATCGTCTTGTGATTTCGATTTGATTTCTGTAAAATCTTCCTCCTTGATTGACAGATCATTGCCTTTATATGCGTCATGTATGAATTGTAAGGTAGTGGTGCGCCTATGACAATGAGGATGATGGATAGATAAGTCAGCGAGGGCCATGGCCTAGTATCGTAGAGGTAGATTAGTTCAGCTAGAAGGGGTAGAGAAAAATAAAATTTAAGTTTTTCCATTGTGATTAAAGTTACTCATATGAATATGATTTTATTTGTTACCATCAATCCTATAAATTAGTTGGAATGATCCCTCGATCATGTGTTAAAATATCTAAATATTAAATCATACTTTTATTTAATAATTTAAACTTTTAAAATAATTAGAAGCAGTCACAAAAAAATTTGCATGGCCCCTTAGTTGCCTCCCTCGTGCTCAATCTTAGGCCTAAGTCCAGGGTCCACTTATTATTTATACATCATGTTGGCAGTAAAACATAGCACAACTATTTTTTATTTTGACATCAGTGAAATAAAAATGAATATAAGTTTCATATTTGGTTAAGAAAACATTATAATTACATGTGTCTCAGCAGAAGACAAACACAATAGGAAATGCATTTAGTGAGACATTGAAATTAGCTCTCAAAGTAGAACACACACAAAAATCACTAATTTTTACCACTGAATGCTAAGAAGAAAAAAAATTTTCTTTCAAAAGTTTCTCCCCCAAGGAAGAAATGGTGTTTCTGGTCTCCAGTGAAAGCAGGCCTGTCGTAGAAATTTTTGTTATTTATGCTTGTGTTGCATCATAAGGTATAGGCTTCAAATTTATTATTGAAAATAATTCGAGACGGATGGAGCAAGTAAATAAAAAGGAATGGTGGGATCACATTCTTTTGGCTTTTCTTAAGACATCAGATTCATGATGTTAAGCTGAACCAACCATGGCAATGCAAAGCAACTGCTGATTGTAATTCTACAGAAACGCCACTAAAATTATAATCAAAATAATAATATCTTGCTGTAATTTAGCTTAATAAATAGAGTTCCAAATGTGCTCCAATGGAATCGAGATGCGATCCAGACCATCGATAAAAGCCGATGATTTTGCCACCAATAACATCCGATGGCATAGAAACTTTCTTGCCCCTTTCTTTGCCAAATGGTCCATAGATGCATCTAGTGGTATGGACTTTTGGGAGATTGGATGAGTGTGGGTGGAGAACCTCCGGTTTCTCTTATGCAACCTGATGCACAAACGAAATGCTCCTTGGTGTAATTTAGCTTGACCTACACAATCAGCCAATATAATCTTCTTTTAACTTTCACTTTCTAGCAATATTGAAATATGTGATGATTCGTTAACTATCTAAAGTGCCGCATTTGATGGTCATACTTTTTTCTTTTGCTTGCCTTTTACTTTTCTGCTTTTACTTATCACCAAAATCTTCTGACCACTTTAGTATTTCTCTCGTAATTCTACAATATCATTTGTATTTTTATTAAATCCGCTGCCGGTATACCTTTTGTCTGCTCTACCTAAGTGAAGTGAATTTCTTTTTGTAATTTTGGGCGATTTCTTTATTGAAGCAAAATGTTGTTCGGTTTGTTTATGTCGATTTAATAAATAAAGAACGGGAATTTCATTGATTATGTTCATTCTTTTCGAACTGAAAATGGGGTTGACGCTAAGATTGGCAAGGGTGTGGTGGCCCTTGCCTCATTCTGGTAAGGATCGGAACGTCCTTTGCCGATTGTCACCAATGGCGTCTAAGCCTTCAATAAAAAAATAATAATATGAAAAAGAAAAAGAAAGATAAAAAATTATATAATTATAAAAAATCTAAATGTGTATGTTAGTGCCGTTTGAACTATGTCATGTCATAGAATGAATGGCATGAACGTTATTGATTTTCAAACAAAATTAACCAAAATGAACTAATTTGATAAAATGCGAAATGTTTTAGGACTAAAATGGATCAAATTAAGAAGTTTAGTATTAAATTAATACTTTAGTATCAACGCTTAAAAAGACAACTCGACTTCACCCATTCTTGATATCGATGTTCAGAGGACAAATTAACATGTACGGAGAGTTTTAAAGGTAAAATAGGCAAGTCTTTCATGCCACTATCGCATGATTAATATCAAGATGATGATCGAATTACAATACATTTATTTGCACCAATCGGGAGTTTGATTAAAGGACTGCTAGGACTAGAGTCTCAGTGGCCTGGAACACTCAATTTGGAGTCTTGC
Organism: Melaleuca alternifolia; assembly: GCA_019926035.1. Taxonomy (NCBI): domain Eukaryota; kingdom Viridiplantae; phylum Streptophyta; class Magnoliopsida; order Myrtales; family Myrtaceae; genus Melaleuca; species Melaleuca alternifolia. The sequence goes on from JAGKPW010002330.1 coordinate 236,252, forward strand.
AGCTGCCACGGATGCTCTTAGCTTGAGATCAAGGTAGGTAGACATGATCATCGGAGATTCGAGATTATTGCCCATGGATGCTCAAGGTTGAGGTGGTGAGCCATGTCATTTGACATGCCTTTTCCCGACGCTGCCGAGAAAGAATAAACGCCTTCTCTAAAGCCACCTTCTTCGCTCTTCCCATTTGCGGTCTTCCTGACCCTAATCATCCTCTTCATCTACTTCACTTTCCTCACTTCCCCTGTCACGTCCCAAACCTCGAGAACATGCACATCCCTTAGTGCTCAACTAAATTGCGACGTTCCTAGGATATGTCGCCGACCCAATCGATTTTGCACAAGCGGAAGCAAATTAAACAATCCCCGTACAACTTTCAAACATGGGATAGGAAAGCAGAACAACAAAATTTACACAAAATATATCTTATAAATAACCCCGAGTTCAGATACACAACAGACTAAACAAAAAAAAACTACTGAGCTATCTAATCTTCGGGTCCAGTCAAAAAGGCGTGCTCAAAAATCCATCACTTGTGGGACCCCATAACGGTTCATATTGCACCTCCACTTAGGGACCTGGAAAATTGTAACCACGATGGTTGAGACAATGTCTCCACAAGTCTACCCCCTAAGCCCCGATTAGGAAGAAATTCACATAGAGGCAGCCTAACACACATCAAACAATCCTTACCTCACCTTAGCACCTCCCTGCACATGAGTACAACTCATACACATATATGTAAAGCAAACATTTCTACCAACTAGCACATTGCACATCAATTATGAAATACTCACAAACATCACGATTATAAGGTTCAATCTGATGTTCCGATGTTTCTTGACTTGCGAAAAGTTCTCGCCTCAGGTCCTTGTCACAACATGCAATGCAAGGGCAGAGGCGTTACATATCGCCGTCCCTCTCCCAAGCCGCAAGGGTAGAGGCATTACGTATCGCCGCCCCTCTCCCGAGCCCATATGTTATCCTCATCACAACTCGAGAAGGTTCTAAGCATGCCACAAATCAACCATATCACCAAATATGCACTATCCAGCAAGCATTATATCAAGAACAATCACCAAACCAAAATCGGCCCTAATCAGCAGAAATAGGGCCACTCGTGCGTCTCCAAGTTTAAATCCAGAAACATAATCAAACGAGTTTGGAGAATTCTCAAATTTTAATATGTTATAAGGGACACTTAAACTAACATTTTTCATCAAGACACCTTGACCCAAATCCTTCTGTATTGAGAGTAGTAAATCACTCAAAACATTACAAAAACTGTGTCCGTTTTCAGAGCTCACGTCTTTAAAAATCAGCTTGGTTCGAGATCCAAAACTTGTCCGTTTGAGCTGAAATTTTAGTATGTTATACTAAAATATGTGAAAAACAACTTTCCCGAATAAACTATTTCGAAATTCGGACCCTAAGAGCTGATAAAAATCCATTGAACTCCAAAAGGTCACAAACTCCAGCAAAAACAGGGGTTCTGTTTTGCTTAAAACGAAACTGAAATAATATTATTTTAAATTCATAAACTCTTGAGTAAAATATATGTTATATCTGAATATGTATAAAACATTTCTCAAGAAGGAATCGACCTCCAAATCTTATCCAATTTCGATCCACAAAATTGGCAAACAGCAAACATCCAGTAGACAGATTCAAGATAAATCCACTAAACTAAACTAAATCATCCTTGCTAATGTCAATCCAACCTAAAACTAATCTAATCAAGCTAATCAACACCAATCTAACCCATAAGTGTAATCACCACCTAAGAAAGGATTAGAGAGTTCACTCGCCTGATTAGATAATAAATCGGTTCATGGCGACGGCGGCACGAAGACGAGCAAAACCTGAGCCTACGGCAACTCCAAAGAAGGCTCGGAAGAGGCTGAGCTGCGGTGAAGCTCACACAGCAAAGAGGGAGGAGTGGGCAGCAAAAATGGAGAAGAAAATGAATGAAGAAGAAGAAAGAGGAGGAAGATGCGTTACTTTATGCTGGTAGGGGGACAAGAAGCCTTAAAAGTCCACCAAAAATATCCCAAGCACTTGAGAGGAAGCCCCAAAAGTCCAAGGGTCCTCCAATGGTTGATTTCTTCTCATTTCTTCACCAAATAAAGCCGTTTTGGAGCCCAATTAAATCCCTTGATCAGCCCCTACGAATTTCCACCATTTATTATCCCAATTACTCAATTTGGTAACCCAAAAATCTAATTAAAGAGACCCATCCGAATTTCCAAGAATTTTCTTTGTCCAATTTGAATCTTTCCGCAAAATTCCCGGCTCGATGGAATTCTCCGAAAAGATGAGATGAGGTCCTAAAAATAAATCATGACACGCTTGAACGTTCGATTTTCGAATCCAAGTTCAGTTTCATGGTTAAAATAAACCGAACACAATTTAGGTACAATCCAACTCACTAGGTAGCTTTTAGAGATTTTACCGTGGTTATATCCCTTAACAGTTTTACCTAATAGGTTGTTAACTCGTGAGTGATCAGCTCTGAGAAAAAGTACCATAAGCGCGTCAGCGAAAAGCCCATTTCATTTTATCAAGACAAGGTCGAAAATTCAAAATGTCACATCCCCAGCCTCTCCTCCTCCCATAGAAAATCTTCCTGCCCTGCAACCTCTTTGACGGCCAATGGGTCCTTGACCCGGAGATCGAAAGCCCATGTACAACGAGGCATGCCCGTTCCACAGTGGAGTATTTAAGGTCCACCCAAGATAGCAAGCCCAAAATGGGCTAAGCCCAAGATGGCCTTATAAATGACTGTTATGAAAGCAGTTATTAAAAGAGAGGTTATAATCACAAGAATGGAAAAGATGAACGTACGTTGTTTTCTTCTTCCTCTCAAGAGTGAACGGTGGTTCCTCTCGCTCTCTCTCTCCATGGATGATTCTCGAAGTAATTCTCAGACCGCAAAGGGGGCATCTAATCTATGGAATATGAGGAATGTTCGTTTTACGTGATGTGCCTTTGGATCGGTGATACAATAAATCCTGGGTATGTTTTCTGCTACGTTCGTAATCGGAATTTGTTTCGATTTTCAAGGATTTTAGTAATCCAAAACCCAACATTGATATCAGAGCCAACAATGTTATTTCCCGATCAAAAGTATACATTTTTTGCTAGATTAGAACCGGATTCAGGCTTGTTTTTTGCTTTTTGCTTGAAGGTACTCATAGGCCGTATCTTTTATTTTACTGGATGAAATTGTAATTTGATTATATGGTTAGAATATACTCTTCAAGAAGAGCGTTTCGAGTGGTCGCCGGCCCCTAGAGGCCACTGGATGAAGCTGCACGCGCCCCCACCGGATGACGTCACGATGACGTCACCCAAGGCCTAGCATCTAGGTCCCACGACCCAAAGCCCAAGGCCAACGAGCCCACCTGGTGTCCAAGGCCTGCGAAACTTTGACCCGAGATCCGTTTGACCGTAACCCGGTTGACTCGTTGACCACGACTATTGATCGTTGACCATAGTTGACCATTGGCTTTGACCGTTGACAAAAAATTAATTAAAAAAAAAATCTTTCCTTTGGTTGACATTAAAGATTGTGGTAATCTTTTGTTGCAAGGAAAATGTCATATAGTTTCTGTATAAACGACTATTTGTAGTCACGTGAGCATGAGGAAATATTGAGTTTTTTGGTTGATGAGCTAAGTGATTGTCATTTTGAAAAATGGTGATCTACAGGTTGCTCATTTGGTCAATGTGCATTAAGATGATATAAGATATTGTCTATGGCTATGTGATGCCAATTTTTGAGAAGGTCAAAATATTCACGGTCTATGGTCATGGGGTCCTATGGGATTGAGGCAAGGGATGACTACTTTTTGGCATAGAATAAGTATGCATTGCAGGAATTCTAAAGGGAATCCGACGGTCTTTCTTGGGTTATGTGCCAAAGAAGGATGTTAAGCTTTTCTGGAGTTTTATAATTATTACATGTTTATCGTTAAGTTTATAGCACGTGATTTCGTTCATGATAGTTTATGAATTTGTTTTGAAGATATAATTATTATTGTTCCATCTTCATGGTATATATATCTTCAAGTAAATAGGATTTTCTATGTGAAAATCAATGTTGATTGTTGTTATTCATTGCTATTTTTTTTTTGGAGCAATAATAGTGGGAGGTTCTAAAAGTTTTAGTAACTTCATGAAGAGAACCCAGTTTTTCATTAAATGACTGTGTTAATAGTGGTTTCAAGTTGAGATTTTGGATGATGATTGGGAACATAGTGTGAACTTTTGATTTTGAAACTCGAAGTGAAATTATTTGTTAACATAGTTAGTTTATGAGAAAGAGATGTATAAATGATAGGCATTATTGATTCGTGCATATGTGTCTAATATGTTTAGATACAATGGTATCAACAACAAATGGAATAGTCGCTAATTGGGACAAAGTTGAGAAATTTAATGGTAACAGTTATATGAGATATGTCTCATGGAAATCCAATATGTGCTGAAAGAGCAAGAGGCTCTTGAAATTCTTAACTTGGTTATGGCCAAGCCTGAAGATGGAAGCACTGCTCGATATAGAGAAGATGCATTTGCTGCATAGAAGAGGATGAACTCTCATGCTCGCATCACGTTGTTGAGCAGCATGGAAAATGATGTCATGTGAGAGTTCACGCACTTTGAAAATGTTAAAGAATAGTGAGAAGCATTGGCAAAAAAAAAAAGGTCAAATTTGGGTGACCAAGTTCATATAGCTCATATCGATTTTGACACATAAAAAAAAGGGGGACTTCACGGTTAGTCTATGAAATAATACCTAAGAAAAGTGTTACATGATTAAAGAGCTGAAGAGTGCTAGCCATGTTCTCACTGATGAGTAGTAAGTGCAAGATCCGTAATTGTCTCAAGGTTGGGAGCATATGAAGTTGCACTTGATCCACAAGGATAACATCCGAATCTTCAAGGATGGAATACGCGCCACTAGAGCTAGAGGAGGACCGCCTCCTGTCAAATAAGCTAGCAATAGATTTGTACTATGCCGGCACTAGCTCACAAGGGGCTTTAAGCTTTAAGTGCAAGCATTTTGATTCATTCAATTGGCGGATGGGCAATTTAAAAAAAGAAAAAGAAAAAGGAAGTTCTTCAGGGAAGCATAATATTGACTAATGTGAAAAAGGAAAGTGTTCTCTTTAGAAAAGACTGGCATTATTCAAAGTAGGAGCAATGTGAGTAGTGGGGAATTTGTTTCTCATCGGTCTCAATTGCAGCCACTTGATGAGACGATGCCACGTCATCTAATCTGAGTGGGTGCAATGCTATGTTGAAGAGATTAGTCCCCAATATGATGAAGTAAAAGCATTCCCAATTCGACTTGAGATATGATCTGCAATTGGAATGGTAAGTTGATACCAATTCGACTTAAGTTAAGCACTTTGGATAGCCGTTAAAAAAAATACGAAGGTATTCGAAAGGAACTGTTGATTATGCATTAAATTACCAAGGCAAGCATCTATAGCTTAAGAACTATTCAAATGATAATTGAGAGAAGAGATTTAGATGAAATAAAATCTATCTCCATATTTGTTTTCTTACTAAATAATGGCACCATATGTTGGACCAATGAGAAACAAACATGTATAGCCTTGTCCACGATGAATGCTTAGTCCGTGATGTGTTAGCAGTTGAACAAGAAAGTGTTTGGCTTAAGAGATTAATGGATCGTTTAGGTGTTGTTGAGAATGCTACAAAGTATGTGTTACTTAACTGCGATACTGTGATAGCCAAGCAGTAATAGCATGCACCAAAGATCCAAGGCATTATGCCAAGACCAAACACATAGATACTTATGGTTGTACGAAAAGATGTGAACTTGCAGTATATATACATAGGATGATAGAGGTTCCTATTGTGAAGCCAATGTCTAGAGATGTTATTGGTGATCATGTGAAATCTCTAGGACTGTGTGGAGGCTGATATACTGAATATTGAATTTTTCCCCAGATGTTTACTAGAAATGCCTATGAGTTTGATTTGATATTTTATGCATCTTAATGCTTAGTGCATTATGTTTAAAGAAGTATGTTGGACAAATACGAGATTAGCCTACTCACACAGGTAATCGCCTTCATTTGCTATGTGCTAAATGGAGATGAGACAATTTTAAGCTTATTATCTAGGTGATAATCGAGAGCTCAAGTTTAAAATATAGGTGTCGCCTTAACTGAGTGTTAAGATGAGAATATACAGTCTATTATGTCCAAAAGTAAAATAACCCACATATTTTACTTTATCTGTCTTAAAAGCCAGTTGTGAGTTCTGAGATATGATTTGAATAGAATAAAATTATGAACTCAAGTTAGACATTGTGTATGTCTGAATTATCATTTGTATACTGTTGAAGGTTAAGACATACGCTCCTTGGGGAAAGGAGAAAATACTGTAATACGCACTTCATATTGCTTATGCTTTAGAGACCAAAAAGAGTTGGTAAAGTTTCGATCTCGACTTTTATTGCCATGTGAGACTCTTGAGGATATAAGTTCCTCGTTAAGTACCCTTATGACTCCGATTTATTCTCAAAGTTTATATTTGATGTTTGCTATCTTAGAGTGTTGCCAATGACCATGAGTGATTCAGTCTAATGGGGCATTTCTAGAAAAGCGAGTTGAACTGAGATGGAGAGGTTTAAAGAAGAGGAAGATCAATTTGATAGTGATGCCACATTTTAAATTTTGTGTTCACAGGTCGACCAATTATGATGATTAAGTATTGTCATAGTTGTGAATACAAATTCAATTATAAATATTGAGATCAAGATAAATGATGATATGGCCAGACTGCATACTATATCTACTCAATGCCCAATTTCTGAGCGGCTATATACTCCTAACAGATGTATGGCATTTGAGCTCTTAGAGTATGCTTGGTCTCATGGATTATTTGCCAATATGAACTTTGCAAAGGAGAGAAAACGAGAACCTTGTTTAGCCCATCGTGTGCGAGTAGGAGATAAAGGATTTAAGGTCTGCCCAAGATAGCAAGCCCAAAATGGGCCAAGCCCAAGATGACCTTATAAATGACTGTTATGAATAGAAACGGATGAACGTACGTTGTTCTCTTCTTCCTCTCAAGAGTGAATGGTCGTTCGTCTCACTCTCTCTCTCCATGGATGATTCTCAAAGTAATTCTCAGACGCAAAGGGGGCATCTAATCTTTGGAAATATGAGGTAAGTTCATTTTACGTGATGTGCCTTTGGATCGATGATACAATAAATCCTAGGTATATTTTCTGCTGCGTTCGTAATTGGAATTCGTTCTGATTTTCGAGGATTTTAGTAATCCAAAACCGAACACACAGAAACGCCTGAAACTGCCTGACGAACCAGAGGGAAAACATGGTCGTGATCAATTCATGGAGATGGGCCCCCTAAGGACTGCAGTTTGGACAATTCGTTTCCTTGGTCTGATGAGGAACAAGAACATTGGTTTCGTGGGGGATTCGGTGAATGAGAATTTCTTGGTTTCGCTTCTCTGTGTACTGAGGGCCGCTGATGCGGGTGCCAAGAAGTGGAAGAGGAAAGGGGCATGGAGAGGAGCATATTTTCCTAAGTTGCTTATCACAGAGCAGTGCTGTTGGCTAAATATGAGTAAGATCCTCATTGATCAGCGGTTTCATTTTTTTTCATATCGTTGCGTTGTTGAAGAGATGATCTTGAATGAGTGATGTGGCTATTGCTTTGATTTTCTATGGAATGGATGTTTGAAAGTGATAAGACGGGTTTTGATGAATGTTCACGTCAATTGCATATTTAATTAATTAAGAAAGTTCCCAAGTACACTCATCCCCAGTTGCTTTTGTTTTCCTTCAGAAAGCTTGTTCTCCATCAGAACTTTTATCAATTCTCTGGAATGGAATCTGGTGACAACGTGGTATCCCTGCACCTTATTCCTATGGACAGAGTTTGTTTGCAGAAACTGCTAAAATTGTTTAACAAGTGTACAAATTTTGAGAGAGAGTTTCTGATTTAGTCTTAAAGGTAGTTGTCAAGATTGTTGTGAGCATGTGCTAGAAAAGTCCAAGGGGTATGTGATCGATGGATCAGCATAAACCAGCAGACCGTGACACCATGATCTGGAAGAGTTTCTAATTGATGCTGAGTCTAACCAAAGTACGTGCAATCAAGCTATAAAGATTTCTTTCTTTTCGATAGCTGGAACCGGAAGTTATGATTCCAATTGACCACCTAGTGTGGAAAATATCAACATTGGTTATTTTCTTTTAAATTAATCTGCAAGTTTGCTTATAAAGCATTGTACTTGCAACCTCACAAACTTGTGACTGATTAATTGATGGTGGTAGCCGAAAGAGCCCACTCTGGCCGAAGGACATGGATCAAAAGGTTTTTATGGAGTAGACGTGGACATTCCTGCTGATGATTGAGCCCACATTATTGACTTCTATGATGTCCTTTTTTTCAATACCGGTCACTGATAATTCCCTCTGTTGCTTAGTTTTGTTCACTATGATTAATCTCTTTCATGCTTTTGCATCCTCGGTGTCTTGATGCTTTCATTTCTTTTCCTGCACTAATATCATGTGTCTAATGAAATGTGTGGGCTTCGCCCTTTATAAATCTAGAACCTTTAGGCTGTGCAGGTGATACAAGATTACCCTGCTTAGTTTTAAGATTTTTTCTTACGTGAACACCATTATTACTTCATTTTTAAGCTAGTTCATGTAATTTCTTACGTTTCCTGTCGTGTAGAGTAACCGTTTGTGCAATCTTTAACTTTGTCAGGTTGGATTAACGGGCTTATTCCCATTATGCATTTTTATTTTTATTTTATAGATTCAATTGAACTCTGTGAGTATTCATATGGGTAGTGGAGCCTTATTGTCAGATTGCATCTGTGCTGAGATAAGTGAACATGGTATCTGAAGAAGAGAGTAACATAGGGTTTAGTCACTTATCTCATACTTCTTTCTGTACTCTCATATTTAGATGCCATATTCACTTTATCTCATTGGTGGTTTTGAAGAAGCAAACTGAGATAACATAGGCTGGAAAATAGTCAAAAGTGTCAACCAATTTAAACACTGTGGCTCTCATGAACCCAGAATGCCGTCATTTCACTACTAAGCAGATCGCCTGCTGTGCGTACGGCGCACAGCAGGCTACTGTCTTCCCCATCCAAGCCGTCCGATTCCATCATACAGCTGGGAAATTTCTTTAAAAAAAAGTAAAAAAAAGTTTAAAATTTTTTCTGTAAAATCCCAGCCGTCCGATTAAGATCGGACGGCTGCGATGAGGACATCACCCTGCTGTGCACAGCAGGCGATCCAAATCCTCACTAATAGCCTCCTTAAGAACTGTTAACATTAGTCGCCTGTTAAGCCTTTCCCTGAATATTTCTGATATGGAAACCCTTTTCGTTTGATAGGTGGGGTTCTAATAACTTCCACGAAGAGACACCTCTAGTATTTTATCGGGCCGGACACCCGATCTTCTCATCCCTCAAGATGTTGGATGGACTCAAAATTGTTCTTGAGAAAATGGTTTAGGAAAATCCCCAACGAGACTCTCAAATTGTGTCGGCTACAGTCACCTGGGCATTTTCACGGTGGAAACTGGTATAAGAATGGTAGTCGCCTGTTCAATGAGCCACTCCGGGATTCTCAGGTATGAAAACAGAACATTGCACTCTTTGTGCCTCACTGTTCTCTCATGCTTCCGTTCTAGTGTGTTAGCTGATCAAGTAGCATATTTGAAGATTATTTGCATATCGAATAACAGATTTAAGTAAATACTTTCCATGAATTTGTGCTTGCTCTGCCTCTGGCCGTTTCTCTTTATTGAGCTACTTTGAGACTTCACTGCATATCGCAATAATACGATCAGATTTTCACTCGGGATTGGTTACTAGCAACTAGACAGCTTGATATGTGGTTTGATCCCAGCAATAATGGGGTGAATAAAGAAGCAAGACTTTTAAATAAGCTGATCAAAGGCACGCTGCAAGGAACGGATATTCAGTTGCTAGACTTGACACATTTGAGTGAATTCAGAGCCGATGCCCATCCAGCAACTGGTTGGGAAAGAAGGATGCAGTGGCTGTATGGGGCCAAGATTGCATGCACTAGTGCCTACCTGGTTTGCTGGATACATGGGTTGATATTTTGTCCAATTACTCCGTTGTGGCTTCCAGAGATAATGACAAACTGGGCAGCATCATGTGAAGGTGACTGTTTAAAGATGGTTATGAAGCTAACCAGTTGAATTTGGAGGTGGGGGTTGCACTAAATCATGTGAAACTGACTCAAAATCTTTGAAATTCTTTAATTGATTGGCTGGTAGAGTTACAGCTGCTACATGGCTCAGGACGAACTACGAATCGGTGATTTTAAAACTGAAGTGTCGCTTTGCAGCTAGCGACAAGCTTTACCAGTCCAACCATCGAGACACTTCAATTAAAGCATTTTAGGAATCTGAATTCCAGGGTCTTGCTCGTTTGGCGGTGTGCTTGTCTCAAACACGGTGTTAATTTCTTTGAACTTTTGGATTGGGGATCTGAAGTTTGTTCTTACGTGTAGGTGAGTTATTCTATCTCTTGTTATAGTGGGGACGTGGGTGAAAAATGCAGGACTTGTCGGGGTTGGTCTTTTGAATATGATGATTGTGCAAAGAAAGGCATTTTAAATTAAGGTTTCATTCGTTTCACAGAAAATAACTTTTAAAAAAATACTTTTCGAATTTCCCAGTGTTCGTTTGACAAAAAACAAAATAGTTAAACAAAATATTTTCTACCAATGAAAAAAAACACCTTCAAAAGTGGGGAAAATATTTTTTTGCTTTTTTGCAAGTGGATAACGTTTTCCTTTTTCATTATTTACTTTTTAATGTTGCGGTTGCTAACAGTGTGCCTCGACCTTGCCCGAGATTGACAAGTCAGTGGCCATTGATAGCGAGCTCGTAGTCTCTAGAGGCGAGTATGATGCTTGCCTTGAATTGACAATTTCATGGCTTTTGGTGGCAAGTTGGGAGCTTGACAAGATTTGTCCACTAAACTTGTGGCCGGTGACATGTCAAGTTATAACCAAAAAAAAGAAAAAAAATAAGAATTTATCTTTTATAATTTTTATTAAGTTTCAAACGAATACTTGAGAATATTATCATTTTCCAAGAAAATGATTTCTTGAAAAAAAAATTTCAGAAATATTTTATTTTTCGTAAAAACAAATGGAGCCTAAGAAATAGATGAACAGACTATCCGATTTGAAAGGTTTCTCTGATAGATTGGCATGATACCATCTTCTGAGTTAGGACTCATCCATCACTGGATTTGATCTAAGCTGGACCATGATTGATGGCCCGATGTGATCAGAGCAATCAGATTTGGATGGCATTCATATAATCAACAGTTCTGATGATCTTGATCTATTTGGATTTTGACCCTTGCAAGAGAGGTATTTGATCAGAGGTGTGCATTGTGATCATAAACCTTCTACTATAATTTTTGACATTTCAATAACTTTTGTGTTAGCATTTTCCATGCTTTATGAATTGGAGCAATTTGAAATCGTTATTCAAACATTGCCACTCAAAATCATTTCAAAAAATTTTGGCATTTTTGTTTTATTTACATTGTGGGGCGTCAATAATGGTTAATAAGTGGAGTGCAACTTGAATAAGTAACTTTTTTGAAAAGTATAGAGATGTAGGTCTATACTTACTTTCACACCGCATGGTGTATAAAACTCCATGATGAAGAAAATGACTATTATTTTTCTTGTTAGTACATTAATTGTTGCATATACCATTTTTTACGTTTTTCCCTTCATAAAAATTTACTAATCGCATTGAAATACTTAGTAGCAATGGCATTTGTGTACATAGGCTCTCTAAAAATTACTATATATTTCGGAACTAGTAGTTTCATAGCCTACAAGCATTTTTGTTTCTCAATTAAAAAAAATAAGAATTCTAATATGATTAGAATTCATTCATATGATGATCATTTGATTTTCACGTAAGACAGGAAAAATCTGTATGTCATATGAAAGCTATATGTGTTTGTGTTTTTTGTTTTGGTCGGATTATGAAAATTTTACATGAATTTTAAGTTAATTTTATTAGAATCATTAATTAAAAAGCACCCTAGAACCGCAGATCGGCACATAAAGAACTGCAAAAAATAACACCCCGATATTTCCTTGAATCTTGAATTAGCAAATAGCTGTCATACTCTGTAAGTGGGATAATTGCCAATTTGGTCCTCAACCTTTTGCTACTTTGCCAAATAAGTCCTAAACTTTTTTTTTTGCCAAATAAGTCCTAAACCTTTTGCAACTTTGCCCAATAAGTCCTTCCGGCGGATTTTTGTCGGAAAATGCTGACATGGCGAACCAGACCTCGCCGGCGGCAACGTGGCATAAAAAAATTCCAAAAACTCAAAAAATATTTAAAAAAAAAAACCTATTTGGCCGGCGAGCTCTGGTGGCCGGCGGAGCTCGCCGGCACTCTAGTGGTCGGGCTGGCCCTTGGCCGGTGAGGGAGGAACAGATCTGCAGCAAGGGAGCTCTCCCTCGTTGCTTCTCTGCAAGCAGTGAGGGAGGAGCTCCCTCGCTGCAGCTGCAACAGTAAGGGAGTCCCTCGCTGCTTCTCTACCAGCAGCGAGGGAGAGCTCCCTCGCTGCAGCTTGCAAGGGACCTCCCTCATTGCAAATCTGGGCGAGGGAGGAACTCCCTCACCAGCTGTAGGCGAGGGGGGGCGGCGGCACCCCCGCCCTCGCCCGCGGCTGACGAGGGCTAGCCTGGCCAAGTAGGTTTTTTATTTTTATTTTATTTTTTTCGAATTTTTGGAATTTTTTCGAATTTTTAAAATTTTTTTATGCCACGTCGCCGCCAAGTCATCGCCAGCGAGTCTCCGGCGAGGTCCGGTCCGCCACATCGTCACCACGTCAGCATTTTCCGGCCAAAATCCGCCGGAAGGATTTATTCAGCAAAGTTGCAAAAGGTTTAGGACTTATTTGGCACAAAAAAAAAGTTTATGACTTATTTGGCACAAAAAAAAAAGGTTTATGACTTATTTGGCAAAGTAGCAAAAGGTTGAGGACCAAATTGGCAATTGTCCCCTTTGTAAGTTCATAAACAAGTATCAAGTTTTTGAGAAGTATATCTTCTTTACTCTCTCGTCCTAGTGCAGGCTCGCATACAAAATGGCCACCTGAGTATGAATGAACTTCGGCCTTTTCTGATTGTATGAATGAACAGGTCCTGTTTCAATGTTTCTTACGTCATACTGAGTGAAGTATTATCTCCTTCAGTAGGAATATATGCCGCTTGGTGTCTGAAAGGACTCAATGCTGTGTGCTACTGAAAATGAAGCATGCTTTTATTGTAGACCCAGTACTGATTTTCCTGGTTGGGTTGCTAAAGCAGTCAATTGATGTACTTATCTTGGCAACTTAAGTCAGTGCTCCACAGATTGCTAGTGTTTTGTGAGGAAAAATAAAGATTATTGTTCCTCACTGATAAATGATTGAACAAGCTCGTAACTTTTTTCAAGGTATCTTAATTTTGATTAACAGATAATGACATAAATAGTTGATGAATTTTGCCTCAATTTATAATATGATTTACGAACTTTCAATTTGTTCAACATGCTATCTAAACTTCAATTCAATATGTAATGTATCCTTAAATTTTCAATTTGTAATATGGACTATAAACTTTTGGTACATATTCAAACTACCCTTTAATATATATGAAAATTGTTCAATGTTGTCTTTTCATTAATTTAAGTTTAAGGATTGCATTGAACATTTTCATGTAGTTTATGGACCAATATGAACATATATAAAATAATTATGAATCATACTACACATTAATTTAAAGTTTTTGGATCATATTACCCATTTAATCGAAATTTATGAACAATTTGTGTCAAATTTCCTATTGACTAACTACTTGTTTTGCATGTACATTATTAGCAAGTCACTAACATGTTTTTTGCCAACATTTATTTGTGCTTAAAAGATTATCAATTGTATTAACAGGGTTTTAAGTTACAAATTACTAGCTTTTTTTTTATAAAAATTACTGACTCTTATTTGAGTTGAATGTTGACGTTGATTGTTTTAAAAATATAAATTGTTCCAATAGTTTACCACAATCTATTTACATAACTAACTAATGTATTAAAGTCATCAAATATAATTCGAAATCACCAACTTTTTTTAGTTCATCTACCAACATTTTTAGATTGTTGCAAAGGTTCCAAGTGTCTCAGTAGTTTATCCTAATTGTTTGTGGAACTTAAATGTATTAACTAATGATGAAATGTCCCTAGTCACATTTGAAGTTGCCATCATCTTCCTTCTTGTGATGAATGTTACTAGTTAATGTGAAATCTTCAACTTTCAAAAACCTATTAAAATTTGCTCTCCTCTTTTTAATTGTGAAAAGTCAATGACTAGATTTTAGCTGTCATTTGGTAATTTGACAGTTCCAAACTTGTTACGGGGAAGTGTGAACATAGTTTTGACCTTGGAAACTGATAGGACACGTGGCAAATCACCAACCAACATGGTTGACGTTTCTTGACGTAATTTAATTGTTCCCGGTCTGGTTCTTGACAAATTCAAGCCAAATCCGTCCGCCAGCTAACTATTCTTCCGCTGTTCTTTAAACAAATGAAGCCTCCACCGGCCGGCTTGTCCGAACACTCCATCGAAGAAGCAGAACGGGTCCTGGTATGGCGAAGCTTTCATTTGTCGCTCCTTCTTTGTTCACCAACTCGCACCTTCTCTCTCCTTTGTCCTCTTCATCTGCAAGGAAAAGTTTCGAGCCTTTCCGCAGTCTCTCACTCAACAGCATATCATCCTCATGGGAAATGAAGAAATTGAGGGATGCATTCCATTTTCTCCCTCTTCGGTTCATCGGTGGAAGTACGACGTGTTCGTGAGCTTCAGAGGCGTGGACATAAGGAATGCCATCGCAGCCCACCTCTTCCCCGCTCTGAAGCAGGCGGGGTTCCGCTACTTCGAGGACAAAGACAAAGTGGAGACCGGGATTTTCATTGATCCCAAGCGGCTCGACGCGATCCGCCATTCCAGGGTTTCTCTCGTCGTGTTCACCACCAACTATGTGGACTCGCGGTGCTGCTTGGACGAGCTGGTGGAGATACTGGAGTGCAACAGGCTCAAAGATCATCATGGTCACGTGGTTCTGCCTATTTTCTATGATGTTGGGCCAAGCGACGTCCGAAAACAGAGCGGCGATTTGGGGATGGTTTTGGAAGGTGTTTGGCCACCCAGATGGACGATTTGCTGGTGCAGAAGTGGAGGGATTCACTTATAGAAGCTGGGAATTTATCGGGACTTCATTTAGCTCATGATGCTAACGGGTAATGCACTATCTTCCTAGAGAGCATTCTGTTCTTAGTCGTATTCTTAGTTTTGGTCACCACAAAAGCTCTTAGGCTCTGTTCGATTTGGGTGTGAGTATCTTGTATAGATTTTAATATGAAGGTCTGTATCTATCTGTGCTTGTAGGACAACACGTCAAAGGGTGTAATAGGTAAACAACTGCGCTTTTATTGGATGAGCATTTAGTTTCTTCAGTTGGTCTTTTATATGACAATTGAGAACTACAAACCGAATTATAGGCCTCTTTAGCTGACATCCTCCGCAAACTCTCTGCTTGTGTCCGGGCACTAAACATCAACTGATATAGCGTTGCCCAATCTGAATAAATAGATTCATCTGTCATCATATAATTACTTGATTCACTACCGATATATCACTTATCTTTCTTCTCCACTAGTTGCTTAGCATGCATAGAATGTATTGTCTACATTTTCCTTTTTTTCAGTTTATTTAGCTCGGTAATCTGTTCCCGAGTGACAATCTTTTCAATATGGCCATAATTTTTACAAGAGCGAGATTGTGTTTATCTAAAAAACCAACAATCTTTCAGTCGTTTTCTTGCAAATACTGCATAAATATTGTTCTTTTGGAGAGTTTTCTCCTTCTCTTTATTTTTTAGGAACTGCTTCAACCATTTTTAAATTTGTGAGATCATAAGTTTATTTTAGAGCAAAAGACACTTTCAACTGATGATTCACATCACACCATCTGTATTTTTTCATACGCCTCTAGAGAGCCAATTAATTCACTCACTGATAAGTTTTTTAAATTCTTAGATTCTTTGATAGAGGTAACAATAGAATTATATTTCCTGATAATTGTTGCCAACATTTTTTCTACCATCCTTTGATCAGTGATATCATCTATAGGCCCTCATTTGATTTGCTGGTTCTTGTAATCTAGCACAAAAGTGTTGGATGGTCTCATGATCTTCCATTTAAGCATTTTGGAATCGCCTTCTAAGAGATTGAAGTCTAACGGTGCGTCCCTTGCTTTGAAACTATTCTCATAGTACATCTCACGCCTTTTTTGCAGTCTTTGCTCCATTGGTTCTCCGAAATATCATTTCCAAGAGTGCTTGCTAGATTATACAGGCCTTGCATCCCTGTCGGAACAGTTGCACCTTCTCTCGGAGTTGCATATCCTTTCTCAATGGTGTCTAGCAAATCTAAGCCATCAATTATGGACAATTTGTTAACCACTAATCTTAAGTGCAGAAAGAGTGTTTCTAGGATTTGATGCTATTTATGTTGCAGATCTTCATACTCAATACAATGTGAGACAGATACTATTTGCTATGTCTTCTCAGCTTTTATCATTCTAAAGATTCTCCATCACCGGGAAAGGCGAGGATCAGTGCATCAGAATCATCGCTCCCCCCAAAATCCCCCTACCCCCCTCCAAAAAACAAAGTACATGTATCATTGATTGAAGGGCAAGTAGTCATAAAACCTCCTTCCTTTGTTGCCTGCTTTAATAGTAAAAAAAGTAGCTTCCGAGTGAATAACTGAATATGATCTCAACTCTATGAATTATGATTCCGGAGTAAATGTTCTTAGTGGAGAGTATTCAACACACTTGAAGAAGAGAGTATCCAAGGTTAGAATGCCAATGATAGTCCTCGTAACCTTCTAGATAATTGTAAGTTAGGGAAGAATGTAGGAAACCCTAGATCAATAATTTAACAAAGCTATACTACTGTTTGAAGTTAGTTCATGTGTTTCTTGTTTATATGCTGGCCTCTCCATGCAGTAGTTAGTCATGTTTGAACTAGTTCTTCCCATGCAACTACAGGGATCAATCGGATTTCATTGAGCAAATTGTAGGACATCTCTTCAAGATTATTCCCAGAACTAGCTCCCCCTATGCTATTGGAGTAGATTCCTTTGTAGACGATGTGATATCATTGCTGCAAATTGGGTCAAAGGATGATGTCCGTGTGGTTGGAATATGGGAAATGAAAGGAATTGGTAAGACAACAGTGGCCAAAGTCATCTGTGATCGCCTTTTTAGGGACTTTGTGTCACGTCCCGAGACCGGCGCGCGTGCACAGCCCTGTCGTTTCGTCTTTCCTTTGGTCTGAAGTCGATCGCAACTCTTGTTAAAAATCAGAGTAGACTCACGAAAGCGTAATATTAAACATTTCCAAAATTAACGTCCAACTGGGCGTATACATATCCATGCATGCAGTAGCCTGGTACACCCCGATACTGTACGATTTCAAAATTGGCTACCAAGGACTAACTTAGACTACCTATCCTAGGGATCTATGACTGTGCCTCCGAGCTGATCGCCGTAACCCAGATCAAAATTCCAAAAGTCATACACCTCTATCGGTGCCTCGTACTGTCCTTGATGGAAGGCTAGTGGACCTCCAACCTCGCCCTCGTAGCGCTCCCAATACTAATGTCTGACCCATCTTCGAAATAGGATATTCCAATCCCACATTGTAGTCTCGTGTTTTTCCGCTACTCTTCTAGAGGGAGTCTCGACCCTGTCTATGATCCATCCCTGATCTGCGAGCCTGGGTGTGGGTTCACGTAACTGCATTTGTTGATCAAACTGTTGGATCCAACCCATGACCCTGTTACGAAAGTCCGCCATGGGTTTGTTGTGCACCACCTCCTCCTCTGGCTCTTCCTCCACTGGTTCTTCTTCTTCAATTTCCGCTTCCTTCGGCTCCTCCTCTTCGAGCTCTTCTTCCTCAAGTTCTTCTTCTTCAGATTCTTCTTCTTCTTCGGGTTCTGCTTCCTCTAGATCCTCTTTCTCGAGCTCCTCTACTGGTAGGTTCTCTGCATCTATATCATCTCCTAACGCTTCTTCCTCAAACTCCACGTTATTCTCGGGGTCCATTACTGATACCTGGGGGGAAAGGTTGAGATGGTGGGGTGAGATACTAATTATCTCAGCAAGTTAATTCCCTATTCCGCAATTAGGTTCACCTCGGCCCTAGGGTCCCTAATTGTCACTAAACAATCTGCTAAGCTCACGTTAATCCCAAGAACTCCTAGTCCGTCACTCAAGTCCAGTCTAATCCCAAATCTCGTCGATCTAGACTAATCAAGTAGTCTAATTGAACAATCAGTTGCAATAATAAAATAATACAGGACTTTAAATAAATAAATGTTGTAAGTAAATAATTAAATTTCAACAAATAAATAAGTAAATTGCATGTCTAAAGAAACTAATTACCGCTGTCTAAAACTGAATTATAGTCCAACGCATTAATTGAAATCTCAATCCTTCCTTTCGCAGGTCAATAATTGGCTAAATAACCTAATTTAACCAACTTACCATAATAATAAAACTAAACCAGTAAATAATTATTAATAACTAATTAATTAACATCCACACTAATTATAACAATATTAATAAACGGGCTATTAAATTATTAACAATACTAGTAATATTTATAACATTAATAATAATAAAATAATAACACAATTAACTAGCAAAGCATGCCTAAGAGAGATTTAGGAAATTCCCTCACCTTGGTCAAATTTCAAAATCACCACAGCGACTCGTGAATTAATTTTTTTTTTCTATTCCCTTTTCCTTCTTCTTTTCTTCTTTAGCTTTCTTTATTTTTATTCCCTTATTTCTTCTTTCTGCTCGCGGGCCAAACAGGTTGAACTCTCCTTGAACTGGGCTGGACGAAGCCCACAACTCGGCCCACAACCCACGTGCACGAGGCCCACGCGCACGGTTCCACCTGCAGATTCGGATTACCCTCGCGTTAGACACTAACCGAGCGACCTTCGCTCGATTTTCGCTGGATTTCTTCATACTTGACAAAAATCGAAGCTTGGGACCTTGGGGGTTTTGTATAGGACTCTCTCACGAGTCCAACGACACCAAGAACGTAGGTTGAGGTGGTTGAAGGAAGGAGAAATCGGGTTTTAAAAGAGAAAGGGCGGCGGTTCGGTGCGAGGGAAGAGGGAAGCTACGATTTGGCTTTAATCCATCCATCCAAGACCAAATCAACTCAAACAACTTCCTAATCTACCTTTACAAACACCATAAGAGTCTAAAGGAAGCTTCAATTGAGAGTGGGTAGCTCCCAATCATCGAATTGCAAGGCTAGGGTTCGATTTTGTGAAAATTGGGGCAAACCGTGTTCAATCTCCAAATCAGCCAATTCTAGAGCAAATAAAATGAAATCGGTGGCAAAACAGGGGTTTAACAATGTCAAAAAAACTCATTGGAATCAACCATTTCAACATTTGGACAGAGGAAGAGAGGTAAATCACGGTTTACTCTTGGAAAAGCCTACCGCAAAACAGGGAAGCACGCCGCGGAGAGGGGGAAGTTTCGGGGGCTGCCGACGGCAGAGGGAGGCGAGTCGTCGGCGGCTCTTGATGGTGGCTTGAAGAGGACTTCTCCCTGGTTCCAACGACACCAACCACAGCTCGAACGGAGTCCCCAAGTGAGAGTAAACCCACTTCAAAGTCGGCTCAGCGGTGGACCAAAAAACAGAGTATGTGCGTGCGTTGCTGCATCGACGTGTCTCGTGGCTCGTCCTCAATGGCCGGGATCGCGGCTGGGGTCACGTCCGGCAATCTCTCAAGGCTGCTGCAGCAACCCCGGGTATCTCGCCGGTGTAGGACCCGCTCGGCTAGCTCTCCAGTCGGAGGCTGCAGGGAAGAACAGAGTTGCAGAGGAGAGAGGGAGAGAGGAACGTGGCTGGGCCACGATCCGGAGCTGGGCCCGCTCGGGCTGGCCGTGGCCCGTGCGTGGCCTAGCGCGGCTTGGGCCATGATCCCAAGTCTGATCCACCCATTTTCCAATTTCCCTATTTTTAATTTTAAACTCAATTTTATTTAAAAATCATTTAAAATACATCCAAAAATATAATAAATCCTCGAAAATTTCCAAAAATTCGAAATTGCTTATTAAAACCAATAATAACCCTTTTAAACCAAATTTTCTCAAAATTGAATTTTTGGAAACCTCAAACTTAATTCCTTAAAATTTTATCCTTTAATTCAAAATTTCACAAATTTTAATAAATTTCCATTTTGGTTCAAAATTCACATACGAGATTTAATCGAAATTATTGACGATCCAAATACGTGAACAGACGGCTATTACACTTTGAAGGTGTCAGCTTACTTGAAAATGTCAGAGATGCAAAAGAAGGTACTCTTCCACTTCTTCAGAAAAGACTTCTCCATGATGTTCTGCAGGTACAAGGTCTAAAAATGGATGATCTTGACTGCAATGTCAATGAGATAAAAGATCAACTCTGCCGAAAAAGGATCCTTCTAGTTCTTGATGGCATCACTAACAAGGACCAAATTGGGTATTTTGGCGCTGAAGATCGAGAATGGTTCCACTATGGGAGTAGAATTTTGATAACTGCAAGAGAAGAATGGCTTTTGGAAGATCTCAAAGTAGATGACAAGTACATGCTTCCCGGACTAGGTTCCAAAGAATCGCTCCAGCTCATGTGTCACCATGCCTTCTGCAAAGACCATCCTATAGA
Source organism: Melaleuca alternifolia (assembly GCA_019926035.1). Taxonomy (NCBI): domain Eukaryota; kingdom Viridiplantae; phylum Streptophyta; class Magnoliopsida; order Myrtales; family Myrtaceae; genus Melaleuca; species Melaleuca alternifolia. The sequence continues at coordinate 257,142 of JAGKPW010002330.1, forward strand.
AGGGTATGAAGAGTTGTCCAAGAGTCTTGTCCATTATGCAGGCGGTCTGCCAATAGTTCTTAAGAGATTTGGTTCCTTTCTTTCTAGGAGGAAAAATCAGTGGCTAGAGATATTGAAGAAGTTGGTAACACATCCTCATCTTTATTCAATCAGAATACCTCTATATACATTCTCCTCTCTTCATCACTCAGTAGGGCCATTTGGAGGGCATGGGGGAAGCTCTTTTGATGATCAAACATACAGTGACATAAGAAAAATAACGATCGTTGAAAGATCAATGATCGAGTCCATTACTATTGACTATGATCATAATGGGTGTTTAGTGCGCTCGCCAAGACATGGTGGATCTATTGACTATGATCAGAATGGGTGTTTGGTTAGCTCCCCAAGATATGGTGGAGTTTTGGAAGGTGAAACATGGGAGGTAAGTCCATTATTACAGTCACGCTTTGCTGATTTGCAATATTTACGTCTTTTTCTCTTTTTTTGATCTAATATATGTTGATATGATGTTTCTACTAATCAGATCATGCATATCATCAAGAAAGTGGATCATGCACTAGTCATTCTCATCTACCATGCTTTTGTTTCCTGACTTGTTGCGTTAACTTTTCTTTAACCTTTATATGGTTGTCACAGATAAATCTGGATTGGTCGACTAAATGTCTAACTTCGGTATCGGGATATATTGAGAATGATTGGGGTCCCACCATTATCCGTTCACTCACATTTTAAAGTAGTAAAAGAACGTACGGACCATTTGGCACTGAAACCCGAAGGAAGTTTTCATTTCCAGCAACTGGTGGAAAGGTCATTGGATTTTATGGGAGTTCTGGTTGCCATCTTCAATCTCTTGGAGCATATTTTGAACCAATATCTCATCTATATCCAATCAAGTGTAGCGGACCATTTGGCGGCCAAGATGGACACCCTTGGGACAATGGAAAATTTAATGTTGTAAAGAAAATAAAGATGATGTTGGAAAACGTTGTCAACTACATCTCCTTTGAGTATGACGATAATGGCAAATCTATATGGTCCTCTACACATGGTCACAGTGGCAATGGACATATCCATATGGTGAGTTCATGGAATATTGTGTAATGTTTTTCTAATTGTGGACTTGCATTAATTGAGATTGTAAAACCAATTAACGGGCTTGGTCTAATAAGGTCGGATATCAAGATTCTCAATTAAGTCTAATATGGGACTGGCTTGTGTGGGCCGAGTTCGGCCCGGCCCGTAATGAGAGGGTCTGGCTGAAAACTCTATATATAGCGCTCAAAGTCCCTTCTCTAGCCCAGACACACAGAAATTCTCTCTGAACTTGCATAAGGAGTCCATTAGGCAAACAAACCGCAAGAGGTAGCCTCATTGAGCCAGTGATCTGTTGGGTGATAGAGGGGAAGACTGAGAGCTCGTGGATCGTCGACAACAGCTCTGAAACGATCATGGATTCGAAAACAAGTACATAACTCAACTTTCATTGACTGAATCATTCTATTGCTGAGCTACGTCGATCCTAGGAGAGCCATGGCCGTCTCGGTCGCGACCAACAAGTGGTATCAGAGCCGTCGTAGCTCGGTTTTAGAACCTAAGGTTTCTTCAGTCATTTTCGAAATTTTTGACGGATGAAAGTTATTTTTTATTGCATGTATGAGACGGGCTTGTGATTCCGAGCAAAACGAGTGGTGGTGCGCCATTGTCGGAGGTCAGACGGTGGCGCACGCGCCACCGGCGCTGGCCACGCGCGCCCGTGCGTGGCAGCCAGCCCACAGCTAGGCTAACATCAACTGACATCAGCGCTAGCTGTGGGTACGGCATTAAATGCCGCGCTCGCCAGTTTAGGCACGCATTTAATGCTGCACCCAACTGGCGTGCACGTGGGTGACGTCATGATGACGTCAGCCGATCAGCAGTCGGTTGACCAAACCCAACCCGGTCAGCCGACCTGCCCGACTCGCCCTCCGACTCGCCCTCCGACCCGCCCGACCCGGTCAGCCGACCCGACCACCCGACCCGTCAACCCGGTCAACTCGACCCGTTGATCGGACCGACCCGTTAATCCGTCCAGTCCGTTGACCGGATCGTTGACTAGTCCGACCAAGTCAAACCGGGCGGTCTGATCGGTCCTTGGACCGGTTCAAGGACCTACACACAAACCTAAACTTCCGGGAGCTCGTTTGGGCTCATTTGGACTCCGTTTTGAGCGTGGTTTGCGTCGTTGTGTCCGTATAAATGTCTATTTTCATGTGATATTTTTATTATGCATGTTTGATGCTTTTATAAATGTGAAAATGCATATAAAGCCCTATGTGGATGCAAGTTATCAGTGTTTTTTAGGTATTTTCTAATGTATTTCTATATGGTTCCATGAAATACTTATAATATCTCACATGTGGTTGATCACATATGGTTAGTAGACAATATTTGTCGATTGCATGTATAAGGTTTAACATGTATCAATAAATTGAGCAATTTAATTAGCATGACATATGATTTTAGTGACATAACCCCTGTCATCAAGTCTAAAATCTATGTATAAGGTTAATGTGAGACGTAAAGTTCATATCCCTGGTATAAGAAAGTTTCAAGAGTTTGATCAAGGAGTGACCGCCAAAGTGGCACACCTGGTTAGATTTGAAAAATATCGGTCTTGTACTGATTAAGGATGTCTCCTGTTCTAATATGTCATCGTACTTCCAAAGGGGGTGATTTCGTATTTGTTCATGGAGGGTTGCATGTGCAGCACAAGGTTGAGTTTTGACTGGTCCTAGTGATTCAGACACCCAAAGGTGATGAATTTGCGAAGATTTGGAATATATTCTCATGATCGCTAACATGTGTAGAGTATACAACTGCATGTCTTGTATTATGCCCAAAGGTGTTTGCATGATGATGTTTGTAGCTCTAAGAATGTGTACTTATATGGTTCAAAGTTACACATCACTCACATTGTGCTTGTTATTCAGTCACCTTATCTGTAAATGGTAATTCGATTACCATTGAGGTTCTTACAAGGTCAAATTTTAAGAAATGGAAAGAGGATTTTTTATTTGGGATGGAGCTGGCTGATGTTCACATTGCCCTTAGTGGGGATAGGCCTGCAGATCTGACTGCTGAGAGTACTGAACCTCAACAGGCATACTTCTTAGCCTGGGAGAAGAGCAATAGGATCTGTCTGTTGTCTATGAGGCGAACCATTCAGGAACATTTGAAAAGTGGTCTATCTGCTGATTATACTGCTAGACAATTGATGGAGGCCTTAGAAGCTAGAAACCGTGTGTCGCCTAATGCTGAGATAGGGACACATTTGCAAGGACTTTTCAACATGAAATACGATGGTTCTAGAGGGGTTAGGGATTATATCCTCAGGATGGTAGACCTACAGTCCAAACTCACAGCCCTAAATGTCACCATTCTTGACACCTGTATAGTGCATCAGGCACTAAACACCCTCCCACCTGATTTTGGCATTATCAAAACCAACTACAACTCCCAAGATGAAACCTGGTCAGTTAATGACCTAATTGCTAGGGTTGTAGCTGAGGAAGAGAAACTAAGGATGGAGAAAGGGCATCTTGCCCTGTTTACCTTTGGTTCTAGCCAGAAGAAGAGGAAAAGGTTTAAAAGTCGTACTCGTAAAGGAACTCATCCAACCACTAGTCATTCTGCCACCGGTCATACTGAAAGTTTGGGTCCCAATAAAGGATCGTCTTCTAAGGATAGTGGTCTCTGCTTCTTCTGCAAGAAGAAAGGTCACATAAAGGACTACAATAAGTATAAAGCTTGGTTGGCCAAACGTGAGCAAACTGGTAACGATTCTTTGGCATTAGTTTGTGAATCTAACCTATCTGAAGTCCCATCTAGTTCATGGTGACTCGATAGTGGTGCAACTAATCATATTGTGTTCACCATACAGGGATTCATAAACTAGAGGAAGCCAAATCAGGATGAATCGAAGCTCACCGTTGGAAACAATAACAAAGTCGATGTCATATTCGTGGGAGACGTCATTTTGATACTAGACTCTAATTTTAAATTGACATTAAAGAATACATTTTATGTACCTTCCTTCAGACGGAACTCAGTTTCCGTATCTTGTTTGGACAAGTGTGGCTACTCTTTTGAATTAAAGAATAATGTTATTACTATGTTTCTTAATTCAAATAAGGTTGGGTGTTGCAATATGTCCAATGGATTGTACAGATTATGTTTGACTCCTACGGATATATACGTTGCTTATACAGCTGAAAAAGTTGTTTCCAAAAGACCTATATCTAAGGAACCGTCTTACTCATTGTGGCATAAACGTTTGAGTCACATCTCTAAGGAAAGAGTGGATAGGCTGATAAGGTTGGCATCCTACCTTCTCTTAAAAGTGACCTAGAGACTTGCGTAGACTGCTGTAGGGGTAAGATGACCAAAATAAAGAAGAAAACTGCAGTCCACAGTAATGACCTATTAGAGGTCATTCATACAGATATTAGCGAACCATATACAGCAACCGTGTGTAGAAATTTTTATTTCATCACATTTATAGATGACAAATCCCGATATTGTTATTTGTACTTGATTAAAGAAAAGTCTGAGTCTCTTGAAAAGTTCAAAATTTTTTGGACTGAAGTCGAGAAACAGCTGGAAAAAGTCATAAAGGTTGTGAGATCAAACCGAGGTGGTGAGTATTATGGCAAGCATGGCGATGCTGGACAGCTTAAAGGGCCATTTGCCAAGTACTTTAAGGATTCTCGGATAGTAGCTTAGTTTACTATGCCTAGAAGTCCTGAACAGAATGGTGTAGCCGAAAGGCGTAATCACACTCTAATGGAAATGGTGAGGAGTATGACATGTAGGACCAATTTACCGGATTTCCTATGGGGTGAAGCCTTGACACAGCCCTTTACATTTTGAACCGAGTTCCTACAAAAGCAGTTCCATTGACTCCTTTCGAGCTGTGGACTGAAAGAAAACCTAGCCTAAACCATCTGAAAGTCTGGGGTTGTCCTACAGAAGTAAGGTTGTACAATCCAACATTGAGTAAGTTGGAACTCAGAACCACTCGGTGCTATTTTGTATCCTATCCAGATCATTCCAAAGGATATCGATTCTACAATCCCAGTAGAGGTACGAGAATTGTGGAATCACAAACGGCAAAGTTTCTGGAACTTGACATAGCCGAAAAGGGTAATAGCTCACAGACTACCGAGGAAATCAGTCCAATAGGGACAGTTGTGTCATTTTCTCTGCCTGCACAGGCAGTTATGGAGCCTACTTTACCACAAGTTGAGCCTGTTGAGGTTCAGGATCCTGTTGCCGAAACAGTTCCTAATGAAGTTCCTCAAACCTCTCAGACTCAAGATGAAGCTGTGGTGGCCCCACTCAGGAAATCTAGTAGGGAGAGACGGTCAGCTATTCCACCGGATTATTTAGTCTATCTCGGAGAGCAAGATTACGATATCGGCTGTGATGTTGATCCAGTGACTTATGCGGATGCAGTCTCTTGTCGTCAATCAGAATTTTGGTTGGATGCGATGAAAGACGAGATGCAGTCTATGAAACATAATGGAGTATGGGAACTTGTTGGATTGCCTGAAAGTTACAAGCCCATCGGCTACAAATGGGTATATAAGACCAAAAAGGATTCCAAGGGAAAGATTGAGAAGTTTAAAGCCAGACTGGTAGCCAAGGGTTCACTCAGAGAGAGGGAATAGACTATGAAGAAACATTTTCTTCAATCTCTTCTAAGGACTCTTTCAAAGTGATCCTGGCATTGGTAGCTCATTTAGATATGGAGTTACACCAGATGGATGTCAAAACTGCCTTTCTTAATGGAAACCTTGATGAGGAGGTCTACATGGTACAACCCGAAGGTTTTGCAGCAGGTGATTTAGGAGAGCTTGTATGTAAATTGAAAAAGTCTATTTATGGCCTTAAGCAGGCTTCCAGACAATGGTACTTGAAGTTTCATAGTATTGTCACTTCATTCGGATTTGTGGAGAATAGACTAGATCAGTGTATATACTGCAAGGTCAGTGGGAGAAAATTTATGTTTCTCATACTTTATATCGACGACATCCTGTTAGTGAGTAGCAATCTTGCATTACTACACGAGACAAAACAGATGTTATCAAGTAATTTTGACATGAAGGACCTTGGTGAGGCATCTTTTATCCTGGGCATTGAGATCCTTATGGATCGTTCTAGCCGAGTATTGGGTTTGTCTCAGAGGGCATATGTGGATCGTATTTTGGAAAGATTCGGTATGCAGGACTGCAAGCCAGGACTTGCTCCTGTATGTAAAGGTGACAAACTGAGTCAATTACAGTGCCCTCATACAGTTGTTGAGAAAGCCCAAATGAAGAATGTACCTTATGCTAGTACACTTGGAAGCATTATGTATGCTCAAGTTTGCACTAGACCAGACATTGCTTATGTAACTGGACTCTAGGCAGGGATTAGTCAAATGCAGGACACGATCACTAGGTTGCTACCAAGAAAGTTCTAAGGTACCTAAAGAGGACAAGAGATTATATGATCATTTACGGACATGTTCAGGACCTGCAGCTAGTGGGGTATGCGGATTCAGACTTTGCTGGCTGTAAGGACGAATTGAAGTCGACATACGGATACATCTTCAAGTTAGCTGGAGGTGCAGTATCATGGAAGAGTCGGAAGCATCAGAACATGACATCCTCTACCATGCAGTCAGAGATAGTAGGATGCTACTGGGCCGCTTCTCAGGCAGTTTGGCTCCGGAATCTCATTAGGGATTTGGTCGTATTTGACTTTGTGGATGCACCCATACAGTTGTATTGTGACAATGATTCTGCTGTGTCGTTTAGCAATAACAATAAAGGTCTAAAATGGTGTAAACATATGGAGGTCAAATATTTGACCATAAAAGAGATGGTTGAGAAGGGTGACGTTAAAGTAGAGCATGTTTACACAAATGATATGGTTGCAGATCCACTGACTAAAGGCCTTAGCCCTTGTGTTTTTGAACGACATGTCATTAGCATGGGCTTAGGAGCATCATGGGATGCTGTTGTTTAGTGGGAGCCGTTTTTCAGTTTATGCTCTAATAAAGTTCACATCTGTGTTGTTACATTTTGTAACATTTTGATATATATCAATTTTGCATTCAATGAAGTATTTTTTCTAGATGTGTTATTGAATACATATATATTGCAAAATCTCGAGGTATGTGTAAACCTTGAGTAAAGGCTAGGGGTCTTCAGTTATTAGCCTTAAGGATATGTCTTGTTACATAATAAAGACAAGTTAAGTATAAAGTGAGACATATATACAGGTTCGTTGGAACCATAAAGTTATTCTCTTGTGGCACATAAGGATTTGTGACACATAAGGAGAGAGAATGGTGACTAACAAAATAGATGACACATAAGGTTTTACTATTTATGAGGTGTTATCTATTTGCCACACTACCATATTAAATCCATATCAGTAGAGTTAAGAACATTTGTGAACATGGAAGGCTCGGCATTGTGTCAATGCAGTTACCGCCGTGATTCGGTGTTTGAGACTCTATGGGATCGGATTGACAATTGAGAATAAATTCCTAGACCAACATAAAGGTGCGCACATAAAGTATAGTTTCAATTAATACAGTCCAAGTGGGAGAATGTAATGTTTTTCTAATTGTGGACTTGCATTAATTGAGATTGTAAAACCAATTAACGGGCTTGGTCTAATAAGGTCGAATATCAAGATTCTCAATTAAGTCTAACATGGGACTGGCTTGTGTGGGCCGAGTTCGGCCTGGCCCGTAATGAGAGGGCCTAGCTGAAAACTCTATAAATAGCGCTCAAAGTCCCTCCTCTAGCCCAGACGCACAGAAATTCTCTCTGAACTTGCATAAGGAGTCCATTAGGCAAACAGACCGCAAGAGGCAGCCTCATTGAGCCAATGATCTGGTGGGTGATAGAGGGGAAGACTGAGAGCTCGTGGATCGTCGACAACAGCTTCGAAACAACCATGGATTCGAAAACAAGTACGTAACTCAACTTTCATTGACTGAATCGTTCTATTGCTGAGCTACATCGATCCTAGGGAGAGCCGTGGCCGTCTCAGTCGCGGCCAACATATTGTTTACTTATATTACCGTCGATCCTCTCTCTCTCTCTCTCTCTCTCTCTCACACACACTTGCACGCAAAGACCCCATTCTTGATTCTACGAGAATTTTCAGAAAGACTTTAATTTGCTTCTCACATTAACTTGGACTACCCTCATGATCTATATAATCTTTGTTATAGATCAATGTGATAGCTTAATTTGACAGATACTTGCTAATTCTGCAGGTTACCTTGGACTACCCTCGAGAGTTCTTAACCTCAGTATCCGATTATATCAGACAAAACTGTTCTGCTATTCAATCACTCACTTTCCAAAGCAATATAAGAAGGCATGGACCCTTTGGTAAGGAAGAAGGAAGCTTCTTTAGCTGTGAATTGATATGCAGCAAGGTAATTGGCTTTCACGGGAGGTCTGGTGTTCAGTTTGATGCACTAGGAGTTTACTCAGAACCAATTTCTGATCTTAGTTCCTTGAACTCGTTGGGCCATTTGGAGGTCAAGGTGGCAGTCCTTGGGATGATGGAGATAGCATGGGTGTGAGAGAAATAATCGTAAAAGCTGGACTAGTTGTTGACTCCATTACTATTGAGTACGACAAGAATGGTTCTGTGGTTCAGGGTCCTAAACATGGCGGAGATGGAGGACATAAAACACTCCAGGTACGGCCTTCAGACATTTACATAATCCTAAAAACGTGAAACTTCCGTGTTGTTGTCGAGGTTCGATTTTAAGTGGTCAAGGATTGATCACCCGTGCAATCTATTTAGCCATTGCATTGTCACAATACAACTTATCAACCCGAGTGTTCTATTTATGCTGCTTTTCAAGTTGGGGGGTCGGGTTTAAATATGTTTGTGCTTCTAATTTTGCAGATTAAACTCGATTATCCTCATGAGTACTTGACTTCAGTTTCTGGTTACGTTGGAGATCTCTTCGGGCTTACTGTTGTTCGCTCCCTGGCATTTCGGAGCAATGAAAGAAATTTTTGGGCCAATTGGTGTGGAAGACGGGAAGTACTTTTCTTTTCCGTGGATCGGTAGGAAAATCGTTGGGTTTGGCGGGAGGTCTAGACTCTATCTTGATTCACTTGGAGCACATTTTGAGCCTTGACATGCTAAGCTCTACCTTTACGTGCAACCTGCAGTCGATGTTTGAGTTTACACGTAAATGTATGCTATCACCGACATTCTCTGGTGTCGAGGGGTGTCGATAAGTCGGTTTGATGTATTCTCCAAGAACGAAGTGTGTAAAAGCATTTTTGTAGGGAATCACTTCCTCATCAACTAGTCTCACCATTACCATTACACTACCATGTTATATTTTTAGTGAGATGTCATAATTTACATGGCACATGTGACGAGATTATGTTCATGAATTATAAGCTCTAATTATAATTTACCAGTGTTTATTGGCATAGCTTATCAAGGTGTTAAAGTAAGCAAATTTAATTATGAAATCATTTTTCAATAGTTTGCCAGTATTTACGACCGTCCGTAGTAATTGCATTGGCTTTGGGCTCTCTTCCCTTCATGAAGGGTAGGAGTTCAAATTCCAGCACTGTCGTTAAGGATTCTTAAGCATGACATCGTGGTGGTGGGTCCTGCACTAGCGTCACCTCGGGTTTACCTCTCTGGCTGTCGGCTGTGTAGGGAGTTCTCGGGTTATCAAAAAAATAGTTTGCCGGTATTTAATTATGGAACTTATCAAAATGACCAACTTTTGAAATGGAAGGTCACTCATCAGTATACAAATGTTATTTTATCTTCTTTTTACATAACGAATACTGCTAATTAATGTGTTATATGGAAACTTGCTCTTTCTTCTCTTTGTATGAAAAGTTGACGACTACATTGAAGAGTTACCATTTTTAGATAATTTTAGAGTTTCAAACTTACTGCCACCAAGTTGGAACTCACATCTGAAATTAAAGTAACTAATCGATGTGGGAATTTACTTAGTTTGCGACTTACCAAGTTATATATAAATTAACATGTTTAAGAAAAAGGGAAAATACCACAAAAAATCCTAAATTTTACTCTATGTGACATATTTATTCAAAACATTTTTTTGTCATAAAAAATACCAACTTATACTTGTATGACACATTCATAACAAACTTTTGCTTGTAACATCAAAAGCCTTAAATTTATATCCTCATGATATATTTATCTCAAATCTTTTTCTTCTTTTCTTTTCTTTTTCATGGGCGAGGGGGGGTTTCGCCCACGACCGCAAAGGGCTAGACAAGGGCTTCACGGCCCTCACCCAGTGGCTGGTGAGCTTCGGCGGCCCTTGCCGGCCAAAGTGGGTGGAAAAAACTAAAATAAATAGAATTCTAGGCTAAATATGTAATGAGGATATGAGTTTAGGATTTTTTGTGTCATAAATTTTTTTTTTGGACAAATGTGTCACACGAGCATAAATTCAAGATTTTTGGTGACAAAAAAAAGTTTGAAGCAAACGTGTCACATAAGCATAAGTTCAAAGTTTTGATAATATAAATTTTTTTTTGGGTAAATATGTCACATGGGATAAAGTTTAGGATTTTTGGTGGCATTTTAAAAAAAATTGTTAATTGGTTAATGAAATTTACTTTGAAGAGTTACTAATGGAGAAAAGCGAAGAGATCATGAAGACACGTTTTCGATTAAAAAAAGAAGAAGAAGAAAGTAGTATTTTCATTCATAGGCAAGGAGACATAGTATTTTCATTCATAGGCAAGGAGACATGTGCATTCAAATTGAGTTTGATGTTTCATTTTTCAGAAGGGAGGGACAAAAAACGAACATGTGAATGACTTATGATCAAGCAAGCTAGTTGGAGATAATCCGGCCAAAACTATAAAAAAAAGGAAAAAAAGAAAAATGCTAGCTGGAGAAAGATACTTACCCTATGGCATCACATCAATTTGGTTGCTTTGTGCTTCCTTCGCATATCGTATTGATAGACACATATGTATTCTATTTAAAAAGATCTAAGTTGATTAGCACCTTTGTATCCAGTCAAGGATATACTTTTGAGAGGCACAGGAGGACATTTGAGAGTTTGATTTTTATTTTTGGTGTTAGGTTGCCGCACTAGTACTAGATTATATATTCTTCTTTTAAGGGAGGTCCGTGGGTGAAAGAGCTTGATCACCATGAAGACCTTAGGATGGTACAATGAGTGGTATCTCAATTGGTGGAATGACGACCTCCTAAATGGCACTGTAATAGATCCTTACGGTACCCCTAGACTTGCCGTTACTTTTTGAACTAGCCTTGGTCCTATATAGAGAGGCAAGATAGACCCTCTCCAAACCTATTCTTTTGTTTAGTATGTACATGGGTTTTGTTCTTCTTATATGTTTATGCATAAAACGCCAGTCTCGATTTATGAATAAGAAGTTCTTTTGTATCCCGATTGGTCAGACATGCTTATCTGTTGTGGTTATTTGGGTTGACGACGAGTCCTAGGACATCATGGATTATCTATCATGGAAAACTTCAGGGATTGTTGTGTGCTCGGGCCAAGGGCATGACAACATTTTAGAGGGAAGTTTTCTTTCCTTTTTTTTTTTTTGAGTAAGTGCTGTAGAAACCCTAAAACTTATTGCTAAGTGTAATCGTGTTCTACAACATTTAAAAAGTGCAAAATTCTAAATCTAGTTAAATTAGTGTAATCTCAATAGTTTCGTTCATTTAGGCTAAGGAAATATGCTAAAGTTTCTTCTTCTTCTTTTACTTCCTTAAGACACTGGGCAGCCACAAAGTACCACGTTAGAAAGGAACTTGAAAATTTAGAAACAAAATGGTCAAAAGATGAAAACATTCAGAAAAAGAAAAAGAAAAGGAGGATCACGGAGTCTTTTGGAAAGACAAAGTTGAAAACTGCCCAACTTATAATCAAAAAACACATAATTATCCTTTGAAATAATCGAAGCATCTAAATGCTTTTAATAGGAAATGATCCAATGAATTTATTGCCATAAAAAAACTGAACATTTCCTGTTGATACCTAAATTTTAATTTGCATATAGTTTTAAGATCATTTTTGCATATAGAATGGGTCCGATATTTTATCTAAGTTCGTTGTCTTTTTATTCGATAAAATTGGGAATGTTGTGATCGCGAAGAAATTTTCGATCACAAGTGAATATTTGTATGGAATCGGTGAGCCTAAAATATATTCGGTCGAAGAAAGGAGAAGAGGTAGATAAAGAGGAAAGTTTGGACCAAATATTTGTTTATCCAACTAAGGCGTCCAAGGAGAAAAAATTTTGGGAAAAGAGGGAAAGAAGTAATCTCAGTCAAATTTGACTGAGATATTTCTCTACCCACTATAAAGGTGGGATCGTACGCCTGCAAGGAGAGGACTTTTGGGGGAGACTTTTTCTTAGCAAAAAGAAAAAAAGAAAAATTAAGGGACACACAGTGGAGAGCTTTATTCGGCAAAAACAAACACGCACAGAGAGAAGGAGAGACCGAGAGAAAGAGGGAGAGAGGGAGAGCAGGCGAGAGAGACCGAGAGGGAGAGAGAGGAGTTCGGGCCAGGCGATTCGTCCACAACCCGGCGACTCATCCACGACGGCTTGGACATCCTTGTTCCGGCGACTCATCCGCAGTTTTTCCCTTGATTTTGTTTCTCGCGGTGAAGTTCGGATCAAGGTGGGTGGTGATATTTTTGGTTGGTTCCCAAGTTTCTGCAGTGATAATTGCGGTTTTCTCTTGGTTTTTGATGCATTTAGGGTCTAGATCTCGCATTATTTCGATCTAGCCACCGAGTTCTTTCGTTCACCTCACTTATTAGATGGTTTGTTTGAATGATTTTACTTTGATTGTGATTTGATCTACGTGATTTTTGTGGTTCGTGGGTATGAGATCTTGATAGCCGCGAGTCTCTGGAAAATTCGTTTGTCTTTGGTCTCTCCTCAACGCCGTCCGCCGCGGCTCCACCTCGAGCAAGAGGTGGCTGAGTTTTCTTTGCAGGTCCCTGCAAATAGATGGAGCAATCACACGTGGGGAAGAACAGTGAAAGTTAAATGGGCTGTAGGTGAATGAGAGGCCTGGTCGTTCGCAGGCCTGCGCACGAGGAGAAGAAGCCAAGCCAGGCGGAGAGAGCAAGCCCACGCGCAAAAGGAAAAAAAGAGAGGAAAGAAACTGGATTGGGCCCCCGCGAGCCCAGTCCAGTCTCTTTGCTTCTTCGCGGGCCCCTCCCAAGGACATGCGCTGGTCAGGCCTGAGCCCGACCCGGCTCGTCGCCTGACCCGTTTCTTTTTATTATTATTATTATTATTATTATTTTCGTTTTTTATAATATTTTTTTAAAAAATCAAATATATATTTTTCTGCAATAAAAGTTCTTCCATCATGCTTGATTTGCTCATTCCTTTCATGCATTTTTTTAAAAATTTAATTTGCTTATTTTTTTAGATGATATGAATTATTAATTGCGATTTCGTTTCATCTTTCGTAATATACATTGGTCGATAGTCCGATCTCTTGCTCGAGATACGACTCGTGATAGCACGAAAGTCAGCTGATCCGATCTCATGCCTGAGATACGGTCCGTTGATTTGATGTTTTTTCTTATACATAAAATACAAAAAAATTACATTCCATGTTTAGATTGCATATTAAATAAAATTGCATTCCATATTTAGATTAGATTCACATTAGGTAGTATTATATTACATGATTAGATTGCATAGTAGATATTATTGCATGTCTTAGCATGAATCTTTGCATCTTGTTTGCATTATTAGGTTTTGCTTAACATTTGGATTAAGTATGTCAAATCTCATGTCATTTAGGAATTGCACAAAAATTCACATCATGGTAGAACATCACATTTAGAAACTTAGGAATCATGTTAGATTAGGTTTTCATATTTTATTAGTTTATTTAATTTCGAATTTTCATTTAATAAATAAGAAAATGCCTAAAAAATACTTTTTTACATTACTTTAGTTAAATAGCATGTCACGTAGGTTAGGTTAATTTAGGATTTGCATATTTCAAAGCATGTTAGGTCATGTCACATTTAGAGTTAGATTTTTCATGTATCACATATTAAAATAGTCTTTGCATTTTAGAATATTATCCTTAGTTAAGACAAGATTTTAGTTTAATTTAGGGATTAACGTAGTTTAGTTCATAACTTAGATTAGATGTTATTTAACTATAGATAATTAGTTTCATTAAATAAATTGTGAAATTCATAAAAGTTGCATTTATAATTGCATTAAAATAGTTGCATATATGATCAATTTTCCATTACATGCATTACATACACATAGAAAACCCCAAAAAAGGATCTTTTTGTTGATTTGCTTCATTAGGTCATCTTTGTTCATTGTTTTATTTTATTAAGCATTTGCTTTAATGTTTGCGCACCCGCGTGATCACCGTGTATGTTAAAGAATAAAGTTAAAATCAATTCAAGCTGCCTACAAACTATTTTTAAAATAAAAGAAATTGGATGTCAAGTCTCCGAATTCAAAATCTCTAGTTCGTAAGGATAAAGTACTACTCCCAGTATTTTACATGGGTTTCTAATCGACCCACCATAAATAGATTAGTGACGACTCCATTTGAAATTGATTTTGCATGTTTTAAAAGTGAAACATAATTCGCGAATTTGTATGAGTTTGGGAGAGCTCGAGCTATGCTAAACTTAGCAATCCGTTAGCCTAACCCTAGGTGGTGCACTTTCGGGGAGGTCGCGACACTTCCCATAGTTATGATAGAGAAATAACCAAAACACAACATGATCCCTAGCCCAATGCAGAAGATCTACCAAAACAGACAGAGAATTTCATAACATTAAAATTTGGTTTCCAAGCTCAAAGAAATTCAAGCAACCATGGCCAAGCTCAACAAAGCTTCAGCTATTATGGCCATGAGCTCGAAGAAGCTCGAGCGGTCACGTTTGTGCTAGTCGAAGCTCAATCAGCCTCGGGCATGCGTTTAGAGAAGTGCGGAAGCTGGAGCTGCCATGACCGAGTTGAAACTTGAGCAGCTTAAAGAAGCTTGAGTGACTAGGGCAAGCACGATGAAGCTTGAAAGGCCAGGGACACAAGCTTGAATTTTAGAACTTGATTACACTAAATTGACAAGTTCGAAATTTGATTGCATTTTTCAAAAGTTTTAAGATAAAATTATACTTTCTTGATAGGTATTAGGACTTTTAATATATTCATCTTTTTCTATTTTATACATTATACAAAGGTCGATAATATCTTTTACGTGAGATGGACTCCATGAGAGCAACCACAGTACGATAAGTTTTTGGTCAATTAATATGTTTCATGCAAGATGGATTCCATCTGAGTAAACTAGTATGACATTTATTTATTTTTGAATGCCAAATGAAGCGAATCATCAAAGCGCGCCAGAGAACCCTAATGAAGTATCATCTTGTTCTTGACCCTAGAAGTATGATGTAAGAATAGTAGTCTTTAGAAATTATCGGGTCTAGTTTGGGCGGGGATGCAGTATTTTCTAAGGCCACTATAATCTATCATCTTTTATATGGATCGATGTGACGGTTAAATGAGATAAATGCTTGTTAATTCTGCAGGTTCACTTGGATTACCCTTGTGAGTTGTTGACCTCTGTATCGGGTTATATCATACAAAAATGTTCAGTTGTTCAGTCACTCACGTTCGAAAGCAATATAAGAAGGCATGGACCCCTTGGCGAGGAAGAAGGAAGCTTCTTTTGATGTGCTTTGACATGCAGGAAGATAATTGGATTCACGGAAGGTCAGGTGTCCAGCTTCATGCGCTAGGAGTATACTTTGAATCAATTTCTGATCTTCGTCTCTTGCAATCCATTGGGCCATTTGGAGGTCAAAGTGGCAGTCCTTGGGATGATGGAGTAGCACGGTTGCGAGAGAAATAATCGTAAAAGCTGGACTAGCTGTTAATCCTTTACTGTTGAGTAAAGAATGGTTCTGTGGGTCAGAGCCCTAAACATCGTGAATGTTTCTGTACACGCCAGGTATGTCCTTCAGACGCTTACAGATTGTGTAGTTGCTAAGGTTTCAGTTTTAAGTGGTCGAGGATTGATCAGCCGCGTCATCTATTTAGCTATTACATTGTCTAACAAGATACAATTTATCAACCCGACCGTTCTGTTTATGCTGCTTATCAGGACGAGGGTTTGGGACAAAATGTGCTTGTGCCTCTAATTTTGGCAGATTAAACTCGATTACCCTCGGGAATACTTTGATTTCATTTTCTGGTCACTATGGATCTTTTAGCGGGCATATTGTCGTTTACTCCCTCACATTTCATAGCAATAAAAGAACTTATGAGCCATTCATTTGGTATGGAGATCGGCAATTACTTTTATAATCCATCAATCTATAAGAGATTGTTGGGATTCATGGGAGGTCTGGATTATGGCTCGCTTCACTTGGAGCACATTTTGAGCCTTGACATGCTAAGCTTGCGCTATGCAGTCAATCTTTGAGTTTACATATGTATCATTGCTGACATCTTCAGTAATTCAGGTGTGTGTGAGAAGGTCGGTCTAATCTGTCGTTTAAGAAGAAAGTGTGTTAAAGCAGTCATTTTAGTGAATCAAATCTTGATAAACTAACCATGTAACTTGGGTATGGAACCAATCGACAGGAAGAAAGTTTTAATAGAAAAAAAAAGATTTGTCTAGAAATCCGCCATAAATCGGACACTTCTTGAGTTTTGTATTTTAAAACGTTGGGTAAGCGGGAGTGAATCAGCATCTATGGACTTTCTGCAGATTGATTTTGGTCGGTAGGACAAAATGTAGTTTTTCTCTTTGGGCGTAGCTGCTCCCGCAATGAGTTCTTTTTCCTGACAAAGAGCACTAACAAGAAGTCGCCCAAGATATACTCATGAATACTATTATTTTAAAAATTAGTCGACGGAATTCATTATCAGTAAACAATTTATGTCTAAATAGTTTCATTGATGATAAAAAAATTTCGTTAATTCATTTTTGTAGGCGATATTCTCGACCAATATAAGGAAAAATATTTTTTAAATCATTAATTTTTCATAAAATAAGGACATGATAGTTGTTATTTTTCTAATTTCGTCTAATATATATTCACGTGATGTTAAAGTATGCAAGATAACCTACCATTTTTCAAATCATGCATCATCATCTTATTTTTCAGATCGTGATTTTTTCATATAGTAAGGACATGCGAGTTGTTGTTTTTCTAATTTCGTCTAATACATATTCATGTGATGTTGAAGTATGCAAGATAACCTATCATTTTCCAAATCTTGCATCATCGTCTTAATCAACAAGAGAATGGATCATACGCTACACGCAGTCATTGTCATTTATCATTTTTGCTTCTCGACTTGTGGTATTGATATTTCTTGACACATATACATAATGTACGATGACAATATTTGGGGTGTGGAAAGCACCTGCGACGGATATCAAAGCCAATCAAATGCACAGACCGCATTACAATAATTATTTTCCCAATTTAGTCGTATAGGCTGTGTAATGCTATGACGCTAACCGTATAAATCATGTAGCTCGATTATTATTTCGCAAGCGCTGCTTGCTGTTTCCTGTCCAATTCTCGTAGCGTTTCGAGAAGTTCAACGCTATCATTAGGCTGGCCGCCCTTACATCAGCTGGATTCGGAAGTTTCATCACGAACAGCGTTGGACGCCGCCTCACCTGTCACGTCTTAGCTGTCTTCAGACGCGTCTCTGTCACGTGGAACAAAGCTCTTTTAGCTTTGACTTGACGAATGCAACCTAAATTGTCGTCGTGCGAGCAAGTTGGATATTCGGTCCTTTGAACCAAACCAGGGCCTCTCCGCAACTTGTTTGAACATTCAATTGAATAAGCATTTTGTTCTGATGGCGGCGCTTCCATTCATCCTCTTTTCTCATTTGCAACATGCGCCTCCACTTTAAGTATACGCTCCACCTGCGAGAAAAAGTTGCATCCGTTTTTTTTTTTTTGGCAGTCTCTCACTTAAGCGCATACTATGCTGATGGGAAAAGAGATCGAGCAACGCATTTCGTCTTCTGCTTCAATCCATCAATGGAAGTGTGACATGTTCGTGAGCTTAAGAGGAGTGGACATAAGGAAAACCTTCGCGGTCCACCTCCATGTGCTAAAGTAGGCGGGGATTTGCTATTTCAGGAATAATTGTTGGGAAATTCCTTAAGATGTTTTGAAAATGACAAAATAAAATAAAAGGTATTAATGTACTTAATGGTTAAGTAACTAGGTAAAAAATGCAGAAACAGTTATATAAATGATATTCAAATATGAACATATAAAGATTATGAGTTTTCTATCAATGATGAGCAAGACTTGGGCGTATATAAATTGGGGGTGCCTATATAGAAAGTGAATAATATGAAGTTACCATAGACAAGTAAACAATGAGGTACAATTATAATTGTCAATATTTTTGAATGACTGTAAGATAGAAATTGAAGTTTGACATATTACACAAAGAAGTTTTGAACTCAAATTGTAATTCTCTTTTGATTCATAGTAAAGTTCAGTTAGTGGGCTATCAACGTGGGAGAGTAGGCATAGACTTGAACTAAGTCGAATCATTATAAACTTTGTGTTCATCTTCTCTTCCCTAAACTCATTCAAATCATTTATAGTGTTTTTGTTTACATCTGAATTCATCATCTTATCACTTTTTTGACTTAGTTCCAAAACAATATTTTCTTGCTGAATTCCGCGATAAATTATTTTTATATTTATTCACCTATTCTAGGTGTTAATACTAGCACTATCACAAAGGAGTGAAAAGAAAGGAGCAGAGAGGGAGAGAAGAAAGAGGAAAGGAAAGAGAGAGAGGGTTGGCGCATTAGGGAAAAGGGAGATGAGAGAGAAGAGGAGAGAGAGTGGTCTGCAGAAAGGAGGGAAGAGGAAGGAGGAGAGAAAAAGTGAGATGTCACAGGCGTGACAATTGCGGAGCTCTAGTGTCGCGACCTCCCCGAAGGTGCACCACCTAGGGGTTCGGCTAATGGATTGCTAAATCTAACCTAGCTCGAGCTCTCCCAAGCTCATATCAATTCGCGACTTAGGTTTCAATTCTTCAAACATGCCAAATTGAATTCAATTGGAGTCGCCACTAATCTATTTAAGGTGGGTCGATTAGAAACCCATGTAAAATACTGGGAGTAGTATTTTACTCCTACGAACCAAAGATTTTGTATTCGGGGACTTGAGAACCTATTTTCTTCTATTTCAAAAAAAATAATTTGCAAGCAGCTTGAATTGATTTTATTCCCTAACATGCACGGTGATCACACGGATGCGCAGACATTAATGAAAAATGCTAAATAAAACAAAAGAATAAACTAAGATGACCTAATGAAGCAAATCAGCAAAAAGACCTTTTTTTAAGATTTTCTATGTGTGATGCATGTAATAATAAACTTAATTTTATATGCAAATATCCTAATGCAAGTCTAAATGCAAGATTAAGAATTCCAAAATTATCTAATGAAACTAATTACCTATAATTAAATAACATTTAACTTAGACTAGGATTAAATCACGTTAATTCCTAATTTAAGCTAAAACATTATTTTAACTACGGATAATATCTTAAAACATGAAAACTTAAAATAATATGCAAATGCATGGAAATCTAGACCTAAAGACTTAACATGCTTGAAAATCCTAAATTAACCTAGTCAAGTAAAGACATGCAAAAAGAGATTTTTTTTTTGCGACATTTTCTTATTTATTCTAAATTACTTAAACTAATGAAATCTAATGCAATTCATAAGTGACATGCAATTTAATATGCCTAAACTAAATGTCATGCAATAACTAAAATGCAATCTAATCATGATATGCAACATTACCAAAATGCGATTTAATCTAAACATGAAAGATGTAATTCAGCATGCAATTCAAATAAATTAAATTCATGCAAAAGGAAAACAACAACAAAACAAAGCAATTTTCACTGATAGAATCAATAAATCGATCTTAAGCCTTAAAGATCAAAATATCAATTCCACTCCCGCTCAATTTATTACCTCGTCTAAAGCCTTATAGACGAAATAAAAAAATTGATAATGCGGTTGCGAATTGGAAAATCAATTCCAATTGATAAACCTATTGCCTAAATCAAACTAATTAACCAAAAACCACTATAAAAAAAAAAAGCAAGCAAATTGACATAATAAAAGATTTTTTATTGCAAAAATTTTCTATTTTTTATTATTAAAATATTATAAAAAACGAATTAAAATAAATAACATAATAAAATAAAGCAAGAAAGGAACCGACCCGGTTCGGGCCCCTGACCCGCGAAACCCTCTAAGAGAGGGCCCGCCCGCGATGGAGAAAAGAGGCTGGACTGGGCTCGCGATGGGACCAGTCCGGCTTCCTCCTTTTTTTTTTTTTTTCTCTTGGCCTTTCTCTCGCACATGGGCTCGCGCTACCTCAGCCCATGTTGACTTTTGCTCTACCTCAGCCGGATGACAGGCCCAATTCCACGCGCGACAACCCCAGCCCACGGATCAGCAAAATCCTGCACACGGCGGCCCAGACTCACGACAATCTCCTGCAACTCTTCTTCTTCCTTGGCTTCTTCACAGCACTTCTTGCAAAGACAATATTCTGCAAACTCCAAACCCACGGTGGAGTGAATGAACCAACACCAAAGGGAGACAAATGGCTGAATCCCCTCACCGATATCCCTCCCAAAATTAACTCACGAACTCACGCATCACGCGAAACATAATAGAAGCAAGTCAGGCTTATTTATGCAATTCATCAAACACGTAAGCTGCAATGTAGATCTCAATTGTAGGGTCTGAATAAAATGCAAGATCTAAGCTTCTAATGCAATAACCACAAAAGCAAAATCACGCAATTATGAAGTTTAGAAATCAACCAAATCAACAATTATTTCATTCGGCTTCGGAGAATCATAATGAAACCATGCACAGAGAAATCGCGGGCAAGAGAAAGACAAGAAGAAAAAAAATAAAACTCCCTACGTGGCTTAAGAATCACGAAGAGCCCATGTATTCAAGCAAGCTTGAGACGAGGTGATGCTCAACCGTGTTTTTTTATTCTCGGCCACGATCCTCGAGAGAATTCAATCGAGCCGAATAGCCGCGGAACCCACCTTCGATCTTGAGTAAATCGCCGGGAAGGGATCGAACGAAGTTGTTTTCTTCCTCGGCTGCTCCTCGTGTCTCTTGCTGTTCACTCGGTGGAGAGGACTCTGGAAACTCCTTCTGTCTCCTCCCTTCCTTCTATGCGTGTGTGTGTTGCTTTCTTTTTCCCAGATAAAGTGTTTGTGTGTCAGTCAAAGCTTCTCAGTCAATCAATGCTTTTTTTTAAGAAAAAGTCTCCTCCCCCCCTTGTGCGTGCAACCCATACTTTATAGCGGGTAGAAAAGACATCTCGGTCAAATCTTGGAAGATTTGACGGAGATATATTTTCCTTTCTTGTTTCTGCGTAGAGGGCTCTTGCCAGTAGAAAGGAATTTCGGTCAAATCCTCACGGATTTGACCGAAATTTTCTTTCCCTAACACATTTATTCTCTATTTGCATCCTTTCCTCTTTGATAAAATATATTCCGCCCAGCAATTCTTTCCCAAAACCTTCTTGCCGCCGATGCCGTTTCCTCAAATGCATGATGCAATGATATATTTTTTTTAGGAATTAAAATCCCTATTTTCTATTTTTATTTTCATGCGATCTACATGCCAAACTTAAAAAAAATAGGTGTCAACAGCTGCCCCTCTTTGAAGGTGAGCTCGCAGAGGTTGCGTTCAAAGATCAATTGATACCTAATAAACGCTATGCATGATATTTTTGTTGAGATTAACTCTCATTTTCAAATGTGATTATGACATGATAAATGCAAATGAATAAAGGAAGATAGAAACATACCTGAAATTACTTACCTGATTGGCATGGCAGATCAAGGTATGTATAAGCTTTGAGACCGTCCTCTTAAGCCTGAGCACCTGCTTCGGTCACAAAAGAAAGACAGCGAAAGAACCTGACTCGTTTGCTTGAGGCGAACCCTTCATTCGGTCACAACAGAGGCAAACGATGAGAGAGACCTGGATTGCTTGAAGGCAAAACGGTGAAAGACCTGGATCGCTTGAAGGCAAAACGGTGAAAGACCTGGATCGCCACCACATAGGCAAAACGGTGAAGGACCTGGATCGCCAACACAAAGGCGAAACGGTGAAAAAGACCTGGATCGCCACCACATAGGCGAAACGGTGAAGGACCGGGATCGCCAACACATAGGCGAAACGGTGAAGGACCTGGATCGCCACCACATAGGTGAAACGGTGAAAGATACCTGATTAAACTTGAGTCATTCAAAATTAAGCTGAGAGACCTGTACATCGTCACAGGCTCTCGAGATGAGACATCGATACATCACCATCGGTACCTGCACATAGTCACAGGCACTTAGATTGAAGTATATGCATTTAGAATTCTTGATCCCTAAAGGGATAACCACATCATCAAATTATGCAATTCATATTTGAGAGGTTCTTTGAGACAAGAGACATTTAGTCCGAAAGGACTTATCACTCACTCTCGTTCAGAAGGGTTTTTGTCTCAATGAGGGAATAGCTGAAACACTCAGTCTCACTACCATCATGTCAACAAAGGTCTGAGTATTCTCGCAAGTGGTACAATCTTACCAATCAGGGAGGTCTTTTAATAGGACCGTAATTCGGGCTTGGTCAATGGTTAAGCAAAGGGGACTCTTTGAGTCAAGGCTTAGAAAGAAAGTCTTCAACAAACGTCGCCAGGTTTACAAGTCAAGAACCCTGCAAATGCAATAGAAACAGTCCTGCTCGCACTTCTTCGAGCTAAGCTTAACACAATAGGAATCTCACATTAATTCAAGTGCCCTATCAGAAGAGACTTTGTAGGCTTGGCTTTAAAGTGTGTATGGAATGAAAAATTGGGAATTTTTCCTCAGACTCAACTTTCGAGCCTCAGACTTTGATTCACTGGGGATGATATATGACGTCAAACTCACTGGGGATTATTGACAAGATTGCCTTATTCAGCACTTTTTAGAATCTGAATACATTGAAGGTCAACTTTTTGCAGACTTGAGCCTTTGGCTCCGACTTTTATGGGCATCGGCCTTGCTTTTACCAGGCATACTGCTTTTTCTTGCCCCTAAATTCTTTCACTTTTCTTCTGAATTTGGGCATAGGCCTTGCTTTTACCAAGCTCATTGCTTTTTCATGCCCCATTTTGCATTTTTTTTCTTTTTTAATGGACTCGACTGACGCACCTGACCTTAGTGTGAGGATGCTTGTATTCTGCTACCATGCCCTAGTGTAAGAGATATTCACCAACGTGGGTTTAATTTGAAATGAAATCACAGGCTCAAAGTAGCTAACAAAGGATAAGAGTGTTTAGGATATAAGAATAAATGCTCTTCATCATCCCTAAGGCACTTCATTTAACATTTGATTCCGCCTGTAAAAGCAACACTCAAGGATTGATGCAAGTGAAAGCAAGAAAATTTCTATCCATTTTTCTCCTTTTTACATCAACGATGCGAATGTACCTCCAGCTTGCCCCGATGTGGGGTGGTTCTTGACAGGGGTAATATGAAATGAAACTCCTCAAGTGTTTTAGGCTCAAAGTGGGCAACCAATGGATCATTTTAGTGTTTGGGATAGATAAATGAACTGCCCCTCATCACTTTGGTTAATGTACTTCTCGCGAGAGAACTCTTTACTCTGCAAACATGGCACTTTGTATGCTCATCTCACAATTGCATAAATAAAGGGTTGTGTTTGGATAAGGCTTGCCTTTCATCATCCTGATACATCTCATTGAAAAACTCAATCAATCATGGAATGTTAAAATCAGGAAATTGCATCATTCGTCATTTTATTAATTGAATCAAGGCATTGACAAGATAGAGGAAACATCACGGGCAGTATTTCTTGAGAGCATCTGCATTGACAGGATTAGAGAATTCTCGACCATCCATCTCAGCTAGGATCAGTGCGCCTCCAGGGAGCACCTTCTTCACAACATACAGTCCACTGTAATTTGGAGTGAACTTACCTCTAGGATCAGGAATAATGGGAAGTAGCTTCCGCAGAACAAGGTCATTTGCTTCAAAGTACCTTGGTCGGACCTTGCGGTTGAATGACTTAGCTACCCGCCGTTGGTAACACTGACCGTGACAAATGGCTTCAAGTCTCTTCTCATCAATCAGGTTCAACTGGTCAAACCTTTGTTGTATCCACTCAGCTTCAGCCAATTCCATTTGAGACAGCACGCGCAATGATGGAATTTCCACTTCAATAGGCAGCACTGCTTCCATGCCATACACAGGAGAGAAAGGTGTCGCCCCCACAGAGGTTCGAATTGAAATTCGGTACGCCATTAGTGCAAAAGGCAACCTTTCATGCCAATCACGGTAATTTTCAGCAGTCTTCGCCAAAATCTTCTTGATGTTTTTGTTGGCCGCTTCTACTGCACCGTTCATTTGAGGACAATAAGGAGACGAGTTCAGATGCCGAATCTTGAATTCACTAAACAAGCCATCAACGAGCTTGTTGTTTAGATTAGTTCCATTATCAGTGATGATGGCTTCAGGAACGCCGTAACGAGCAATGATGTCATGTCGGATGAACCTCACTACATTTCGAGCAGTGACATTTGCATAAGAGGTCGCCTCGATCCATTTAGAAAAGTAGTCAATCACAACTAAGATGAATCGATGACCATTTGATGCCTTTGGATTGATTGGGCCAATAATATCTATCCCCCACATTGAGAAAGGCCAGGGCTCAGACAGTTGATGCAGTTCATTTGGGGGAACATTTATTTTATCTCCATAGATTTGACATTGATGACAACTCCGCACATGCTTGATGCAATCACCCTCCAAAGTCAGCCAATAGTAACCCAATCTCATGATCTTTTTGGCCAGCATATGGCCATTCATGTGTGGGCCACACATCCTTTCATGCATCTCCTGCATGATCTGCGTTGCTTCAGCTGCATCTACACACCTTAACAGCACTGAATCATGAGATCTCTTGTATAGATTTTCACCAGTAACGAAGAATTTTGAAGCCATCTTCATTATGTATTTCCTATCGGCAGGACCGCTCTCATCAGGAAATTCTCGACTTCTGATGTAGTTCATGATATCATGATACCATGGCTTCCTATCAAGCTCTTCAGTTATGATCATGCAGTGGGCTGATTTTGCCAAAACATCAATTTTTAGAGGCTCTACCTCCATTCTATTATTAACTCGTAGCATGGACGATAATGTAGCCAAAGCATCAGCGAACTGATTATGAGTCCGGGATAAGTATTCAAATGTGATCTCATCAAACTCCTCCATTAATTCCTCAAGATACTTGTGATACGGAAGCAATTTCGCATCCCGTGTTTTCCATTCACCAACTATTTGAAGGATGATCAACGCAAAATCACCAAATACTTTGAGTTTATTAATCTTCATTTCAATCGCCGCCTGAAGACCGAGAGTGCATGCTTTGTACTCGGCGATGTTATTGGTGCATGGGAACACCAACTTTGCTGCGACTGGATAGTGTTGCCCAGTTGGAGAGATCAATACTGCCCCAGTCCCTGAGCCCGACAAATTTATCGCCCCGTCGAAAAACATGGTCCACCTATCCTCGTCAATGGACAAGATACGATCATCCGGAGAACACTCATCCTCTTCAGTATGCTTGGGATTTTCAGCGAGTATGTCTGCAATAACACGACCTTTAACAGGCTTTTGTGGCATGGTCTGTACGTCGAACTCAAAAACCAATATTTGTCATTTAGCCAATTTTCCAACCAAAGCTGGCCGGTCCAGTAAGTACTTGATGGGATCACTTTCAGTCACCAGGAATATCTGATAGTGCAATGTGTACTGTCGGAGTCGATGCAGGACCCAAACCAAAGCAGCACATGTTTTCTCTACCTCGGAATAATTCTGCTCTGATATAGTGAACTTTTTACTCAAGTAGTAAACAGCTCGCTCTTTCCCATCATCGGGTCCTTTCTGGGCTAACATCGCACCTAAAGACTCACTATTAATTGTGAGATAGAGAATCAAAGGGTGGCCCATTATTGGTGGAACTAGGACTGGAGGACATGACAAGTATGATTTTAGCTTGTCAAATGCCTTCTGACAATCATCATCCCAGCGAATCAAGGCATCCTTCTTGAGAAGCTTAAAAAATGGCTTAGCAGTTTCTGACAGATGAGAAATAAACCGAGCTATGTAATTTAATCTCCCCATGAGACTTCGAACCTCCTTGGCGGTCTTCGGGTGCGGTAATTCACAAATGGCCTTCACTTTTGAAGGGTCAATTTCAATTCCCTTATTACTCACCATGAACCCGAGTAATTTACCCGAAGTTACCCCGAATGTGCATTTTGCGGGGTTAAGTCGGAGTTTAAACTCCCGAAGTCGATCGAATAACTTCTTCAAGGTATCAATATGACTTTCTCCCTGCCGAGTCTTGGCGATCATGTCATCAACATAGACTTCGATTTCTTTATGCATCATGACATGGAAAAGCGTGACCATGGCCCTTTGGTACGTTGCCCCTGCATTCTTAAGACCGAATGGCATTACTTTGTAGTGAAAGGTCCCCTATGGAGTGATGAATGCAGTTTTCTCCTTATCTTCCTCTTTCATCTTGATCTGATTATATCCCGAAAAACCGTCCATGAAAGAAAACAGTTCAAAGCCCGCAGTGCTATCCACCAGAACGTCGATGTACGGCAAAGGAAATTCATCCTTAGGGCTAGCCTTATTCAAGTCGCGATAGTCAACGCAAACTCGAACTCGACCATCTTTCTTCATTACCGGCACAATGTTGGCTACCCAATCAGGGTAATGTGAGACTTCTATGAATCCGACCTTTAAGAGTTTCATCACCTCCTCCTCAATTTTCTTTGATAATTCTGGCTTTGTCCTCCGCAACCTTTGCTTTTTAGGAGGCATGTGTGGATTCGTCGGCAGACTGTGTTCCACGATTGTTGGGTCAAGACCCGGCATATCCGCATAAGACCAAGCAAAGACATCTTGGTATTCCTTTAAAAGGGCGACGAGTCGCGTGGTTTCTCCCTCGGGAAGATTTGCCCCAATTTTTATTTCTTTAATGTCCTCCGTGTCACTCAAGTTGATTGTGACAGTATGCTCGGCTGTCAGGGATTTCGGCTTTTCATGCTGTTCCAGACTTCGTTGGATTCCGGCGGGATCTCCATCCGAATCATTTGGTCCTTCATCGCATTCCATAAGGTCCTTCCTGAAACATAAAGTAAACCAATCAGTAAAACAAAAAGGGTTAAATATTTTTTGAAAAATGATTTTTTTTTAAGATTTGGACAAAGAGAGCATGAGGAAGTCCAGGCCTCAGGATTCTCCTCGGGTCGTGTATTTTTTCACTGTTGGATATCATCACCGGACTGGTTTGGTGTACCTCGTCATGCCCTCGAAAATGGTGATTTTATTGAATAACTCTGAATGAATTACACTTATTGAAAAGGAATTGCAGATTGAAAAATCCTAAGAAAGCAATAAATGAAAGGAATTCCCACGCAGGGGAGTAAAGCAGAATAAATTACTCATGTGGGCTTGCACCCATTTCCTTTTCGGACTCATTTTCAATGGCGCCAATGAAGAGATCTTCAAATAGATTTTCTATCCCCTCAAGCTTCTCATCCCGATCAGCCTGGCTTTCAGGAATCACATCATCCATGCCCCCCCATCCACCCGGAACAATGTCTCGGGGGTTGATATAGAAGCTCGGGGGAAAGGAGAACCTTTCATGGTAGTCACAATTCATGTTTGGTCCTTCTAGAACATACATCTCCTCTTCATGCATCATTCTGGACGGACCCGGGAATGTTTCTTTGATACGGGGAGGCAATGTTTTACTTTCAACCCGCTTTTGTGATTCATTGGTAGGCTGATCCCTTCTATGGTATCCTAATCCGGCCACACGACGCTTCCGGGAAGGCTGAATTGGATATCGAATCCCCTGACCCTTTCTTCCAAGTCCTTTTCCAGGAACAAAACAACTTTGGGCCATAATCTTCCTCACCATGATAGCAGTATTTGACAATTCTGGAATTGGTGCAGGCGATCCCCGCGACCTATGTATCATTGACACGAGCTCGAATGATTGATAACTGGATTCAAATACACCGTCGGGCTCCACATACGGAATAGCGGTCTCATGATAAATCTGGTGGTCTTCTTCAGCATGGACAGTGACTAGCTTCCCTTCAACCACGAACTTCAAGCATTGATGAAGACTTGAAGGCACAGCTCCAGCGGTATGGATCCAAGGACGACCCAACAAAAAGTTAAAGGCAGTAGAGATGTTCATTACTTGGAACAAAATGTTGAACGTTATTGGCCCGATTTGCACATCCAGGTGAATCTCGCCCATCACCTCCTTCTTTGTTCCGTCAAAAGCACGAACGGAATTTTTAGCAACGTTTAACCTTGAAGAGTCTACCCCGAGACGATGCAAAGTAGCCAATGGGCAAATATTCAGAGCGGACCCATTATCAATAAGAACCCGAGCAACATGCGATTCCTTGCACCTGACGGAGATGTAGAATGCCTTTGTATGTCCATTCCCATCACCTGGTAATTCTTCATCAGAAAAGGAAACGAGATCCTTGAGGAGTACTGCACCTATGAATCCCTCTAGCTCGCCCTGATCAATCATCTCAGGCACATGAATCTCACTCAATATTTTCATGAGTGATTTTGATGTTTGTCCGATGTTTGCAAAAGCTCCAGTAAAGAAATCTGCGCCGGCATCCTCCGCAGCTGCTCAACCACGTCGTACTCACTAGCTTTCATTATAGCTAGAAATTCCTTGGCCTCTTCATCGGTGACATGTTTTGACGGCATAGAATTGCTTTGTCCATAGGTGCGTCCGGACCTTGTCACCAAGTCTACATCAAAATCGTACGACCAAGGAACTACCTTGTTACTACGGTACTCGTAGGGTTGAAGTAGTTCAATTACTATCTCATGCACATCTTCCTCATTGTCAATTGCATCCTCTAGGGGTGGCATGTCCTCAAGTGAGGGGTCTGACTCAGCTTCCACGGCAGTAGCTTCTTTCTCCCAATCAATGATAATATGAGAAACCATCGACATTCCTCCAGCCAGGTTGCTTTGCATGATTACACCAGCTTCCATGCTCTCCTGGATCCTCTTCTTCATGACAAATAGTGAAAGGTTCTCCTCAGCCGGGTAGTAGCCAGCCGCTACCAACCCTTGATAAATGTTATCAACATCTAGCTTCCATTTTAATTTCTTTCCAGCGTCCACCTCAAAAATTGCATTAACGCCCCCCTCGTGCTCCGGAAGGGGATTTTTCTCAACATTTGGTTGAGCAATGCTGAAGGCGAACACCTTCGTATCCAAGAGATCCTGGATCTTGTGTTTAAGAGTGAAACATTCATCAGTCGAATGCCCCACTTCACCCATGTGGTAATCGTACCTCTTTGAAGCATTAAAGTTGCTGAATTTCTCAGGGTTCGGGCGCTTCGGCTCCTGAGAGAGCAAACCCTTCTTCTGCAAAACAGGTAAAACTTTAGACAAAGGCCCCGGAAGGGGAGTGAATTGCCTTCTGTTGAACTGGCGAGGTGCAAATGATCGCCCCCCAGCCTGCCGATTTGTAGAGGCATGAACATTTGAAGGTCCGCCAGAGCTTGGTTGTGAGTATGCCAAATTTATTTCTGCAGCTTGTTCTTTATCCTTCCTCGGAGTAAACTTCTTTGTTGGCTCGTTGAACCACCCATCTCTTATTCCAATCTCGATCTGCTCTCCAACAGGAATAAGCTGATTGAAAGTGTTAGCAGTGGTGGCTATCATTCTAGTGCGGTATTCATGTGGAAGAGTTTTGATAAACATCTTCCTCAGCTCCATGTCAGAAGGTTCAGGATCAACCTGAGCAGCCAGATTCCTCCACCGGATCGCATATTGCTTGAACGACTCGCTCCTCTTTTTCTCGGTCCGTTCAAGATCATCTCGGGAAGGGGTAATGTCCGTTATAAATTGATAGTGCTTCAGGAAAGCTTGGCAAACCTCCTCCCAGGTTTGGCAGAGGTTTATCCCCTTTGAAATGTACCACTTCAGAGCTGGACCCGTCAAACTCGTCTGGAATGACTGGATCAGCAAATGAGCATTATCTGCGTATTGAGTCATTCTTACCAAGTACATCTGCAAGTGGGCCCTTGGGCAGGTCATGCCGTCATATTTTTCAAATTCTGGCATCTTAAACTTTTTAGGCATTTTCACTTTAGAATAGACAGAAAGATCCGTCGGGGACGGGTCTTGAAGGCCCTGCAGTTGTTTCAGCTTCTCCTCGAGTTTCTCGAGGCGTTTCTCCTGCTCAGTTTTGTACGAGTCATCAGCAGCGGTCTTTTTCCCATGAACAGCAATGGGATCTTCTTCCAAAGGAGGCATTTCCTCCTCTAAATCCACCACGATATCTTCTTTCAACCCCGGCAAAGGTGCAGGGGTTGGGCTTAGTCGAGCAGCTTTAAACTCCGCAGTCATTTCTTGCATAGCAGCGAGAAACTGCTTCATTTGATCCTCTATATTGGTGACACGATCACGGAGTTCGTTTTGATCGGTCATTTTAGCTCGAGACCGCGTGCGGATGGGAGATCGAGAATTACCCGTGATCGCCTGCCAACAAGATAAGAATAATTGGCGAAAAGGAAAGACACGGTCCATGACAAAGACCTAAAGACCCACTTTTTATTCATTTATGAACTAATGAAATTATTCTTACATGAAAACCAATTGAAGACTCAAAAACCCCTAAACAATAATGCTAGAAATGAAAACAAAAGACTCAAGCTATTTCATCTAGCTTGATCTATATAAACATGGGAAATGACTTTCTTTCGCAACTGCTCATTTGCTCGAGCAAGCTTTGTGGCACGATCCTGATATCGTTCCGCCTTCCTCTTGAGTCGTTCGATCTCTGCGCGATTAGTAACCTTCACGGGTACATTGGGTATCTCTGGAAACAGCTTCGTAGGAATCTTGTGTTGCTTGATGTATGTGATCGAAGCATAATACTTTCTTTCCTCTCCTTTCAGCTCCTCCTCGGGCCATATCAATTTGGATGGGGAACACATATCTCACATGGATTTGGTGAAGTTTACCATGTCTTCTTCGTCTGGGTCTTTATAAGTAAAGTCAGCACGAACCGGATTTTCCTCCAATGCCGGGGGCAGCTCCTGCACGACTTGATACTGACGAACAACTCTGGATGGATGATACTCGGTCGCACCAGTAAATCCCAATAAAGGGACCGGTCCTATGCCTGCACAAGTAAGCCTTGCTTCTCGAACTTGGAACCATTTAGCATGCCACAAGAAATCCTTGGGATCGGGATTTTTCATAAAGGCTAACCATTCGGAATAGTGATAGTTTGGGGCATGATTCTTTCTTTCCTCAAATTTCAAAATTGGATGATCCGAATCATTAATATCACGGATAGCCATTAAAAATCCAAAACCTTTTATATGAGAAAGGAACCAAATTTGGAGCAACTCAGGAGAAGCATGCAAGACCTTATCCCCGTTTTCTTGATATCGGGTGAGAGAAAGAAAGGTTTCAGCCAAAATGGTATTAACAAAATTCACGCCTGCACACACTTGTTTGACTACCCAAGTAACTGAAGGAGACATGGTATTTTTGAAATGAGGAAAAACTACAAACCCAAAGAAAGCTAAGAGAAAGATTCTGGCCATTTGACAAGATGTGGCATTCTTAAAACACTCATGCAAAAAGGAATAGGGGCAAGAATTGCGATTAGCTCTCAAAATCTTTCTTACTTCAGATTCTTTGACTCTAAGAAAATCAGATAAGGTTGATGCAAGCTCTACTCCGATAGGCGGACTAATCAACTCCGATCCCAAGGGTTTTCCGATGGCAATACTATATTCTTCCAAAGTAGGAAAGTTCGTGCTCACCAAATATGAATGTGGATGTTTTCGGGCACCAGAAATGAGCCAGCGCCTGGACCAAACCCCCGTGCACTTCAATCTTCATTAGCGGAAGAAGGCGACCGATCTTGGATTCAACGAATTGCGACCAGTGTGGTCCAACTTATCCCACCACGTGCTTAGCTCGGCTTTAGGAGCAGAAACGAGTCGAATGTCATGCTTTCCCATGATATCTAAATCAAGCCTGACGAGCAACCTAATGTCATGGACCAACAAAAAATGTAAATAAATTGCAAGGTAAGAGTTTAGAAAACTTACTGCACGAGTATATGGGAAGCAATCACAAACACATGCGCATGAAAAGTGAAGCTCGATTTCTACTCTAAAAGGCTTAGCAAGGTGAAGCCACAAGGATGATCGGACTAGACGCAGGCACGCGTACTAAGTCGGGTCCTTATGACTCCGGCACGGTCGAAGAGTCGACCCAGGTCGCAAGCTCGCGGACCGGGGTGGATACTCTTGACACCAAGAAAGAAATTTCGGGGTTGAGATAGGCGACTCGTACCGCGGGCATGCGGTCGGAGTGGTATCTATCTCAACACCATCCTAGGTGATCCTATGCGGCCCAGGTCCGGCGGCGGGTTTTGTGTGCCAAGTGTAGTGCTAAAACAATGAGAACATGCACAACAATTGATATTAAGCAACACTTCTATCAAAGCATGTAAACATTCATTCCAAACCATCCTGCAAAACATTCAACTCACGTTAGGGACATACCTGGAATCCTCGCTGCCAAACAAAAACATTTCTTGAAAAAAGAAAAACGGCCTAAGTCCACTAAAGTTCTTTGAACCAAGTCCCCAGCGGAGTCGCCAAGCTGTCGCGACCTCCCCGAAGGTGCACCACCTAGGGGTTCGGCTAATGGATTGCTAAATCTAACCTAGCTCGAGCTCTCCCAAGCTCATACCAATTCGCGACTTAGGTTTCAATTCTTCAAACATGCCAAATTGAATACAATTGGAGTCGCCACTAATCTATTTAAGGTGGGTCGATTAGAAACCCATGTAAAATACTGGGAGTAGTATTTTACTCCTACGAACCAAAGATTTTGTATTCGGGGACTTGAGAACCTATTTTCTTCTATTTCAAAAAAAATAATTTGCAGGCAGCTTGAATTGATTTTATTCCCTAACATGCACGGTGATCACACGGATGCGCAGACATTAATGGAAAATGCTAAATAAAACAAAAGAATAAACTAAGATGACCTAATGAAGCAAATCAGCAAAAAGACCTTTTTTTTAAGATTTTCTATGAGTGATGCATGTAATAATAAACTTAATTTTATATGCAAATATCCTAATGCAAGTCTAAATGCAAGATTAAGAATTCCAAAATTATCTAATGAAACTAATTACCTATAATTAAATAACATTTAACTTAGACTAGGATTAAATCACGTTAATTCCTAATTTAAGCTAAAACATTATTTTAACTACGGATAATATCTTAAAACATGAAAACTTAAAATAATATGCAAATGCATGGAAATCTAGACCTAAAGACCTAACATGCTTGAAAATCCTAAATTAACCTAGTCAAGTAAAGACATGCAAAAAGAGATTTTTTTTGCGACATTTTCTTATTTATTCTAAATTACTTAAACTAATGAAATCTAATGCAATTCATAAGTGACATGCAATTTAATATGCCTAAACTAAATGTCATGCAATAACTAAAATGCAATCTAATCATGATATGCAACATTACCAAAATGCGATTTAATCTAAACATGAAAGATGTAATTCAGCATGCAATTCAAATAAATTAAATTCATGCAAAAGGAAAACAACAAAACAAAGCAATTTTCGCTAATAGAATCAATAAATCGATCTTAAGCCTTAATTTATTACCTCGTCTAAAGCCTTATAGACGAAATAAAAAAATTGATAATGCGGTTGCAAATTGGAAAATCAATTCCAATTGATAAACCTATTGCCTAAATCAAACTAATTAACCAAAAACCAATATAAAAAAAAAAGCAAATTGACATAATAAAAGATTTTTTATTGCAGAAATTTTCTATTTTTTATTATTAAAATATTATAAAAAACGAATTAAAATAAATAACATAATAAAATAAAGCAAGAAAGGAAAGAAACGGGTCGGGCGGCCGAACCGGGTCGGGTCGGCCCCTGACCCGCGAAACCCTCTAAGAGAGGGCTCGCCCGCGATGGAGAAAAGAGGCTGGACTGGGCTCGCGATGGGCCCAGTCCGGCTTCCTCCTTTTTTTTTTTCTCCTGGCCTTTCTCTCGCGCATGGGCTCGCGCTACCTCAGCCCATGTTGACTTCTGCTCTACCTCAGCCGGATGACAGGCCCAATTCCACGTGCGACAACCCCAGCCCACGGATCAGCAAAATCCTGCACACGGCGGTCCAGACTCACGACAATCTCCTGCAAGTCTTCTTCTTCCTTGGCTTCTTCACAGCACTTCTTGCAAAGACAATATTCTGCAAACTCCAAACCCACGGTGGAGTGAATGAACCAACACCAAAGGGAGACAAATGGCTGGATCCCCTCACCGATATCCCTCCCAAAATTAACTCACGAACTCACGCATCACGCGAAACATAATAGAAGCAAGTCAGGCTTATTTATGCAATTCATCAAACACGTAAGCTGCAATGTAGATCTCAATTGTAGGGTCTGAAAAAATGCAAGATCTAAGCTTCTAATGCAATAACCACAAAAGCAAAATCATGCAATTATGAAGTTTAGAAATCAACCAAATCAACAATTATTTCATTCGGCTTCGGAGAATCATAATGAAACCATGCACAGAGAAATCGCGGGCAAGAAAAAGACAAGAAGAAAAAAAATAAAACTCCCTACGTGGCTTAAGAATTACGAAGAGCCCATGTATTCAAGCAAGCTTGAGACGAGGTGATGCTCAACCGTGTTTTTTTATTCTCGGCCACGATCCTCGGGAGAATTCAATCGAGCCGAATAGCCGCGGAACCCACCTTCGATCTTGAGTAAATCGCCGGGAAGGGATCGAACGAAGTTGTTTTCTTCCTCGGCTGCTCCTCGTGTCTCTTGCTGTTCACTCGGTGGAGAGGACTCTGGAAACTCCTTCTGTCTCCTCCCTTCCTTCTATGCGTGTGTGTTGCTTTCTTTTTCCCAAATAAAGTGTTTGTGTGTCAGTCAAAGCTTCTCAGTCAATCAATGCTTTTTTTTTAAGAAAAAGTCTCCTCCCCCCCTTGTGCGTGCAACCCATACTTTATAGCGGGTAGAAAAGACATCTCGGTCAAATCTTGGAAGATTTGACCGAAATATATTTTCCTTTCTTGTTTCTGCGTGGAGGGCTCTTGCCAGTAGAAAGGAATTTCGGTCAAATCGGAGGATTTGACTGAAATTCTCTTTCCCTAACACATTTATTCTCTATTTGCATCCTTTCCTCTTTGATAAAATATATTCCGCCCAGCAATTCTTTCCCAAAACCTTCTTGCCGCCGATGCCGTTTCCTCAAATGCATGATGCAATGATATATTTTTTTTAGGAATTAAAATCCCTATTTTCTATTTTTATTTTCATGCGATCTACATGCCAAACTTAAAAAAAAATAGGTGTCAACAGCTCTAGTTTTAGTGCTGTCTATTTCATGAAGAAATTTTTTATTTAGTTCTGCATTTTACTAAGTTGAACGGACAATCTTCGTTCGTACTGCCACTAGAAGGCGAGAGAGAGAGATTTGCTCCTGCCATTCAATCTTATTTTCTTTTACAGATGTCAGGGGGATGTTGAACTGCTGTCAAACAAATCCAAGTTGCAGACTCCACATTCCCTTGAAGCAACCATGAACATGTCTCTAATAACTTGGTCAACGAAATGCATCCCACCAATGGCAAAATTATTGTATGGCAAGGAAACGTGCACGTTCGAACTGAGTTTAATTTTTCACTTTTCAGAAGGGAGGAACGAAAAAAAAAACGTAAAACAGACATGTGAACGACTTGTAAATAAGCAAGCTAGTTGGAGATAAGCTGGCCAAAAATGCTAGTTGTAGAAGGATGTTTACCCTATGTCATCACGTCAATTTGGTTGATTCGTGCTTCCTTCTCATGTCCTATTGAAATGCACATATCGGGTTCCCTTTTAACAGATCCAAATTGATTATATATCTAAATTGAGATAATTTATTTAACAAAATCAAAATTTTATTATACTATTGTTAATCCAGTTAAATTTTAATTGTATAAGCCCATGACTAGAAATCATCAACACGAACTCAATTCATCTTACGTGGCTTATCAAGTATTGACGTAGACGATTGATGGAAAATACAAATAAAAAATAAAAGATTAAAAATCAAAATGTTATTAAAAATCTTCAACATCAACAGTTTTTATGAAAATTGGTTAAATAGACTCAATTATCACAACATGAAAATGCGTAGAAGCCAATTGTCATATTCAAAGAGTTTAAGACTAATTTAACAAAAATACAATAATTTGAGCTTCTTTAGATAATTTTCCCATCTAAGTCGCTAATTAAGTGAAAAGCAAGCATTTGTCTCACTTATTAGACTACTCATCACCTCTGCATTAAATCATATAAAGTGAAAAAAATGGGGACATAATTGAAATTAATCACATCCTTAAACCTATCCACTCCCTTCACTTCAAAAAATACCTATCATTTCTTTAATGTCCATTTTCGCACGTGTGGTGCTTGCCTCTACTCTAATATAACGGAGAAGAAAAAGAGCTCGTTATAAAAGAAAAATTATTCTAAAGTGATTTGGCATTTCGTAAGATGAAGTTACATTAAATAAAATAAATGTTCATTATTTTTTTTTAAAGAAACAATTATTTATGTTCAACTTGATCTCAATGTCGGAATAGGCACTATTTCCTCGAAGGCATCATGAAGGAGTCTTTACCTAAAGTCTTCTAAACCAAGTGCACATATGGCCTCCCCAAAAAAGTTTCCACACCACATATCAACAAGACAGAAAAATCATGTCTTCTTCTTCTTCTTCTTCTCATCAATGGAAACACGACGTGTTCGTGAGTTTCAGAGGGAAGGATGTGAGGAACAACTTCATATCGCACCTCTTCCGCGGGATGAACCTGGCGGGGATTGAATACTTCAGCGACGAAGACAGAGAGGACACTGGGAAGGAGATCAGCGACAAGCTCTTGAGTGCGATCCGCGATGCCAAGTTTGCCCTCGTCGTGTTCTCCCCGAACTATGCCGACTCCAAGTGGTGTTTGAACGAGCTGGTTGAGATCCTTGAGTGCAATGGGCGGCTCAAGAATCACGGCCACGTGGTTGTTGTCATATTTCTGGGCGTGGACGCAAACGATGTTTCCAAGTTGACGAGCGGAAGCGAATTCGCGCGAGGTTTCGACAGGTTGTGTAGGAAGGAGAGTGACGATGAGCAGAAACAAGTATGGAGGGATGCTCTAACGAGGGCTAAGCATTTGTCGGGTTACCACTGGGAGAACCACGCCCATGGGTACGTATCTGTGATTCAAACTTCATGTGAAAGCTTTAGTTAAAGCCAGCTATGATTTTTTTTTTCTTTTCTGATGTTAATTCTTCTTTGGTTTGCCTGCCTTTGAGATGGAGTTTGGGTATAGTCGGGCAGCATCGGTTTTCTTGAGGGAATGGGAACAAGTAGAGGTCTCTTTCGGATTTCCTGAAAATCCTTGTTGCCATATTTTGAAAATCATATGTGTTAATTTCAAGATTTCTGATGTAAGGTACAAGCAGTTTTAAAAACGATAACCCACAGCAGTTTCAAGATTTCTCTCACTTGGCTCTCTCTCTCTCTCTGTTCTGTGGTCCCTCACCACCGATTCCGATCAACGCTGCCCCACCACTGAACCTAGCTGAACCCTCTGTCCATCTCTCTCTCTCACCCTCGATCCTTCATGCGTCCCCCTCTTCTCGACCATGGCCAGCATCGAGATCTGAGTCCAACCCAACACATCGGCGTTGAGCTCGACGCCGGGGGAGCCTGTCTCGGGGCTCAGCTGGATTGGTGGGTGGCCATGGCTGGGCGGACATCGGGAGGGGTGGGTCTGACCAGTGCGTGGGTAGACGGGATTTTGGACAAGTGGGTTTTTGTCGCCAGTGGATTTGAAATGGTGGAGAGGGCGAAATCGAAAGCAAAATGACTGTTTGTAAGTAGGCCCACATTCTAGATGCGACTTGGGATGCTAATCGTAGGTTCAAACTTTAATGTACAGATTAACATGAGGGCGAAAGGTGAAAATGCTTTTTTAATATGTTTTCCATAGAATAGCGAGAAAGCCAACAGTCGATTTCGATCGGACGACTGAGAGTACCTGAGATCACTCCTCTCCTTGAAAGTACAAGGGCAGGTGATCCATTTCTGAGAATTGGGCAACAAAAATGAAAACTATAAACTAAGACAAATTAAAAGAAGATAGATGGGTTAACGATTTTTCTTCCGTTGAAAGGTCCTTGTGAGCTTTCATACCTTTTTGGGCCAAATTTTGGGGTTTCACACCTATTAACAGGACCACATGATAGAAATCTTTATATTTTGCTCTTCTTATGGACTTGGTCAGAAATGGGTTGTTTCTTCGTAGACGACCCCATACAAGAGGATCGAGAAACACCACAAGAAACACCTCGGCTGCCGTAGGATGAGGTTACTATCAAAAGTAGAGCTTAGTTAATCACCATTTCTTTGTTATGTGTGCCAATGTCTATAGTGATTTAGTCAAGCTCGCTTTGTTCTATCGAAAATTTCAAATACCTGCATAATAGAAATTTCAGTCCAATCTTTGTCTTTCTAATGCATATTGCTCACATAATTTTGGAACTAACATTTAACATCAGCAATGAAGCGAAGCTCACTGAAATAATAATCAAGTATCTTGCCGAGGAGATTCGCCGAACAAGGTCTCTCTACTTTGTGAAAAATGCAATTGGAGTAGCTCATTCGGCAAACGATGTTATCCTCTTGCTAAGAAAAGGTGGAGAGAAGGATGTGCGCATGATAGGCATATGTGGTACGGAAGGAATAGGTAAGACAACAGTGGCCGGAGTTGCTTGTGACGGCATTCTTGATGCCTTCGAGTGTTTTGTTTCTCTTGAAAAAATTGGAGAAGCGAATCGGAGTGATCTTCTCGGCCTGCAGAAGAAGTTACTCCAAAATCTCATGAAGGTGAAAGGACTGAAGATGTTCGACGACATTCACACCAATATCAATGAGATAAAGGCTAGCATGTGTCGTAAAAAGATACTTCTTGTCCTTGAAGATGTAACTAAGAAAGAACAAATGGACTATTTTGGGGCTGGAGAACGAGAGACGTTTCACCCCGGGAGTAGAATCTTGATCACGACAAGAGATCCAAATCTGCTGAAAGTTCTCAAGGTAGATGACAAGTACATTGTCAAAGGATTGAGTCCGAACGAAGCGCTTCAACTCTTTCGTCACCATGCCTTCAAGAGAGGAGTACCTCAAGAAGGTTATGAGGAGCTGTCTAAAAGTTTAGTTCATTATGCAGGAGGTCATCCATTGACCCTTAAAAGATTAGGTTCCTACCTTAGCGATGTGTCAAAAGATCAATGGCATAAACTTTTGGACAAGTTGGCGAGAAGCCCCTATCTCGATTGTATCGATGGAGTTTATGGGTCACCCTCTCTCTCGTTGAAATCCACTGTGAGTTATGGAGGTCAAGGTGGCGGTACCTATGATGATGGAACATATACTGGTGTAAGGCAAATCAATGTCCTCGTTATGTCGGTTATCGATTCCATCACCATCGACTACGATCAAGACGGGTGTTTGATACGTTCTTTCAGACACGGCGGACATCCTGATGGTAAAATTTTTACGGTCAGTATCCTGTTATTCTAAAAAGTTCCATTGAGTAATACATTTTTTTTTACAAATTATCATGATTAAGAAATCATATGCTTAAATACTACACATCGTCAGCATATGACACAAGGAAGTAATAACCCATCACATGATTAAAGAAACTCTCAAATAGTCCACCTAGGTGGAAGAATAGATCAAAAGAATGGAAAAAAGTATAAAAGTTAGTTTGCATATGCATATATAGAAGCACTTTCTTAATCTTGAAAGAGATGGTGACACTTATAAACAATAAAATTCTTGCGCTCATGACAGGTAAGATTAAATTAACTAGATGAATACCTGACTTCAATATCTGGCCATATAAGAGACTACCAAGCTCCTATTGTTATTCAATCTCTCAAATTCCATACCAATAGGAAGCCATATGGTTATGGACCATTTGGCTTTGAAAAAGGGCAGCCTTTTCATATTCCAAAAGTTGATGGCGGAAGAATTATTGGGTTTCATGGGAAATGTGGCAGTCATCTTGATTCAATTGGAGTGCACTTTGGGCCAATTTCTCATGTATATCCTTTCCAAGCTTTTGGACCATGTGGGGGTGATAAAGGCGAGGACATTTGGGATGATGGGAGATATACAGATGTGAGGGAAATCCTGGTAGGTTTTGATTCAGCAATCACTTTTATCTCCGTTATATACGACAAGTATGGACGTCGAGTTGGTCCCTTCACACATGGCACGAGTGGCGGAGGCAAAACATATAGGGTGAGTTATTATCTCTCTCTCTCCCTCTTAAGTTTCGGGTTTGCATAGCTAAGTTCCGCTCATACAAGCTATCGAGAAATAGTTAGAGCCTAAAAGGGTTAAAAGGAAAATCAGAGGAAATAAGACATCACAAAACCAAGAAGAGAACATAATAATCGTCCTTCAGTCTCATCACTTGAATTTGTTCCTTGCTTTCCTCACCCTCCTCTCTAATTTTGATTTCCCCCCTCCTCAGATTAAGCTTGACTATCCAAGTGAGTACTTGACTTCCATCTCGGGCTACATCGGAGAAGTTTCCGGAGTCACCATTCTTCAATCGTTAACAGTCCATACTAATGTCAAGTGCTATCTACCATTTGGATCCGCAGAAGGAAGGCATTTTTCATTTCCATATACCGGTGGCAAGATTATTGGGTTTCATGGGAGGTGTGACGGTCCTCGTCTCGAGTCCATTGGAGCTTATTATGAGCCGATTCCCCATACATATCCCATTAAGGTTTTAGGGCCTTTTGGAGGTATAGGTGGAGATTCGTGGGATGATGGCCAATATATGCACATAAGGAAAATTGTCATTCGGTATGGATTGGTCATTGAATCTATTGTTTTCGATTACGTCGATGCCAATGGTTCCATACGATCAACTAGGCATGGTGGAAATGGCGGGGTGAATACCTCCGAGGTTGTTTCTAGACTCTTCCTTTTTCTCTTTCTCGTGTCCTACTTGAATGCCATAAGCTAATCATTTTCGCTTACTATAACATAGGTCGGTTAAGGAATTTTGAACCCACTCTTAATGCTTCCGAAATGCACTTGAAAAGCTCACGTGAAGATCAGCATGATTGTTAGAAAACCAATTGGAAAAACTAATAAATTCACTCTATTAAGGTTAGCAAAGTAAACCTACCCATAAACAAAAAAAAAATTACTTTTCGATTTATAGATTGAAATGTATTAGAAACATAACTTACAGGAATCTTAGCATGTTAAACTTATTTTATAGATGAAAATTATATTTTAAAAAAATCGTCAATTTATTTTGCTCATCAAATGATGCAACATAGAGTCACTCATGTTGAATATGTGTTTTTGTGGCTTAGTTGCAGGCAAAATTGGTAATACCGGATGAGTACATTACTTCTTTTTCTGGATATATCAATTCAAATAGAAGTCACGGTCAAATCAACTCTCTCACATTTCGGACCAACAAAAGGCTCTGGGGACCTATTGGGAAAGAAGAAGGGAAGTACTTTTCCTTGCCACCAGAAGTTGGGAAAATTGTTGGATTTTTTGGGAGGAGTGGTGCTTTACTTGATTCTATTGGAGCACACATTGAGCTCTACTCGAACAAGCTATATCCCTTCAAATCAGTGGGGTTATTTGGTGGTTCAGGTGGTTCGTCTTGGGATGATGGCAACCGCCATGCTAGTGTGAGGAAAATAGTGATTGTATTCGAACCAAGCAGAGAACCGATCATCGAGTCTATCACATTTCAATACGAAGAGGAGGATAAAGATCTATGGCTATCTGAAAGACATGGTGGCACAGCTCAAGGCGAGATCCATGTAGTAAGTCCTCGTACATATTCCTCATAAAAATTCTGCACGCGTTACTGATCATGAGTTTGATATAGTCGTGCCCCACTAATATGTGCAGATTGATCTGTGTGATTCGAATGAATATCTAACTGCAATATCGGGGTACATAAGAAGTTCCAGTTCTTGTCCCGCCGTCATTCGCTCGCTCACCTTTCGAAGTAACAAACGGATAATTGGACCGTTTGGAGATGAAAAGGGAGTCTACTTCTCATCGCCTACAACGTGCGGCAAAATAACTGGATTTTATGGAAGGAGTGGCGACCATCTTGATGCAATCGGAGCATATTTTGAGCCAATCTCTCATCTTTATCCGATCAAATCAATTGGACCATTTGGAGGCCTAGGTGGGAATGTATGGGATGATGGTAAATTTAGTGGTGTGAAAGAGATTCGGATCATGCACGACGATATCATCCATTACATTTTCTTTTGGTATGACAAGAATGGCGAACCGGTTTGCTCAGGTGCACATGGTACTGATCCCAGAAATGGCAAAGCCAAAGTCAAAACAGTTAGTTTTTTCCTCTTCACTTTTCTCACTAAGGACACTATCAGTTGTTTATTCATATGTTTGACTGATTGGTGACGATCAAGACTGTTTCGAGCTTTTCGAGAATACCTTAGTTACTGGTCCCTTATATGGGTTTAGCGCAAGTCCCATATGAAGTCGAATAGTTTTATATGAAAGCTGTGTATCTTCTCTGTTTCATAATCTTGTCAAATTTATCACTTCGATTCTACCAAGCCATACTTTATGAAAGAGAGATTGTGTGCAGGTTCATTTGGATTACCCACGAGAGTACTTAACATCAATTTCTGGCTACAAGCGAGAGAATTATGAACCCATCATTGTCCACTCCCTCACATTTCACAGCAATAAAGGAAGCTATGGTCCCTTTGGCAAGGAAGTGGGAAGGTACTTTGGGTATCCATCGACCGGCAGCAAAATCATCGGCTTTTATGGAAGATCCAGTTCAAATCTTAATTCTATCGGAGTATAAGCGGAGCCTATATCACACTTGTACCCCTTCAAATCGGTCAGACCGATCGGAGGTCAAGGGGGAGCTCCTTGGGATGATGGAGTACACACTGATGTGAGAGAAATTGAGATTGTGGTTGGATCTGTAATTGACTCCATCAAGGTTGAATATGATTATAATGGTTCGTCGGTTCAATGCTCTCAACATGGTGGAGGAGATCATGGAAACAGACATAAGGTGAGCTCCTCGACTTACATCTAGAGCTAGAGGAGTTATTAATTGACATCATTCTAGGAGTTTTGTGACGTTGGATACGATCAATGAAGCATAGAAGTTAATTAATCATGGGGTTCCCAAAGGCTGGGTAGACTTTTTGTGTCCTGATTGTTGGGGTCATCAGTGACCTTTCTTTAAGTGCGCTTTTCTAACCAAGGAGTCTTACTTATTTGATCTTAGCTAATTTCCAACCAAAAAGGTACAAACATAAGTCTATGAAGTCTTCGAGATAATTAAGAAATTGCTGAACTTAATTTCAAGTGGGAACTTTTTCTAGTAGTTCGTTTTTCATTGTCACTTTAGTTAACCTACCCCTACCAAATCTCTAAATCTACGTCGCCAATTCTTATGTATATTTTGGTATTACATAAATGTATATATATACATAGAGAGATTTTTTCTGGAAATACATGTTTATTGTATGTTCCAAAATAATTGTTTATAATGAGGTTTTGAAAGAGTTCAACAATGTAGGGATATCCATCTCATATTGATTCATATTTAAAGAATAATAAATTGATAGATCTATCTAATATGTCGTCAATATTCGAGGACTAGATACTATTTAATTTACACTTGAG
This sequence comes from Melaleuca alternifolia, assembly GCA_019926035.1. Taxonomy (NCBI): domain Eukaryota; kingdom Viridiplantae; phylum Streptophyta; class Magnoliopsida; order Myrtales; family Myrtaceae; genus Melaleuca; species Melaleuca alternifolia. The sequence continues at coordinate 301,268 of JAGKPW010002330.1, forward strand.
GAATAATAAAAATATTAAATGATCAATCTCATACTCAATTCATATTTGAAAAACATATAATATCAGAAGAATGGCAAAAACTCCATCATTGCAAAGATATATGAATGTAATAAAATGATTGTGTATATTTCAATGATAGTATAACAAAATGTATTACATATGATGATTGTTACGATTGAAAAATTGTAGGATAATTTTAGAAGATTTGCATTGCGGAGAGTGCAAGAAGTAAAATCAAATACACATGTCACTCATTCAACGATTAATGTATGAAAAGTTCTTCACATTGGTAATGAACCCAATGAAATCTTTAAAAAAATGTGTTGTAGAATTATGAGAGAAATATTAAAGTGGTCAGGAGATTTTGTTGTCCGAGCTAAAATTCTAATGATAGGTAAAAGCAGAAAAGTAAAAGTCAGGTAAAAAGAAGACGTATGACCACCAAAATGCACTACAGTAAAATAGTTAGCGAATCATCGCATATTTCAATAGTGTTCTTGGCAAGTGAAAATTTACAAAAGGACTTTGAATTGGCAAATTGTGCAGGTCAAGCTAGATTATCCCAAGGAGCGTTTGATTTCCATATCAGGTCATATAAGAGAAAGCGGAGCTGATCCACCCACCGTGATCCAATCTCTGAAAATACATACCACTAGATGCACCTACGGACCGTTCGGTGTGGAAAAGGACAAGAAATTTTGTATACCGTCAGATGCGAATGGTGGCAGAATCATCGGGTTTTATGGACGGTCTGGATCACATCTCGATTCAATTGGAGCACGTTTGGAACCGTATAAGTAGGCCAAGTTCCAGCACATTGTATTACGGATTGTCGTTTCAATGGGATTTGTGTAAAATAATCATAAGTAGTTTCTTTGGCCTGCCTAGTTGCAGGGCAGGTGATCCATTTCCTTGTGCCAAGTGCTCTTTTCTTGGCCAGTGAGGAGCTTCTCCGCTTGGGCCATGTACTCTTGCACAATCCTGCTTTCACCTTAAAAGAGAATCGCCATGTTTTCATTTGCAGATGAAATTTTGAAAGGAAATCTCTGATCTTCTTAGTGTTCAGTGCCAAAAGAAAGTGGTTTTTTTTTTTGTTGGTTCTGAGTTGACGGCTAATTTTAATGTCTCACCAAATGCGTTTCTTATGGTCTACCGTCTCAACTGAAAAACATGCAATTGCAATTTTTCTTAAACAAACTGGAAACTTATTATCATTTTTATTTCAATGAAGACAAAATTGAAAATAGTTGGGGATGTTTTACTGCCAACATACTGTAAAAATAGTTCATGTCTACTCCACTTTGACTTAAAACTAGGCGTGGCAATAAATGATAAGAGAGACAAATAAGGAGCCATGTAAAATTTTAGAAGATCAATGTCGACTATTTTAAATACTTAGACTATTATATGAAGGAGCGATTTAATATTTAAATATTTTAACAAATAAATTGAGAGATCCCTCCAACGAATTCGTAGAATTGATGGCAACACATTAAATCATATTCGTATGGATGGCTTTAGTCACAACTAAAGAAACTTAACTTATTTTCTCTCTATCCCTTTCTAGCTTGGCTCATCCACCCCGCCATGTTTCGTCATGGCCCTAGCCACCTTTACCTTGCAATTCATACATGATACATACTTAGTTGGAGGAACATCGTTGAGGAAACACATCGCCCAAATTGGTTTTCCTAATGCCAAATAGATATTCGGTGTTTAACTTCCAGTCTTTAACTTACTTTTCTTATGAAAGAAATGCGGCCCGATAATCAACTAGTCTGTTTTCCTTCACTTAACTATTGCATCGAACTTAATCAATTCATGTTCACTCATCCTAACATTATGTAAGCCAGGAGAGTATTTCGATATGTTAAATTTGACCCCTTAATTAGCATTGAAATCCAAAATTATTTGTTTTTAGTAATTTTTGCACGACAGAGTGGCCAAATGTTTATTTATTTGTAGTTTGTTTGAATTCCAATCGTTTTAGTTTGAATGGTAGAAAAATGTCACATCATGAAGGATGAAATTTCTAATTTCTAAAGGCATAACACAAGTGTGGCCGACTGCCGCCACCATCACCTCTACGCTAGCCATTAGACAGATCCGGATCTCCTAACGTCATTATCTCACGGTTGAGGAAGGGGTTTTACTCCCTTTTTAATAGGAGGTAAATATTTATGGAGGGTGCAGATGGGACTGCAGTTAGTGCAGTTACCACTGAATCCATTTCCCATTAAGGTACCAATGACATCTATTGTGCCCATCATTACTGCAAGAAATGCACCTAGGTAATCAATGGCTCTGTTTTCCTTCACTTAATTATTGCATCGAACTTAATCAATTGATGTTCGCTCATCCTAACCATGTAAGCCAGGAGAGCATTTCGATATGTTAAATTTGACCCCTTTATTTAGCAATGAAATCAAAAATGATCTGTTTTTAGTAATTTTTGCACGACAGAGTGGCCAAATGTTTATTTATTTATAGTTTGTTTGAATTCCAATCGTTTTAGTTTTTTTTATCGAATTTTTGGATATTTCATTTACTTTAGCAAAGATGAGAGGCCCAGTAGCTGGGCATCATTACATAAAAGGTCCAACAAAGTTTGAGGAGGATATAAAATCCAATTCAGAGGTAAGTAATTTCTTTTGTGGGCTTTTGCCATCCAGTCTGCAGCAAGGTTGGCCTCTCTATAGCAATGTACTATTTGAACATTTGAGAAGTCCATCATTGTTTCCTTACACTTACTGACAAGTGGTTGAATCTCCCAACTCGACTGTTCTGTACTGTTCATGACTTTGACTAAAGATAAATTGTCCGACTCAATATAAGTACTCCGTGCCTTTTAGAGTAGAAGTGGTTGAGGGCTTCCAAATGGTAAAAAAATGTCACATCATGAAGGTTGAAATTTCTCATTTCTAAAGGCGCAACAAAGCGTGCCCGACTGTCCCCACCATCACCTCTACACTAGCCATTAGACGGACCCGGATCTCCCAAGGTCATTATCTTACTGTTGAGGAAGGGGTTTTACTCCACTTTTAATAGGGGGTAATTATTTATGGAGGGTGCAGATGGGACCGCAGTTAGTGCGGTTACCACTGAATCCATTTCCCATTAAGGCACCAACAACATCTATTGTGCCAATCATTACTGTAAGAAATGCGCCTCGATAATCAATGGCTCTATTTTCCTTCACTTAATTATTGCATCGAACTTAATCAATTGATGTTCGCTCATCCTAACGTTATGTAAGCCAGTAGAGTATTTTGATATGTTAAATTTGACCCCTAATTTAGAATTGAAATCCAAAATGATCTGTTTGTAGTAATTTTTGCACGATAGAGTGGCCAAATGTTTATTTATTTATAGTTTGTTTGAATTCCAATCGTTTTAGTTTTTTTTATCGAATTTTTGGATATTTCATTTACTTTAGCAAAGATGAGAGGCCCAGTAGCTGGGCATCATTACATAAAATGTCCAACAAAGTTTGAGGAGGATATAAAATTCAATTCAGAGGTAAGTAATTTCTTTTGTGGGCTTTTGCAATCCAGTATGCAGCAAGGTTGGCCTCTCTATAGCAATGTACTACTTGAACATGTGAGAAGTCCATCATTTTTTCCTTGCACTTACTGACAAGTGGTCCTGTACTGTTCATGACTTTGACTAAAGATAAATTGTCCGACTCAATAATAAGTACTCTGTGCCTTTTAGAGGAGAAGTGGTTGAGGGCTTCCAAATGGTAGAAAAATGTCACATCATGAAGGTTGAAATTTCTCATTTCTAAAGGCGCAACAAAGCGTGGCCGACTGCCGCCACCATCACCTCTACGCTAGCCATTAGACGGACCCATATCTCCCAAGGTCATTATCTCACGGTTGAGGAAGGGGTTTTACTCCCCTTTTAGTAGGGGTAAATATTTATGGAGGGTGCAGATGGGAGTGCAGTTACTGCAGTTACTGCACTGAATCCATTTCCCATTAAAAAACCAGCGATAGCTATTGTGCCCATCATTACTGCACGGAGCTCGTCGCCGCAAGACTCTCGTGGAAGCCTATCGGGACGGTGCTAGTATGGCAAAATATATCTGCAAAAATTGCAGAATATTTGTTCAATTCGTCATCTAAGTGGACCTCATTCGTAACTGTGGTAAAGTTACAATCATTTGAGAACCAGGTATCAAAATGTATACGCAATAAATTACAATCAAAAATATCTTAAGAATTTTCTCATACAATCTACCCATGAACTGATGTTCACGAGTTAGATTTTTTTATCTCGAGAACTCTTATTTGAGAATCGCAACGGTGAATTGCTCAGATAATTATTAAAAAAACAAAAAGGAACCGACCTCTATTAAATCCCATCTATTTAATGTGCCTTCCTTGCTGATTTTTATCCTTTTCAATTATTAGCCAGTTTTTCCTTTAACCGGACAGAGATAGCCGGTTGAACCACCGCACTTATAACTCATCCTCTAAATCTTAGAGAGGGGTGTATAACAAAATAAGATTAAGAGAATTGGGTTCAAATCTTGACCTATCGGAGTATATGCGGAGCCAATAACACACTTGTACCCTTTCAAGTCGGTTGGACTGATCGGAAGCTATAGTTTGTTTTTCATTGTCATTTTAGTGAATCCCTATCCCTAACTAATCTGTAAATATACTTTGGTAATACATAAATATATGTATATGGATTTCTTTTGGAGATACGTGTATATCATATGTTCGAAAATAAGTGCTTATAATGAGGTTTTGAAAGACTTCAACCATGTAGGGATATCCATCTCACAATTTCTCAAATTTAACAATAATAATTTAGGAAATCGATCTAATATGGGTCCGGTATTTGACGAATAAATACTATTTAAATTACAGTTCAGGAATAATAATAAAAATTTAAATGATCAATCTCAAATTCAATTCACAATTGAAAAAATATGCAATATCAAAACAATAGTAAGAAAATCCATCATCGCAAAATTAAATCAATGTAATAAAATACTTTGTATATTTCAATAATAGCATAGCAAAATGTATTACGCGTGATGATTGTTATGATTGGAAAGCTGTAGTATAAATTTAGAAGATATGTGCAGTGGAGAGTGAAAGAAGTAGATGGAGGAGGTCACTAGAGGAGAAAATAAAATAGGACAAGTATTAGTGGATTTTAAATTTAGGCTGACATGTCGACAAATTTGGCCACTGCCACCGTGTCCAAATACACATGTCACTCATTAAATGATGAATGTCTAATAGGTTCTTTGCATTGGTAGTGAACCTAATAAAATCTTTATAAAAATGTGTTATAGAATTATGAGAGAAATACTAAAGTGGTTAGATGATTTTGTTGTCCGAGCTAATATTCTAAGGATAAGTACAAGAAAAAAAAAGTAAAAGTCAGGTAAAAAGAAAAGGTGTGACCATGTAATGCTCTATGGTAGATTGATAGCGAATCATCACATATTTCAATGGCAAGTGAAAGATAACATGAATTGGTTAATTGTGCAGATCAAGCTGGATTATCCCCACAGGAGCGTTTCACTTCCATATCAGGTCTCATAGGAGAAAGCTGAAAATACATACCACAAGACAAACTTATGACTGTTTGGTAAGGATAAGGGCAAGAAATTTTTTATACCGTCGGCTGTGGTTGGTGGAAGGATCATCGGGTTTTATGGACGGTCCGGATCACATCTCTATTCAATTGGAGCACATTTGGAACCATATAATTAGACAAAGTTATAGCATGATATGATTAGTGATTATTGTTTCCATGGCACTTCTGTAAAATAATTATATATAGTTGCTATGCATTTCAATGGTTCGTTGCTGATTTAACATTTTGAAACCATGTACTAAGTAAAGCTAAAAAAGTGTGATCCCCCAGTTCATTTTCATCTATTTGCTCCATGCGCCTCATATAATATTCCATTATAACTCCAGAAAACTATACTTATGTTGCGAGAAAAGTACAAATGATGAGTGTATATACTCGGCGTCTCATTTTTATCCCTTCTCTTCAGTTTGTGAAGAAAATCTGACATCCTATCTATCCGCTTGTTCTGTATTTAATTGCTTCTTTTTTGTAACAATTGGTTATTATAGTCAGGCTTGACTTAATTGAAGAAAAGTAATGAGATAGCACAAGGGAAAGTTAAAATCCACAGATTTGATAGGAATGGTTTCGATTTTTCGGAAGATGCGGACCCGCTACATGATAGGAATGATTTCGATTTTTCGGAAGATGCGGACCCGCTACATGATAGTTGCTTCAGATTTGAGTTTTGTCACCCAAGTCTTCTCTGTTGCCCTATCATCTTTAGCTTTTCGCAAGTGTGAATTGACTGCAAATAGCTTACTATCCTGCAATTTGGAAACTTAGGTTCCGTTCGTTTCACGGAAAATATTCTGTAGGAAAATATTTTCCGAAATTGTGGTGTTCGGCGGGCGGAAAACAAGATAATCAAGGAAAATGTTTTCCACCAATAGAAGAAATACCTTTAAAAGTGGGGAAAATATTTTCCATTTTTTGTTAAATGGGAAACATTTTTCATCTTCTTTACTTACCTTTAAATATCGTAGCCTCTAACAATGTCTCTCGACCTTGCTCAAGGCCGGTGAGTCGGCGACCTTTGACAAATGAACACCGGAAAATATTATCATTTTCCAGGAAAATGATTTCCTAGAAAATATTTTTAAGATTGCTGTATTTTCCATGAAACGAACGGAGTTAGAGTTAACATGTATGACAAAGTTGTGTTGATGTCAAAAACTCATACACAAGATTGGACCACTTAGCGCATTGAAATGTTTTATTGCAGTCTTATGCCTTGTTAGTCCAACCCGGTTAACTGGGTTAAAATGCCTCCCTTTTAATTTTGCAGATTAAAGAGGATTGACTTCATACCATGAGAAATGACTTTGGATCTGTTGTTATTTGCTCCCTCACAATTCATAGGAACGAAAGAACTTATGGACTGCTCGTTATATTGGAGAAAGGGAAGTACTTTTCATTTCCTTCAACGGGTGGGAAGATCACCGGATTACATGGAAGGTTTGGAGCCCTTCTCGATTGCCTCGGCCCGCATATGGGACTCCGTCATCGAGAGCAAGACATGTGTGCCTGTGTTCATGGATGTTGCGTATACTATGCAAGCGCACGCGCTTTCAAGTGCACATCCTTCATCATTTTAAGAACCTGCCATTATAGAATCAGTGGTAATTATCCCATGTCTTGACATTCTTTGCTGTGCAGCCCCATCATTTTGGAGAAATAGATGTGGCGTGAAGCGCAAGTCTCGGTTGGTTTGTGATATCCTCAGGCCCTAGCTAATGATAATGTTCTTGAGCACCCCTTTACCTTCATCTAGCATTCGGTCTTTTTTATTTAATCTCCGGTCTTACGCTTGGACTTTACTATGCTAAGAATGGCGCTCGAAAAAGTTGGGTGTGACTTAAGTACAGACATGGTGTTACTATTTTCTATCTACATGGCTGTAGATTTGCATTAGTGAATGCATGTGGAGCTGGACCCGGCGGTTGGCTCTCATGTGGGCCTAAATAAAAGATTTACATGATCAACCATTGATATAAATCAAGGCCATTTAGATAAAATTTTCCTGATTTCAGACAAAAAAAACATGACTCGTTTGTGTTATTTTCTCATAGATGCGGATCAAAATGAACAACTTGAAAGACACATTAATAAAATGTGATTTTAACCAAACAAACATACGGTCACTATTATTTATGGTGAAATAATTGCATCCCAAGAAGCAGCAATGGCTTTCCTTTTAATGTGATTCTAACCAAACAGACATACGCCCACTGTCATTTTTTGATGAAATAATTGCATCCCAATGACCATTGTTTTTCCCTGGTAAATTATTGTACGATGAGGAGACTTGCACATCAAGAAGAAGAAGCAGTAATTACTTTCTTCTTAATGTAATTTTAACCAAACAGACATACGGCCTCTCAATCAGAGCATTTACTTTCCACACCACGTATCGATAAGACAGGAGCCATGTCTTCTTCCTCTACTTCTCCTCAATGGGACATGGCGTATTGGTGAGTTACAGAGGCAATGGCGTGAGGAAGACCTTCATGTCGCACCTCTTAAAACGGCTGGAACGGGAGAGGGTTCATTTGGCATTTAATAAAGCTATCAGAATGCCTATTAAATTCCCAAAGCTGAAAGCCCAAAGCCAAGCGGAATAAAGTTTTAGGCTTTCAGCCTTAGGACCAAATGCTACTTATAGATCTTTCTTTTAATAAATTATATTAATTTATGTTCTAAATTAAGTTAGCTTTAGTTTAGATTTGCATGAAAATGCCCTCATAAAAACCATTGCATAGAAATTTAATAGTTTTGAATGACCTTTTAGGGCCTAAAATGATGAGTAAAAGTGCATGACCACTTTAGATTAAATAACCAACAAGTTAGGTACTGAAAGAGTATTAATAGAAATGTTAGCATAAATAAGTCATCGGACTTTAGAATCTCTAGTTTCATAGGGATCAAAACGACGGTCCCACATCTCGATTGGTTTCTAGCCAACCCTAACAGGCTAGTGGCGACTCCTAAAGATATTAAGGTTGTTAAGTAACTTTTTAAATGCAAACGCCCGAACATCACGCAAGCTATGAACCTGGGATAGTCCGTGCTCGTAAGGAATGAGTTGAATTGAATTATGATTAAACATTACTTTTAAGTCATCTTCTAGTCGAATTTCTTATGGAGTGATATCTTTAAACCTATTTATTTACCTTTTGTTACCATCCCCCTCCTCTTGAAGGTTTGGATAGTTTGCGACACGTGTGCTTTGCAAGCGCATGCGCTTTCAAGTGCACAGCCGTCATCATTTTAAGAACCTGCCATTATAGAATCAGTGGTAATTATCCCATTTCTTGATGTTCTTTGCCGTGCAGCCCCATCATTTTGGAGAAATAGATGTGGCGTGAAGCGCAAGTCTCGGTTGGTTTGTGATATCCTCAGGCCCTAGCTAATGATAATGTTCTTGAGCACCCCTTTACCTTCATCTAGCATTCGGTCTTTTTTTATTTAATCTCTGGTCTTACGCTTGGACTTTTCTATGCTAAGAATGGCACTCGAAAAAGTTGGGTGTGACTCGAATACAGACTAGGGGTGAGCAACGGTTCAGAGTCAACCCTGGACCAGCCCTAGATCGGCCCAACCCAGCCGGTCCTTGTCGGGTTTTTAAGATTAATGGGTCGGTCCTCGGTCCTGAAATCTCTAACCCGGTATTGTACGGGTTGGTTCTCGATCCTAGGATATCGCGTTGGTCCAATCCAGCCCAACCCAACAATATATATATATATATATATATATATATATACATTTTTTACAAGCCTATTTTTATGAAACTAGTCAATGAAATTTGCAGCAATTCTCCTCTTTGGAGAATCTATCGTGGAGCTTTGTTTGTTGTGGTCTTAGTGATCTAATGCTTGTACCGGTCACTTTGGTCCTTTGTTGGAATAGCACCTGCTGTGCTTGGCAGGTGTGCTTGAGAAATGTCAGTAAGATATCACGATGAATACTTCACTATTTTTGTATTGTAAGTGGTTATTCACAATTTTTCTGTCACATTCAATTTGCAAATGTCACTAGTTGTATAATAAACTTCAGAGAAATTGCATAACGCCCCTATTTTATTTTGGTGAAATTGCATCCACCGCCATTTCATTTGCATGTTAGAGAGTGGGTGACATGGAGGCATTAGTTGCAATTTGAGGAGGAGTATGTTTTACATGGGTGTCACGTGATCTGATGATTTTACCGATGTTCAATCATAGATTTAGCTTTTTTCATCAATGAGATTCACGGGTCCCCCAATCTTGGAGCTTCTTTGTTTATGAAATACACATTCACCATGTATTCATCGGACATAAGTTGTTTCGTAGAATTTCTTGTATGAAAAATTTAGTGGTCCTGGGTTGACCCTAGGACCGGACCGGACCGATAGGGTCAGTCCGGTCCTTGGTCCCAAGCTTGACGAGTCGGTCCACGATCCCAAAAATTGAGGACCGACACTGTGCGAGTTGGTCATCAAGTTGAGCATGAGACCGGCCCAACCCGGACCATTCTCACCCCTAGTATTACTTACAGATCCTCATTAGCGAATGCTTGTGGAGCTGGACCCAGCAGTTGGCTCTCATGTGGGCCTAAATAAAAGATTTACATGATCAACCATTGATGTAAATCAAGTCCATTCAGATAAACTTTTCTTGATTTCAGACAAAAAAATACGACTCATTTGTGTTATTTTCTCATAGATACAAATCAAAATGAACAACTTGAAAGGCACATTAATAAAAGGCCTCGAATAATCCAACAGACCCGGATGATGCGTTCTTTGAAAGTCAACGGTAAACTTTCCACATCGTATGGCAACTCTACTTTCAGAGCTGTCAGTTTACATGCACGTGTTTTATATTGCATTTGCATGCTACGAATATGGACGTAGCATCTTAGGAGGGAAAGAGATTCTGCTCCTGCCATTCAATCCATTTTCCTTAGCAAATGTCAGTGAGAACTGTCGAAATTTTTCAATTAAATCCAAGTTGCGGACTCTAGATTTCCTACAAAACAATCATGAACAAGTCCATCATTAAGTTAACTGACTTTTTTCGGTGAAATAAATGCATCCCAACAACCACTCTTTTTCCCTGGTAAAGCAATAGCTTTCTTCTTTAATGTGATTTTAACCACGGCCACTGTTATTTATGATGAAATAATTGCATCCCAACGACCATTGTTTTTCCTTGGTAACTTATTGGACGACAAGGAGACATGCACATTCAAGAAGAGAAGCAGCAATGGCTTTCCTCTTAATGTAATTTTAACCAAATAGACTTTCAATCTTAGGAGAGAAAGAGATTCTGCTCCTGCCGTTCAATCCGTTTTATTTAGCAAATATTAGCGATTGTTGAAGGGTGAAATCAAATATTTTATTTAAGATTTTTCTTGATCTTTTTTTTTGTGGTTTTTCAGTTAAAAACTGCACTTTATAAATTAGATATAGAGAATCAGTAATTTTAGAGTAAAAAAAGAAAAAAATAGAGAGAAAAGAAAAAAAAATGTGTTTTTTGTTTGTTTGTGAGTATTCTCAATTTCTTTGTGTCCTGATCTTTAGAGAAGATTACCATTATATTCCTGCTTTCTTCAAGATCTAGTGAATTTGTAAAGTGCTTTGCGCCAAGATGTAGCCCAGATTTGGATGAGCTTCAATATTAAATTTTGGGGTGCGTTCTTCTGATTTTGTTGTTTGATTACTACATTTTTCCTCAAAGGATTGTTTGTTTGTGTTATTTTTTTTGAATCTATGTGTAATCCGTGACACTGACAAATGACAAAAGTTGTCGAGTAAATACAGGTCTCAAATTTTAGATTTCCTAACCAATCACAAAAAAATCTTAGATTAATTTAATTGACATTTTTGGTCAAAGAGTTGCATCCCACCAATAAATTTTTTTAACCCGGTAAAATATTGTATGAGGAGGAGACATGAACGTTCTAGTATTTCCCTTTAATGTCTTTCAAACCAACTAGACACCCGGTCTCTCGATCAAAGTTCTTGACTCCCCGTCCCTCCCAGTCCCTCTTTTGTCATTCGCCCCGAAGACACAACACGCATCAACAAGACAAAAACCATGTCTTTTACTTGTTTTCATGGATGAACACCTGACGAATTCGTGAGTTGCGGGCTACAAGTTGAGGGCAGGCGCCAGGTATAAGTACATACCTGTGACTCGTTCTCTATGTCGATGCCTAGTATCGCAATTTGTGATCTTTCTTTTTTGTTGTTATTCCTTTGGTGTGTCTGCTCTATGGATGGAATTCTTGTGTGATCGATATAATTGGTCTTATTAAGGGAACGAAACAACAGAATCGAAATTCTTGTGCCGAAAAATAAGTCGTTTCCCTGAAAAGTAATTTCTCGAAAAACGTTTTCCAAAAATGGAACATTTTTTATGAAACAAATGAACCCTCAATATTTACTGTTTTTACGGCCTCAAGGGAAAATGTGCTGTTTCTTGGTATGCATGGGAAGACGCACCCTCCTTTGCTGCAAAATGAATTTACTATTGAAAGTAGAGCTTCGTTAATCACCATTTCTTCGTTATACATGCCAATGTCTGCGGTGATTTAGTCAAGTTCGATTTGTTCTATTCATGCTTCTAATACCTACATGATAGAAATTTGAGTCCGATGTTAGTCATATATTGTATCTTGGGGTAAAATGTGTATGTTTACTTTCATTTTATCATACATATAGCTCATAAAATTTTTGTGCTAACACTTTACATCAGCGACGAACCGGAGGAGCTCATTAGAACAACAATCAAGCACCTCGTCAATGAGATGGAGTCTCTATATTCCTGTAAGGTTTTCGGGCCTTTTGGAGGGGAGGATGAAATACACTGGCATTCTGGTAAAATAAATGGGATTAAAGCTGTCTACAACGAGCACTTCATCAAGTCCATTACTTTCCAAGTCGACGATGGCACCAACACCGAAGTGGACGCCGGTAGCAATGACGGACAGGAGCCTTTTAAGGTTGTATCCAAACTATCTCTCCTCTTTCTCTTTATCCGTCTCTAATCTAGCGTCATAAGTTCATTTTGCTAGCTCATCATAACACGAATCGATTACGGAATCATGAACCTTGAGATTCTTGACTGATTGCTTTGCTAACATGAGGATCGGTATGATTTTAAGGAAACAGACTGGAAAAAAATAATGACTTTCAACCCCATAAAAATTAGGCAAAGACAAACCTAGACATAAAAATAGAAAATGTAAATGAACTTTTGAGTTAAAAATGAAATGTATTGCCAAATTGGTTGGACACATAATTTACACAAATCTTAGCATGTGTAACCTACTGAATAGATCTGAATCGTATTTCAAAAGAGATCCACCAATTTATCTTGCTCATTCAATTGATGCGGTTAAACGGTCAATGTCTTTTTTGGTGGCCTGTTTTGCAGGTTAAATTGGAAAAGGAAGAGCACATAACTCATTTTCGTGGATATTTCAAAAAAGCTGTTGTCGGAAAAAGCCAACAGAAAATAGTAATCGCATCGCTCACATTTAAAACCAACAGAAACAGAACATTCGGACCTATCAATGAGGAGAACGGGGAGCCCTTTTCCATACCAGCTGAAGCTGGGGAAATTATCGAGTTTTTCGGGCGGAAAGCAGGGGAGGGTTGTCTCACATCTATTGGAGCACGTGTCAAGCTACAGTCTGAGGATTCCCATCGCGTGGGGTTATTCGGGAATAGTGGAAAAGGGTCGGAATGGAACGATAAGAATGGGCATACCACCGTACTGGGAATAAGGGTTGCACTTGATTCAACTGGGAATAAAAGCGTCCGATGGATCGCGTTTCTGTATGACGGGGAGAATGGAGAATGGTCGACCCATGGTATCAACGCCCACGCGCCACCATACGAGGAGGTAATGTCCCACATACACATTAGACGATGACTTTTGTAAAAACCTTGGGGGAAACTTGCATAGCATCCGTTAGCAGGTGACTTTTGTGGGACTCCTTAAATAATTGAGTTTTGAGGATTGTGTCTATTGATTGTTGCAGTTCAAGATATACGATTCAGATGAGTACCTGTCTTCAATATCCGGGTCTTTTAATTCCAACGACGGCATTACATCTCTCACCTTCCTGACTAACAAGAAAAGAACCAAAACTGTTGGTGTTGCAAATGGAACCCACTTCTCATCTCCCCTGACGGGTGGCAAGGTTGTAGGATTTTACGGGTGGAGTGACAAACATCTTCAAGGAATTGGAGCATATTTTAAACCGACCCCGTATCTCAACCGAGTTACATCAATCGGGCCATTTGGAGGTGTGCATGCTTGGGACGACGGGATACACACAGGTGTGAAGAAAATCTACCTCTTGATCAAAGGTGATATTCGTTACATTAGGTTCGTGTATCATGTCCATGGGTCAAAAGATCGCGAGGTCACGCATCCCACAGTAGTCTCCCCCCAAAATGATAAGGAAGTAAAGGTTAGTGTCCCCCCCCCCCCTCTCTTCCTTTTGGATTTATCTCTTCGGTCGGTGGTACATGTCTTGTCACGTGATCTAGTAATTTAAACTCGACGAATATGTCTTGTTTACACCACTTTCTAATTTGAAGAGACGGTTTTGAGGTTGCGCAGATTTCATTGAATTATCCAGATGAGTACTTGACATCGATAGCTGGTTACACGCTAGATGATGGCTCCATCCAAGCACTCACATTTTACACTAATAAAATCATTACAATCACCAAAGTGACGATTTCAATGACCCAAAGAAGGGGAAGAAGTACTTTTGGTATCCATCGACCGGAACTAATGAAATCATTGGCTTTCATGGAACATGGGGCAAGACTCTCAATTCCATAGGAGCCTATGTGAAGCCAATATGGCCCCGGCCTTCTCTCGAACTCTTTGGATCCTTCCCGGTTGACTCTGGCGGGCACAATTGGGACGATGGATTGCGTTCTCATGTGATAGGATATCGGGTGACTGACAGCGGAGACCACAAAAAAATTGAGTCCATCACTTTTAGGTACGATGACAATGGTTCCTTGGTCGAAGGCTCTAGACATGGCGGAGGAGACCCTTCTTCAGGCGTATGGGTCAGTCCACATCTCGACCCCTCTCCTCTCTCTAAACTTCGTCTCTTTCGCCTCTTTCGTCTCTTTCGTGTCCGCGAGTCGTACGTGAATACATGTTGCTTCATGGGGCAGGTTTCCTTTGATCGAAGACCGAGGCACTTCTTTTGGCATCCTAGAGTTAAAAAGAGTTATATAAGGCCCGAACCATCCTCTGTTCTCACAAGGACAACGTGTTTCGATTTGCTATTCCTGCAGGTCATGCTGAATTTTCCCGAGGAGCGTCTGATTTCGTTGAGCGGTTATTTGGGCATAGAAAATGATGGTACTACTACTATCATCCACACCCTACGACTATATACCACGAAGAGGAGAGTGGTCTTGCCGTACGCAAAGAGAGAACTTCCGGAGTCTGGAGGGTCGAAGCTTTTTGAAATCCTTAAAGAAACTGATGACGGCAGGAGGATCTCTGGCTTTTTCGGAATGGCGGGCACATGTCTTAATTTTATTGGAGCGCACGTGGGACATTATTAGATCAAACGCCCGCCCTCCCGCAAGCTTTTTTCTTTCTTGTTTTTTTTTCTCCCTTGCTTACAAGAATCTTCTTCTTTCTTTCCCTTTTGAGATGAAGAAGATGAAATAACTCCCAATTCGTGAGCCCGTTGATTGCTCGTTTCTAGATTTGGCTGTTGGTGTTCTTCAAGGTTTCTTCAAAGAAAGCTGCAAGCATTTGATGAAGAAGAGCTACCGCAGGAAGACAGAGAATGCCGACGAAGGGCATTGAAGGGTTCTCCACGGATTGCTGCGCTTGTCTCCAATTGCATCTATCTTATTGACTTTGTTTGTGTGCTTTTGTTAACTTTGTGGCCTTTCCCGGTTTTTCTTCATCTGACGTTGTCAGAAACTTGTGCTGAGTTGTTTGCGTCCAGCCACCATCGAGAAGTTGTGAAGTTCATATTTGTGGGCACACCCTCGAAGCAACAGCATTTGCATTCCCTTAGGAAAACTTCCCTCTTGTCTTTATTCGTGCTCTTTTTCCAGATTTTAAAAGTTGTTACTATTCTTTGGGTTACAACGGTTTCGCCTAATTCGATCAGTAAATATGGAATGCTCATAAACACAGCTGAGATTATGGTTGGATGGGAAAGCTAGTCGTAAAAGAGAGGAAAATGAGGAACTTCTCAACCCTGACATAACTCTTGGATATTTTTAATAGATCGAAGAACTGGATCAACACTGCATTTTACACATTCGCTCATGAATCGGGAGTCAAATCGTTAAAATGATTAATTTTAAGACTTCATTCTTTTCACGAAAAACTTATAGAGAAATATTTTCCGGAATTTCCGGCATTTGACTCACGAAAAACAAGATAATCGTAGAAAAAATACTTCAAAAGTCGCTTTTTAGAATGACTAAAAAAAATTCCATCTTATTTCAAAAGTAGCTTGTAACCAGCGGTCAGTCAATATATAATAAAAAAACGAGAGAAAAGAAAAAAATTTAAAAAAAATCGATTTTGTTTATAATTTTTCCTAACTTTCAAAGGAACGCCAGAAAATATTGTCATTTTTCAAGAAAATAAAAATATTTTTCAGAAATGCTAAAGTCTAAGTATATAAATAATTAAGTCCATTGTGAATAGTGATTTGAAACAAAATGAATGGAAAGTGTAAGCGTCTCTTATAAGGAGAATGAATGAACTGTTGCGAATCATAGTCCTATGTGTCAACCTTAATAGCAATGATTAAACTGTTACAAATCATCATCATATATGTCAACTTTAATAACTATCCATAAGAAAAGACATAATTAATACGTATTTACGGAAATACAGATTTCACAAATCATACTGGTTGATATTTCAAACCTATCCGTGCTCAATTCTATTCCAATGGAACTCTTATTCCATCCCTACTTTATTCAATTTCGCAAGCTAGAGGTTCCAATTTTGTTCCATGGCTGTGTGGAAGAATGCTTGGACCATATGGGAACCAAATGTCATGATTTTCTTTTGACATCTTCGGAAAATGAATTCTAAACCTGAATCCTATTTCACAAAATCTGCTAATCTTCTTCTTATTTTCATTTTTTTCAATATCCTTTTTGCCACAAATTTGCTCGTCGTCTTTTTTTTTTGTCACTAAAGTCAAAAAGTTTTAAAAGAAGGAGAGAGAGAGAAGTTTTTTTTTTGGGGGGGCGGTAGTTTCTGTTAAATTATTGTGATCCCACATTGTTTGTTTCCCATTTTAATTCAATAACAGGTATTACCCATAGATATTATGTGATAATTACTCAATGTTTTATAACTTCTTGATGAAAGAAGTTACCTAAAAAGGGTGCGAACGTGATTTATAAATAGAGGTCTTCTAAACCAAACCATCAAGGCTTAAGAAAACACGTCATATATTTCTAGAGGGCAATTGGCTAGAGATTTCCGTTCTCTAAATGCTCGACAATTATTGAATCAAGCGCTTCATCGGATTTCATCAATGGCTGGAAGTAAGTAAAGGTTTCTTCACGTTTCTGTATATGGTCTCGATTACGAACGGATTTGTTCGTTCTTAGATAATCAAGACATTTAGATTATTCACATGTATTATATTTAAATTCTAACATTTGGTATCAGAGCCATAGCATCTCTGTCTTGATGAAATTCGTGCGAATTTATATTGAATTTTTGGGGTAAATTAAAAGTTGGGGCTTTTCAGACAGAAGAGAGAAATCGTTGATTTCGGTCCAATTCCGGTGAATCGCAACCTGATTTTGACCATACATGTTCACAATGATATAAGTAACTAAAGCCCTAAATCAATTCAACATTTAGATGATAGCCGGAGACGAATTGCGTGATTGAAGTTTCGGATTTTTAGGGTTCGTTGTTTGGGGTTTTTGGTTCGATTAACGGCTAATTTTGACCATTTTTCGTTGATCCTTGGACCCATGTTGTCGAGCTGGCTTTGGCTACAAAACCCACAATTTAATTTGACTTGGGGTGAGCCATCAAAGAAGAATCATGCGGCCAAAAGAGGTTGAAGGCGGCGAAAAGGCAAGAAAAAAATGGAATAGGAAAATAGCGTGAAATTGCGATTCTGGGAGGGGTCCCAAGCGCCTTCTCCAGTACAAGCGCATGGGATCCACGCGCCTAGGAAGCTAAGAACAGGCACATCTTTGTGGACTCAAACTCGTAAGACGGTAGTGTGCATATTAAACCGAGTTCCTACCAAGGCTATCTCAAAGACACCTTTTGAGTTATTCAAAGGTTAAAACCGAGTTTATAACATGTACGCGTTTAGGGATGTTTGTCAGAAGTGAGAGTTTATAATTTACAAGAAAGAAGTTAGACCTAAGGACTATATGTGGGTATTTTATTTTATATGCCGAAAAGTTTAAGGGAAATAAATTTTATTGTCCATCTTATACCACTAGGTTTGTGGAATCAAAAAACGTTAAATTTCTTGAAAATGACTTGATTAGTGGGACTAATCAATTTAAAGACTTTGTTCCTGAAAAAGATCATTCAGATACTCAACCTTCTACTTTAAGTATGAGATTGATTGTTGTCATAACGCCCCTTCAGTACAACCGGATGTTGAGCAACCAATCACTGAAGTTCCACAACATGCTGATATTGATATGGCGGGTCAAGTTGTTTAGGAATTACCTGAAACTGTCAAACATCCAGTTGAACAACATGCTTATCAGGAGAATGTTGATGAGACTTCAAGAAGATCCACTAGAATGAAGAAATAAAAAATTCCTAGTGATTATATTGTGTATTTACATGAATATGACTATAATATTGGAGTTGATAATGATAATGAAATGTTTTTACAAGCAACGAAGAATGACGAATCCAATTTGTGGTACAATGTTATGAAGAAAGAGACGAATTCAACGGCATCTAATAAAGTCTGGGATTTGGTTGAGTTGCCTAATGGTGCAAGGACCATTGGTTGTAAAATGGGTCTTCAAAATTAAGAAGGACTCATTAGGCAACATTGAGAAATATAAAGCCAGACTTATTGCCAAAGGATTCGTTCAAAGAGAAGGGATTGACTACATTGATATCTTCTCTCCTATATTTAAGAAAGATTCCCTTCGCATTATCTACATCAAAAAGATGTGAAAACGATGCTCCTCAATGAAAAACTAGAATAAGAGGTTTACATGAAACAATCGGAAAGATTCTATTATAGTAATAGTGAGCATTTTGTGTGCAAGCTTAAGAAAGCTATATATGGATTGAGATAAACATCCCGCCAATGATATTTAAGGTTTCATATTATTTCTTCATTTAGTTTTGAAAAAAATATCATGGATCAATGTATATACCAAGGGGTTAGTGGGAGCAAAATTTGTTTCCTTGTGTTATATGTAGGTGACATTTTACTTGCGACCAATGATATATGCTTCATGAGGTGAAACAATTCCTCTTTAAAAATTTTGACATGAAATATACGAGTGGGGCATCTTATGTCATTGGCATTAAGATCCATAAAAATAGATATCGAGGAATAAAAGAACTATCTCAAGAAACTTATATCAATAAAGTCTTAGAGAGATTTCGGATGAAAGATTGTGTACCTAGTATAACACTTATTGTGAAGGGTGATAGATTCAATTTCAATCAATGCCCGAAGAACGATCTAGAGAGGGAACAAATGAAGAACATTACATATGCTTATGCTATCGGAAGCTAGATGTATGCTCAGGTTTGCACTCGGCCTGGCATTGTATTCGATGTGGTAGGAAGATATCAGAGTAATCCGGGTATTGATCACTGGAAAGCTACAAAGAATGTAATGAGGTATCTTTAAGGTATGTATAGACGGACATACAACTTGGAAGTAGTTGGTTATTATGATTTGGACTAGGCTGGTTGTGTTGATTCTCGACAATCAACATCTGCATACATATTTGTGCTAGCCGGTGGAGTTGTGTCACGGAGGAGTGCAAAACAAACCTTGGTTACTACTTCTACTATGGAGGTTGAGTTCGTCTCTTATTTTGAGGCCACTTCACATGGTGTGTGGATGAAGAATTTCATTTCAGGGTTTAGAATTATGGATTCTATTGCTAGGCCATTAAGAATATATTATAACAATTCAATTGCGATTTTCTTGGCTAAAAATCACAATAATTTTAGTCAATGTAAGCACATTTACATCAAGTACTTATCCATAAAAAAATATGTCAAAGAGGAGAAAGTGGTCATTGAACACATTCCCACTGAATTGATATTAGTTGATTTTTTAACTAAATATACGTCACCAATAGAATATAAGGATCATGTGGTTGGGATTGAAATTGGTCATATCATATAAACTATTGTCATATTGACAAGTTCATGAAACTATTATTCAGTTGTGATGTTTTCTCAAATCAGGTGTACACATTCATTTAGTTATGAGAATAACAATCACTTTTGACATTGAATAAACATATGATTTAGTTATTAAGTTATGTTATCACATATGAGCTAATTTGGAAAGTTAAAATGCATGTTATACATGGAAGATAATACTCGCTCTAAGAGGACCTATCGCCATGATTCATGTCTTTTGTCTTTAGAGGTAATTTTGTGGATTCAATTTGATATTTGTTAATAGAACGTTGGGATCACGTGGGAGAATATTATATTTATTTATTTCTCGTTTTAATTCAATAACAGATATTACTCACAGATATTATGAGATAGTTACTCAATTATCCTATAACTTCTTGATGGGAGAAGTTACTTAAAAAGGGTGCGAACGCGAGTTATAAATAAGGGTCTTCAAAATCAAATCCTCAAGGCTTAAGAAAACACATCATCCTTTTCTAGAGGACAATTGGCTAGAGAGTTCTATTCTCTAAACATTCGACACTTATTGAATCAAGCTTTTCATCGGATTTTATCAATGGCTAGAGGTAAGAAAAGATTTCTTCACGTTTCCTCATATGGTCTAGATTACGAATGTATTTGTTTGTTCTTAGATAATCTAGACATTCAGATTATTCACATGTATTATGTTTAAATTCTAACAGTTTCGGGTCGGGTTCGACCCACTAATCGCTCTGCTCACTCATCGCCATGTATCCAACTAGCCCCAACTTTGTAGATTTCTCCTCCGTTGCCCCTTCTCTTCAGTCTCTTTACTTCTCCGCTGATGTCCCTCTCTCCGTCCTTACTCTTCTTCCTACACTCTTTCGCTCTGCTTTTGTTTTTCTGCAATGCCATTTCCCATTGAAGCACCACAATCCTTGCATCTCTATAGCTATGAAGACACCGAGTCCATCCTCTTCGTTGAAGGCCATTAATCTGGGATGATCCCTCCTAGCCAGAGGGTCACATGGAGGAGAGACTCTATATCTTAAAGTCGGATATCTTTATATCTTATCAAATCTGTCATTTGATGAACTACGAATTTAAATTCATATATTTAAAAACAATAACATTAGGCAAGTACAAATTTGCGGGTTTAATATTCACAAAATCGTCTAAAACAAATATATCTTCTTCAAATTAACATATTATTATTGAATTTTATGATTATGCATTATTCTTTTCCATTTCTTTGAAATAATCTTTTGGTTACCCCATTCAACATTCAACGTATCTAGAATAACCTCAATTTCAATGTATTCACTTTGAAACATGAATTCTTTTTCTTTCTTACAAGTTTTCATTTATTTCCATTTTGTTACAGGTCCAATACCAAATCAAGCAAATATTCAACTAGAACAAAGCATAAAGTCCAAAGTTCATTCTTTTTTTTTTCAGTTGCTACGAGAATGTAGTGACAATTAATCACGTTAGCAAACGATCTTTGAACAATTCACATTTATAAAGAAAATTACAGTTCGTCGCTTTCGTAAAATGTTGATATGAATCAGAGAGCTATCGAGAAGAAGGCTTCGATGTCGATACTTTGAATAAGAGCTTATCCAATTGAGTTTAAAACTTTTCAAGGGTTTTCTCATTTTTTATACTAAACTAAAAATGTTTATTCAAAACGGAAAATCTAAAATTGGTTCAAGACCTATAGAATTTAAAGTAATTGTGGTCAACCACCTAGACATTCTTTATTATTATTATTATTATTATTTTCACATATTTTAATTTTAATTTTTTTGTATTTTTTTTAAAAAAATGAATTTTTGAATTTTTATTTTATTTTTTGAATTTTTTTATTTAGTATTTTTTTAATTTGAAAAAATGGACTTCGGACCGGGTCGAGGAAAACCGGTCCGACTCTCTGACTCGGACCCAACAAAAGTGTTGGAGTCATCTGTGCGTGAACAACGGAGAAAGAAAAAAATAAAAAATGGTTTTATGTTTCGGATAAAAGAAATCTTATTCCACCTTATCCCACCCTCCCCTGGGATTATTTTATCTAGTTTATATCCCTTTTATATCCGACATTATCCTATCCTAGACAGCTACCAAACACGGCATAGGATAAAACATATCATATCCTGGTTTTTATCCGGTCGACCAAACGCAGCCTATGAGGTTTCGGTGGGCTCGGATTTGGTTCCTCTATTTTAATTTTTTCATTTTTGAGCCCCGCGGTAGTTACCCATCGCGGCTTCTCATGGCCGTCGCATCTTGAGCCCGCCAATGGCGGCCATTGGCTAGCCAATCATGGCTAGATCAGAAGCGGTTGGAACTGGATTCTGCGTCAAAGTTGGACAGCTCCGTTCATGGTGTATAGCGGAAGGAAAGAAAAGAGATATGATATGTTGGGGCATCTGAACTCGTAGCCATCAATGGATGGAGCGATTTACAGACATGGCGTGTCATATGAGTAGGGCGCGGGTGATAGTTATAAGGTATAAACCCTCCCCCCAAAAACAAAAACAAAAAAACCAAACCCCATTTCACCCGCTTGTGCGGTCATCGCATGGGGGGACTCTATGGCTTCAGCGGATATCGAACTCATCGTGTCGTCCGTAATGTCCAATACCCAAAACCCTCCCAACGAAGAGGCCGTCGTCAATGCGCTCTCTACCTTTGCGTTCGGCAATTCAGAGAAATTGAATAAACTTGTGGAGCAAGACGTAGATGAGTTTTTCTGATATGGATTAAATTAATTGAAAATATAATTTGCTATTTAACAGGATTATCTAATAAACATGGATATAAAAATTTCCAATCATTCTAATATGGGTATGGCTAGTATGAATCAAGTTGAGTCAATCCCATAAGAGTATTCAATATATAACACTCAAGTCTCTTCTTTAATATTAATACACAATTACCTCACATATAGAGCGCTAGATAAAATGAGTTTTGTGAATGGCAGTCCCATTAAGGTGCTAATATGGAGGGTAATAGAAGAGAAGTGCTTGAGATATGAGTCATTATTCCGTATAAAAGATGATGTATTTTAAATCAAATAGGTAAATAAATTTTTCTTCGATACTGTATTCTAGATACTAGTTATGTATCGCAGCTTATGCACGTTGTATTGAAGTGGCCATACTATAGATTCAATACTTTCAATTTTTGCACTTTTTGGAATTTTTTTGTCCGATGAAAGTTTATTCTAATCATATAACCTGACTATTTGTCGAGAAATGCATTATGGTGGGAGGCATGCCACTAGGCAACCACAAACGAGCCCCTACGCGACACCATGCAGAGTCTGATACTTATTGTGTGGCACTGGGGGTGATGTCATCGATGAGGTCGACAAAATTAAGGTGGCTTGTGGGCCGCTAGGCCGACTTCATCAATGAAGTCGGCAAGTGAAAGGCGATTTGATTGTCGACTTGGGATTCAACCCGTTGACCTAATCAAACTGGACTGGTCGAATAGGCTTTTTAGCCTAGAACACACGCCAAGCATGCGTCTCATGCGTGGCTGTCGCTAATTACCCATTAAAAGGGTCAGCATTCGAGGGCAATAAGCTCATAAGTATTATTCATAAAGAGATTCGAATTAGCGTCCCTAAAAGCCGGCTCAAACACGTTATCTAATCGTAATCTTATCAGACTCATCAATCACAGACTCGAACCTTTCCAAATTCATATCTTGCGTGAGATTGAAAATTTTCATCAAATTACATAAACATAAAAAAAAACTCATATAATAAGTCACCACTAACTTATTAAGGTCGATTAGAAACCAAGTAAAAGTATGGAAGAATGCTTTACTTTCTATGCAACTAGAGGTTTTGGGGATGGGACTTGACCACACTAGTTAGTAAACTAGTGCCCTTTTAGCATTGAGGCTTGATAATCTTGTTAACTAAGATATTTTCATGCAATCATTTTATCTATCATAGGACTAATCAGTTGATTGATCACATAATGTTCTTATTCAAATCCTAATCATATTAAAAAGAAAAGTAACAATTAATGTAATGAAAATGCGCAATCAATGGTCCTAACATTGTCTCTAAAAAAGATCGCATTAGTACAAAACAAGCCTTATTGTAGAGCTCTAAGAGCTTACTCAATTGGGTTTCATCTTTTTTTTAGGGATTTTCATATTTTTAGGCTAAACTAAGAATATCCGTTTGAAAGGAAAAACCCAAAATTGATTTAAGATTTATGCTATCGGGTATTAAAGTCTGATGAAATCAATTGAGGTCACTTACCTAAACATTTTTCCAATTTTTATTGCTATTATTATTCGGAAAATGGACTTCGGACCGGGTCAAGGAAACTCGATCCAATTCGCTGACCAAGACCCTAATGGTCCTTGTTGGGTATAAAATTGGACCGGGCTTAAGGCCCTGTTCAATTTTATTAAAACTTGGCCCCAAAATCCATTTCTTGTAAAAACCAGCCCAAAATCGAAATAGCCCCAAAACTATTTAAGCCCATCCCAACTCCCTATCGCAAGATCAGCCTAAACTCCAACCCATGAAAGGATCTAGGCCAACTTCACTTATCCGACGCGTTTTAGAAAAATTAATTTTTATATTTTATCTATTTATTATTATTAATATGATTAATATCATCATCATCATCATTTGCAGATTATCTTCTTCCCTTTCTGTTTTGCTTTCTCCCATCCTATTTTTCTTTCTTCCTCGTTCGTTCTCATACGAATCTTCAACACAACTTCATTGGAGATTGAAGCGGTTGACTTTTGGCAACCGGAGCTGGCCACCCTTGCCGCCGGTCAACACAGCCACCTTCGACCGCTGGAGATTCAACTATTTTTGGATTTAACCAAGGACAATTTTGGGCCTTTGATTCACTGTACGCTCGAATCTAAACGACGACTATACTAATCAACATGAACACATAGGTATAGAAGTACAGAAAATTAATTATAGCGGCCTTGAACCTCAGACTTCACCTGTGTGGGCAAGTTTTCGGCGATGATGACCATGGCCAACTTGGACAACGATTCCTGCTATAAAAATCAAAGAAAAACATAGAGAACGTACGAAATATACGTTGATCGACAATATCCGAACAAATCAAACGTCAAACAAACTTTTGTTCATCGATCTCATAGAATGCATTTCGCTGTTTCTTTTGGGAAATTTATTGAACAGTTGATGAACAACTTAATATATCGATCTCGGATTCGATTTGAACGTCATATTCAACCTAAAAATGATGTTCGACCTTTTAAACTAAGGCTACCTACTACAAATCGACTTCGATATCACGTAATTCAGGCACGAAATCGCATGAATGAGTTCGGTACATTTGGTTCCCGAGAGGCAGGGGTAGTATGCAGGGGAGGCGCGATTAGGATTTACCTAGCTGAGAAATCTGGATTTCGTTCTATGACAGAAGAAGTGACCGGATCAGCATATTCACTCGTTCCAATCAATCGCAATTTGAATTCTCTAAATGAAAGATCGAATCCCCCCAAAATTAATGAGCCACGAACTTCTAAAATCCTCCAATGGCGACGAATTGAAACAGATAGGGAAAGGATTTTCCGGACTTTCTTTTCCTAATCGGGTAAATAATCTCCAATCGCTCCCCTCGGAAACCTGTTTCTTCGTCTCTTTCCTTTCTTTCCTTCTCCGATTGTGTTCTTCTCTCCCTTTTCTTTTCACTGAATGTTCCCTCGTCTGCTTTCCAAAATTTCGCTTTTTTCCCGCCCCCTTTTTCCACACGATTTGCTTTTGTCTAACAGAATTTGTTACGGGAATCTTGATTCCCTCCGGCTCATGTCTTCTAGAAGACTCCCATCGGCTTATTCGGCTTCGTCATTCTTCTCCAGCAAACCTCCATCGCGGCTGCTCCCTCGTGCGTCTTTTTTTTTTTTTTAAATGATAGATGTGGAGCTAAAAGTTGGGCCGAGAAGGAAATGAAAGAAAACGGGTTGGGCTAGAGAAAAGAAAAGAAAGAAAATAAAAGAATGAATGAAGCCTTAGGCCCGAGCTAAGGAAAACGTGGACCTTGCACGGGCCAGGTTGCGAGTGAGCAGCCCAAATTCATTTTCCATTATTTTATTAACCCTTGTTAATTTTTACTTTTTATTGACTGATTTTTCTTTTATGATTTTGAATTTTCTTGTTTTAATTTTATTATTCCTTCTATTTAATTTTTTTGTAAGCTATTTATTTAATTTTTCACTCCCTTTTTTTATTGATTTTCTTTATGAGAAATTCGATGTGTCAATAGAGGTGCACTCAAGTGACATGTGAGGGCACATGCAGGTTTCGATTAGAGCATACTCAATATTGTTGTGTTTGAATGAGAATGCTCTACACTGTGGTATATTTACTTGCATGTTTGATACTCTTAAGGATGTAAAACTGGATATAAAACCTTATATACTTGTATTTTTATGGTATTCTTGTATTTTCTTTGTATTTTTCTATGGTTTTTTAGATACATATATATGATCACACGTATATGATGATATACATAATGTGTAGAGCATGATTCATTGAAGTTATTTATAAAGTTTAACATGTATCAATGATTGTAGTAATGTAATTAGCATGGTATGCGATTTTAGTGATAAATTGTCATTGCCATGACGAATGTGAGACTAAAATTTATATCCTTAGTATAAGAGAGTTTCGATGATTCAATTGGGGTTGCGACCATAAAAGTGCCTCACTTGATTGGGTTTGAGAAATATCAGTGTTGTATTATGGTGTGACGTCCCTTATTTAAATGTATGGCCATATATGCAAAGGAGGTGACTATATATTGATTCATGAATGGACTAATTGAGGATTGACTGATCTTAGTAGTTCATACACTAAAACGTGGTGCGTTCACAAAGGTTGAAATATATTCTCCTGATTGTTATCATGTGTAGATGCCTAAAGATGATCCTATAATGATGCATGTTACTATCAGAATGGTGACTTATATGGTTTCAAGTTATATGGTGCTCACAAAATGCTAATTGTATATATTACTTGTTATTTAGTCCCATCTCTATAAAGAGGCAACTCCACTATAATTGAGGTTTCTACTCGTTCAAACTTAAAAAATTAGATCGGGTAATCATTCAAATTAAAAAATTATGAACAAAAGCTTGTTTCTTTTTCTTTCTTTATAATTAATTGAGGTCATAGGACTCTATCCATTTATTCATTTGACCCGACTCTGAATTTATTTCATTTTTTTCTCACTAAGAATTCAAACAAGGTTTTGAACCGATCAAGTAAGAATGAAATATTTTCAGAATTCTCTATTAATACGACATGATGTTTTTTCCAGTCATTCCTTTAAGGATTAGTCGTGGTCTTCTTTAAGGATTAGTCATGGTCTTACAAACTCTACCGAAGGTATGAACGAATCCCTTACTTCATATAAATGCGTAAAAGGTGCTAGCCCGCACTTAAAAGCCGAGTACTCTACCATTGAGTTAACAACCCGAAAAAAAAAGGATACATAGATATAATCGGAATAAAATAAAGAAATTCAATTGCACGACACAAGTAAAACATCGAACTATAAATAAAATTCGAATTGATTCTGAATTATGAATCTAAAAAAGAAAAATAAATAGATCCAATAAGAATAATCCAATTAATTTTTAGATAAAAAAAGGTAATTTGGATAGACTGCCTCTAAAATGGAAAGATGATTTTCAATTTGGAATGGAGTTGATGAATATTCATATTGCTTTTATTGATGATAAGCTGGCAAATCTCACTATTGATAGTATGCAAACCTAGAAAGCACATTTTGTTGCTTGGGAATAAAGTAATAGGATTTGCTTATAATCTACGAAAAGATCCATTCAGAAATACTTGAAGAGTGATTTGCTAGCTGACTGTATTACTAGACAAATGATGAAAGTACTGGAACTTGAAAACCGTGTCTCGCCTAATGTCAAAATTGGGACACATCTACAAGGATTCTTCAACATAAAGTATGATGATTCTGGTGGAGTTAGGGATTATGTTTATATGATGATAGTTCCGCAAATGAAATTAGAGCTCTTAATGTTACTATTCGTGACACTTGCATTGCGCATTAAGTGCTAAACATCTTTCCACTTGATTTTGGTATTATTAAGGCTAATTTTAATTCCCAGTATGAGACTTCCTCAATTAATTACTTCACAGTTAGGATGATAGCATAAGAAGAGAAATTAAAGAAAGAAAAAAGGTATCTTGCCCTCTTTATCTCTAGTTATAACAATAAAAAGAGTAACGAGTTAAATAATACTTGAAAATGAACTCGCGAAACCACCAGTTATTCTAATAACTTGGATCTTAAGAAAGCATTTTTCAGGAAGGATAGTGACCTTTGTTTCTTTTCTAAGAAGAAAAATTACATAAAAAAATGATTAGGATAAAGATAAAACTTAGTTGTTCAAGTGTGAGCTTGCAAACAATTATTCTTTAAAATTTACTTGTGAATCTAACTTATGAGAAGCTCTCATCCGGTTTACGATGACTAAATAATGGTGTAACTAATTGTATTGTGTTTACCATATATAGATTCATAAATAAGAGAAAGTCAAATAAATGAGTCAAAGCTCACTTTAGGAAAGATGTCTATTGGAATATAATACTAATATTCAATAATGACATGATCTTGCAACTTACGTTAACACGAAATCTTCAAAGAAATAAACGAAAAATAATAAGGACACTAGGAATTTATATGATTCAGTCCAAATGTTGGCATCTACATCCAGCAGCAAATAATCCACTATAATCGGAGGATTATAGTTTACAATCACTCACACACTCAAGTGTATCCTACACCTAGATTTAACCAAAAATCCAAAGTATTTATAAATAAACAACTCACTTGGAATTAACCACGCGTTCAAGCTCAAAACAAAAATACTTTACGTACACCAAAATCAAAGAACTCCAGCATTCGTCTTTGGTCCACGTACGTAAATCTTCTCATTCCTTTGATGCTTCGCGAGATTTCAAGGGCTTCAGTTTCAGATTACTCATAGAAGTGCGTCAAGAAGCAAAATTTTATTTCTTTTGTAGCCTTTTTATATTGTGTGTTTGCAAAAGCAAAGTCTTGATTTTTGGGCTTCATGTGGATAACAACTTTTGGCAAATTTCCTATTTATTTTTTTTTATACAAGAAGAAAAATTACATAAAAATGATTGGGATAAAGACAAAACTTAGTTGTTCAAGTGTGAGCTTGCTAACAATTATTCTTTAGCATTAAATTGTGAATCTAACATATGAGAGGCCCTTATCCGATTTACGATGACTAAATAATTGTGTAACTAATTGGGTTGTATTTGCCATAAAGAGATTCATAAATTAGAGAAAGCCAAATGAATGAGTCAAAGCTCACTATAGGAAACAACAATAAAACTAATGTTATGTTCTTGGAAGATGTCATTTGAATGCCATACTATAATTTTAGTTTGATGTTTAAGAAACATGCCTTGTATACCTTTTGTTAGACGGAATTTATTTTTCGTATCATATTTAGACATGGGTGGTTATCCTTTTAAATTTGGGAACAATGTTATTACTACATTTTTCAAGTTAAATAAGGTTGGATGCTGTAATATATCTAATTACTTTTACAATTCCTATATATATATATGTCGTTTATCTTCGCCTCAACCGGAGAAGATGAACAGTCCAGGGCAAAGTTGGACTTTTGATGAAATTTTGAGGGCAAAATGGGTAACAAAAAAATATTCATTTAACCTTGCTTCAACATTCCAAAAATGCTGAAAGCCCAAAGCTCCTTCAACTAGCATTAGGCTTTCAGCATTTCAAATGCTGATATTTTGGTAAATGGGCATTTGAAAACTAAGCCGAACACCCCAAATTTGGCCAAATGGACTTTGAAGGCTGAAAGGACTTTGCAAATGCTGAACCAAACGCACCCTTACCTAAAGAACGGTCTTAAACATTATCTATGTCACATCTCTAAGGAAATAGTAGATAGACTGATAAAGGCTAACATCATATTTGCTCTTAAATATCATTTAGAGATTTGCGTAGACTTTCATAGAGGTAATATGACTAAGATAAAGAAGAAAACTATAGTCTCCAATTTTGATATGTTGGATCTACAAAGCAATCTTATGTATATTTCATCACATTTATTGATTA
Source organism: Melaleuca alternifolia (assembly GCA_019926035.1). NCBI lineage: Eukaryota > Viridiplantae > Streptophyta > Magnoliopsida > Myrtales > Myrtaceae > Melaleuca > Melaleuca alternifolia. The sequence continues at coordinate 331,410 of JAGKPW010002330.1, forward strand.
ATATTTTCATTATAGTTATTTATACTTTATTATGAAAAAGTCTAAGTCTCTTAATAAGTTCAAGATATTTTCAAACTAAAGTCGAAAAATTAAGAAAAATCATAGAAGTTGTCACATCCAGTTGAGATGATGAGTATTGTAGCAAACATGGTGATGACAGATAACTTAAAGAGACATTTGTCAAATACTTGGAGAATTCTGAGATAATAGCTCAGATAATTATGCTTGGGAGTCTTAAACAAAATATTGTAACTGAAAAGCATAATTGCACCCTTATGAAAATGATGAGGAATATGACCAGTATAATCAATTTACCTAGTTTTATGTGTGAAAGTTTTAAAAATAGCAATCTACATTTTAAACTGTGTCCCTATCAAATCAATTCCGCTAACTTCTTTCGAATTGGGAACTAGACGCAAACCCAGTTTGAACTATTTTAAGATTTGAGAATGTCCTATAGAAGTAAGATTATATGATATGACATTAATTAAGTTGGACTCTATAATAACTCAGAGTTACTTCTTGTTTTATTTAAATCATTCAAAGAGATATCAATTTATATCTCAATGAAGGTGCAAGAATTGTATATTCATAAAAAAAGTGTTTATAAGAATTCATGTGACCAAATAGGGTAGTTTCTCACAAACTATTGGAATAACAGTTTGGTGGGACTATGTCTTTTTTCTATATTACAAACAATTGTAGAGGTTTCGATATCACAGATTGAGCATGTTGAGATCCAAGATCTTGTCGAGGCAGCTCCCAATGAAGTCCCTCAAGCCTCTTAAGTGCAAGATAATGTTGTGATAGCTCCATTTAAGAGATCCATCAGTAAGAGACAATCAACTACACCATTGGTCTATATAGTCTATTTAGGTAAATATGACTATAATATCGGTTGTGTAGTTGATTCAGTAACTTATACATATGTTGTTTCTTGTCTTTAATCAACTCTGTGGTTAGATGTGATGAAACACGAGGTGCAATATATAAATCATGATTATGTTTGGGAGATTGTTGAATTGTCTGAATGTAATAAGCTTATTGAATTCAAATTAGTGTATGAGACTGAAAGGAACTCCAAATGAAAGAGAAGTTTACAGATAGATCGGTAGCTAAGGGTTCACTTAGAGAGAATGAGTAGAATATGAAGTAATTTTTCCTCGGTCTCTTTTGAATGTTCTTTTGGAGTGACTATTGCATTAGTTTTTTGTTTTAATATGGAGTTACACCATATTGGTATTAAAACTATCTTTCTAAGAGAGTTTGATAAGAAAATCTATATGATACTACTCAAAAGTTTTGCAGCAAATAATTCAAATAAGATTGTAAGTAGACTGAAAAAGTATATTTATGGTCTTAAGCAAGCTTCCAAACATTGTTACTCAAAGTTTTATAGTAGTGTTACTTCATATAGTTTTGTTAAGAATATAGTAGATTAGTGTATATAATGTAAGGTTAGCAAAAAGAAATTTGTTTTTCTCATATATGTTTTAATAATATTTTTCTTGCAAGTAGTGTTCTTGCATACTACGTAAGACAAAATGGATATTGTCAAATAATTTTGATATGAACGATCTTGTGAGGCGCCTTTGGTCCTTGACATTGAGATTTGTAGGAATCATTCTAACTCTATATTGGATTTATCTTAGAGGGCATATGTTGATCACATTTTAGAAAGAATTAGTATGATGTACTGTAAGCTAAGAATTTTCTCCTATTATTAAGGGTGATAAATTTTAATTGGTCACAGTGCCCTTACATATAAATATACATATATGCATACATATACTGAGAGAGTCCACATGAATGATGACCTTATGCTAGTTCCCTTAAAAGTATCATTTATGCTTAACTTGCGCTAGATCAAACATTAATTTATTGGTAATATAACTTCTAAATAGATATCAATCAAATTCAAGATACGACGGTTGGTTCGTTGCCAAGAAGATTCTAAGTTACTTAAAGAAGACAAAGGCTACATGCTTATTAATAGACATGTTCAAGATTTACAACTACTAGGGTATTGGAATGTAGATATTGCTAACTGTTAAGATGAATCGAAATCGATAATGGTATACACTTTTAAGTTAGCAGAAGATGCAATAACACGAAAATATGAGAAATATAAATCTATATTATCTTATACTATGCTAGCATAGTATATTAAGTTTTTTTTTTTGGTTTCTACTCAAGCTAATTGGCTCTAGAACCTCATTAAAGAGTTGATCATGTTTGATTTTGCGGACAATCCTATCTGTGTATTGTGATAAAAACTTTGCAATGCTGTTTATCAACGAAAATAGAGACCTCAAGGTGTTTAACCATATCAAGGGTAAGTATTTGATCATAAAGAAAATAATTTAAAATTATAATATTAAGGTAAAATATATTTCCGTACATGCATATGGCTGCAAATCCACCAACTAAAGGTTTTCATCAGAAGGGGTTCGAGAGAGAGGGGAGATTGAAAGGGATTTAGTGAGTAGAAAGGGAGATGGGCGACGGTGAGGGAGTGAGATTGAAATTAAGGAGTCGAGAGTAAGCAGGTACCTTCCGGTAGTATTGTGTGTGAGAGTCTCAACTACCGATCCCCATCAACATTGCCTCTTTTTCCCACATCAAGCCAACAGTTGGTCATGGTCATATTGTATTTTTTCCCCCTCAGGTTGGGTCGTTCTCTTGAGTATCCTGGCTCGGAGCCTTATGAGGCGACCGGACATGGTTTGACCTATCAAGCTTGCCCTCCATTCGCTGTCATTGAGCAGAGTAAGGATCCAATTTTTGATCCCCCTTTGTTTGTTTGTTTGTTTGTTTGTTTTTTCTATTTTTCCTTATTTTAGGTCGGTCAAATCAGGGCTCGCCTTTCTTGAGACGGGAGAGTTCCAGTCCTCTTCTATGCAATGCCCTTTTGTTTGAGTGTTGATTGTTTACCTTAAGTAGCAGAGTAGGATCGAGTCTCGATCGAGTCATTTTTTCCTTTCTTGATTGTTAGGCCCCAACCATTTAATGAAATGCTCTAACGAGATATGGTTTTGTTGCTTGTTTTAGGGAAATCAAGTCGCCCATGCTTGGCCTCGTTCTGTCGAGAAGTCCTCATGGCATTGGGCATTCTTGAGCATTGGCCATTTGGTCGTTTTGCCATCTCCCACTGTCATCTTTATTATTATTATTATTATTTTGCATCTAGCCGAGGGGTATCCTTGGTCATTGATGTCGGGACTGGCCTTGAAATGGAGACCCACGTAGGGTTGTTGTTGGCGAAGGGTGGCCGTGTTGAAGCTGGGCCTAAGGAGGCCGAGTTGAGTCTCAACTGATGGCAAAGGCTGGCCAAGTAGTGGTCGAGAGACGAGCACGTGGCTTGGCTGAGACAGGCGGCTTCTTAGGGGCTGTTTGTTTGTGATCCATAAATATACATGTTTCTGTTATTTTGTTCCGGGGAACAAAAAAAGAACAGAAACATGTTTGGTTACACTTTTTTTCCTGGGAATAATTTTTTGTCTCTGGCACAAAAATAAGAAACGAAAAAAATATATTTCTTATTTTTGAACTTTTTTAAGAAACACTTCTTATTTTTCATTTTTTTCTCTCTCTTCCGTTGCAACCTTCGGGAGCCTGGAGCCACTATTGCCAGACAGCCGGACCGCTGCCCCCATTGGGCCGTGGTGGCGACGGTGAGTCGCCAACAAGTCGGGCAGCGATCGGGCGTCCATGAACAAGAAGAAAAAAATGAAAAGAACAAAAAATTTGTGAATCGTATCAAACACTCTATTTTACTCAGAAATTATTCCAGAGAGTAGAAACATAAAAAAGTATTTATGTTCAAAAATTGTTCTCTGGAACAGAAACGTTACCAAACATGCCCTTAGCTGCCATCGGTGAGGCCAATGAAGGTGACAGATTTCTCATAGCCTGAAGGTCAAGGGAGTTGGGCTAGTTGGGTCAAGCTCAACTTGTTGGTCTAGTCAATTTGAGCCTTTTTTTTGTTTGATGGGCTAGTTTAATTTTGTTCTAGTAATAGGTTTATTTTATCAGGTCAGGCTTAATTGTTTAAATTTTAGGGTTGGGCTCAATTTTGAGCCAAACAAGGCCCAATACAGTTGAGGGCCTAGTGACCCTGGTTAGTCCCGACCGAGACCAAATCTGAAGATACAATATGTTCCCATATTCGATTAAGTTTCTAAAAGAATTCTTAATTTCTAAAAAATTAGGAAAAGCTTAGAAATCAGATTTTGAGTAGTCTTGTTTCTAGAATTTAGTGTTAATTCTAGTTTGATATTAGGCTTATATTTTCTTAAATTAGAGTTCACATAGTTTAGGTTTTTGATAGGCATATTTGGGTTTAAAAATGAATGAATACGTTAGATGAAAATATTGTGAGCAAAATTGAACAAACTCATAGGGCTTTACAATAGGATGTTGTTCGCTCTTGGAAATCTTTGTTAGGTCGATTTTTATGCATCTCCATTTCGATTATTACTTGATTATACATCTTCAATGTATTGATTGTTTTTTTTTTCCTTTTAGCTTGGTTAGGAATAGAACCTTAGGACTCACAATTAACAAAAAAAGTCGCTTGAAAATAAAGTTAGGTTATATAAAAGGCACTAGTTGGATAATTAATGTAATCGAAACCCCAATCCTAAATTCTCTAGTTGTGTAGAACATGAGGTATACTCTCATACCTTACTTGATCTTTTGTCGACCCCAGTATGTCATTAGCAGCTCTTTATTCTAAAACTGTTGTTGCATCGATTTTATTTGGCATAGACTATCTTAATGTTTGCACGGGGTAAGGATTTGGGAGAACCGCGCCTCATGGTGTGCTCATACTCCTAAACCTAAGTCCTTTTCCCTTGGAGCCGAAAGGGAGTCATGACAGCTCTTCTTTATGGTCCTAGCTTTTTGGCTATCATATCGTTTGTATTATCAGCACCAATAGACGGTTGCTCCATTCTTAAAGTAAGGTTTCTTTATGGTCTTAGCATTTTGGCTATCGTATCGATAGCAGCTCTTTATTCTAAAATCTTTCTAGCATCAATTTTATTTGGCATAGACTATCTTCTTGAATGTTGCGTCAGCTTTATGTGGGGTGTGTTAGGGAAGATGGGACACCATATCTATGCTTTAGCACACGAGTTTTTAATCCAAAACCTTATTCAAAAGTTTTTACTCGAGTTGTCCGAATAATGGACGATCTAGAGAGCTGTATCAGCACGTGCAAAAAAACAAGGAAATAGATGCTAGAAGTACAAATTGAGTAGATGACAATACTGCTATAGAAGGTATCCGGAGCACTTGCTGTGGTGTACGGATCATAGCAGGTGACCTAATGATCCCTCCGATTTTGATCGGACAGTTGGGATTTTTTTAAATTTTCCCAGCCGTCCGACTAGCCTACCACAGCACCCCTGCTGTGGTCCGTACACACAGCAGGGGATCCGCTTCCAGTCCGCCGTCCCCACCCCTGCTTCCCTTCAGATAAACTTGGAGAGCAGACCACTGTGACTAGCAAACCAGGGAGCGAGCACTAGCGCCTCGACTGCCATTAGCTGGACGAGGATGTTGAGGGGTGGGCCTGAAGTGTCCTTCCGCGGATGGCCAGTGGTCTTTCCTTCTTCAGCATGTTCGAATAGGCTTTTTTCTTCACCCTGCAACTTACGCTCCGAGGGCCACCCAGGCTCCAAGGGCTTCGCATACTCCCAAGCACCAGCCTGAAAGCAAATTTAAGATATTGAGGGGAGGAAAAGGAAAATCTGTTGAGTCAGGCAAGTTTTCTTAGCATGTCAAATCGAGCCGTTGGAGCAGCTGCATACCTTAATGTCCTCTTTCGCTTGGTCCCATGCTCCGCCAGCTTTGGATGCCGAAAGTGCAATCTTGTTCGAAACCAAACCCACCAAATAATGTTCATCAGGAAAATACTATAATCAGATGAGACAACCTATGTGAATCTCCCACATTGTCATACATATGATGATTAGAGCATTACTCAACAGTTCACCAACCTACACAAATTTTGTCCAATAATGAAGAAATCACAATATTTAACCCACTTTAACAAGCATTCCATCAAGATACTATTGAACTTAAGAGGCTTAGTTTTGACATGACTTTTGTTGAGAAAATCCGGCGCTTGCCACTTTTCCAAATGGCAAAATAGATTTCCTATCGCAAATCCAAGCGCTTGTCCAGCACTCACGTTAGTCACATTTGGGACTCGCTCCTGCCTTCCTACACACATCCACTTTAGACAGACGCAGCCTTTTGGTAGACGTCTATGCCTTCACGATGGGCACTCTCTGCTTACGCCACCGACTGCGACACTAACACTCTCACACGCTAAGCTCTCTCCTCTCTGCACGCGCCACAAGGGCGCAATCACTTCTATTTTTAGGATGTCCTATCTCTCCAGACGATTCCAATACAAATATTTCTGGCAATTCATTATTACACTACAACTTGCTTGGAGGAAGAAAGGATTAAATACCGTTCTCGAGTTATCTAGGTCAAGAGAGAAAGATCTGGACGGGGAAGAGAGAGGCAGTGATTCTCAATCAGAGACATACTTTGAGCTACGCAAAATACCAAAATAGACAGACATTGATTGCTTTGGGGAAGATTACCCGAACAATGGAACCGAGAGTACCCACCAAAAGACCAGACAGCATCTCCACACCGAATAAGATCCCGACGATCAGTGGTGCAAACACGACAAGGGCATCATATTTCTTTATCCAATTGAAAGATGCATCATTTGCAATTTTGAAGCATGCGTCATAACAAGGTGGTTGACCAAGTCTAATCTGGTTGCGGACCTCCCAAGCCATCTGGAATCCTGCACGTCCCACCCTTTCCATGGTCATAGCAGAGAAATAGGAAGGAAGCCAGGCGCCCATGCCCAAACCGATCATGACCTTCAGTGTCAGGACATTAGCAGGAGACGAGACTCCCAGACGACTCACAAATGCACCAAACAGAGCGATAGACACCAGGGCAGCTGATTCAATGGAGAATCCCTACATACCAGATAATAAATGAAAAAAGGTTAATCTAATATTAGATTTAAACAACAGGAAAGTAGAATTTGCCAGTAGGGCTATTATTGAGAGCGATAGATGGAAGGCAGCTACTGAAGGAAAGATAGGCGATCTTAGCCAAACATAATGCCGCACCAGCAGGAATCTAAAATGACTCGCATAACTATCGTAGTATTTAGTCATTTGTGGTGAAAAAAGAATATAATTGGACACTGTGCACAGATTCTGGACGACATGAATGTAATCTCATGAAAAGTTCCCACACACAGACACCTTTTCCTCTGCTATGCTATGGATTTTATCAAAATAAGCTACTAAAAGGACAACAGGACACTGTCGATACTGTATTTACAAGCAAAGGATTGCTCGTACCTCTGTAATGTCAGCTGTAGGATTGTCATAATCACTACCACTGTCCCCGCAAGCCATCTGAGCAATACGTTTAGTATTGTCACTGATGCGAACGGAAACATCTTCGGCCAATCGAGGGGAAATGGTACTTAGCATCCCAAGGGCAGCCACAGCAATTCCATAATTTTCAGCAAAATGGGAACTCACAAATATGCTAATGGCGGCAATAAGTGGGATACTGACAGAGCCAAGGCCAACACTGACGTAGCTGGGTTCACTGCAGAAATGAGGATCATGACTTGGTCAGCACGTAGCCATCAACAGTACTGATGATTCATGTGATATATTTACTTTAGCAATGTTAAAACCTGAAGGTTTGGTTGCGGTCCGTGGCGTCAGATAGATTGACAAACTCAATAATTAGCTCAGCCCAAAGACCAACAGCAACACACAAGGACAACTCCCTGCAAGATCATATCCATAGTTACCGACTACATACGCTCAAAGTATTGACTTAATCTTGTAATATTCCGATGACATTAAAGCATGTCACATGATCAACATTATAAGAAGGTAGCAAATAGGATTAGAACTTGACACGTATCATTAAAGAGTTTACCAGTTCTTCACAACTTTCTGCGATTCATTTTTGTAGACTGTGAATAATGGGGGCAGAGCAATCAAGCTAACAACAACAATTCCCGCAGTCATTAGAATTGTGGAAATAATAAGCTGCGCCTTCTTCGGCGCAAGCTTGATTTTCTCCTTGAGAATTGGGATTTTCTTCCTGAGAATTGAGATTGGGATTTTCTCCATTAGATTTAGAATATTCTTTATGAGATTTGAGATATTTTTCCCGAGAATTGAGATTATCTTCCAGAGAATTGGAATTTTCTCCATGAGAATTGTGACCGCGCAAACGAGAATACCCATGGAGCTGATAAGCAGGGGATAACGCATGGCGGTGAAGTCGTGCTTGATTCCAAAAGAAGAGACGGAAGCAACAACGAGGGCAGCGCAGGATGATTTAGCGTAAGAGCCAAAAAATTGAGGCCCCACCCCAGCAATATCCCCAACAATGTCACCAACATAACCAGTAATCACCTGAATAATTAAGATCAACCCCATTTATGACTAAAAGTGAGTGATTTACTTAGGAGATAGCGCTATAGTAAGAGAGTACATACAGCTGGGTTTCGGTCAGGTTGGCGGATCTCTGGCCCAGTGTCTCTAAGCAGATGAAAACAAACATCAGCAGCCTTGGCATAAATTCCACCAGAGGCTCTTAGAAAGAGAGCTATGGAAGATCCACCAAGACCATAACCGGTAATAGCCTCAAAAATACCTTTCCAGTCATTGTCATAGTACGACTTGAACAGAATGATTTCAAGATAGAGCCCGAAAAGACCGATACCAGCAGGAAAGAATCCCGTAACTGCACCAGGCCACAAAGCAGTTCTTCCTTTGAGACTCTCTTCAAAGGCAGTCCTTCCGTTAGCATGGATAGCAATTGACGTGCCAAGGAAATGTGAGAGGACTGATATTAAAGCACCAAGTAGGAATGAAACAGCAGTGAAAAAGGCAGAGGTCAGTGCAGGCTTGCACTTGTTTGAAGGATCAGACTTGCAAGGCCAACTTCGGGTGCTGAAGCTCTCAATAGAGACAAGGATGAGGAAGCACAGACTGACAAAAACAACCACGAAAACTCCAACATACAGGTACCCTCTGGACCGAAATTTTCTCACACCTGTTACAATCAAAAACGATAATTGAGCCCTCTCTACCAAGCAAGTAAAGCAACAAATCTGCTTCTTGACATTCTCCGTACTGTGTAACGAAATAAGGTATAACTAAGTTAAATCCAGTTACTTAATTCAGTTGCCTAGTTTTCGTTGAACGTCGTTCAAAGAAATAAGAAAGCCTGACTTACGGCACCTCCAAATGAGTAACTCAAAAGTTCATATGGTTTATGTTACCATTCACCTTTGGGAAGGTGGACAGTGTAAGTGTTAAATCCAACGGGCGGAAGAGTGAGGAGAACATAATGATCGGGACAAGATGGGGAAGGGATGAGGGAATGACAGTACCGAGTTGTACAAAATAATTGATGAAATAAAAAGAACTGAGCATTCAGTACGTAGTCCCAGACCTAGAACATTACTTCAAATTAAAGCGTTACAAACAAAGAGGAAATTAGAAACAGATTTTTACCTACAACAGTAAACGGTAGGTTAGAGCCAGAAATAAAACCGGGAGTATTGAAAAACATCAGAACTAAAGTTGGAACTGAACTTAGACGTTAGAACTAGAATAGGAGAAAGGTGAATTGCTGCCGGGGAAATACGATTGGAAAAGAATAAACAAAATAATTTAGCGTTAGAACTGATGATGCTCTAGTTCGAAAGGTTATTCAAATAAGAATGACAAGAATTAGGTATGAAAATTTGTCACATGTGACGACTTTAGCTAGGAGATCGAAGTAAGAATATAACACAAACGAGAACCTTAGACAAATATATGCACAGTTTGTTAGCTATACATTCTTAACCAAACCTGGAGAATTAGTGTTTTGTCACAAGCACAACAATCTCATGAAATGAGAAATGTTCTGCATCAAATTACAATGAAGATGATAAAACCCTTAAAAAGACATTCACAGACGAAGTGAAGAGATACTTTAGACTTAAAGGTTGTACATCCTCAGCAATTCACCTTTCTAATACAATATGCTTCTACTAAAGCCAACTACATATAAGAATTACTATCCTAACTTTGATTAAATTGACGTCATTAGTTGCATATGCCAAGCTTCCTATTACTAATACAAATCAGATGGAAGAAAGAAATTAAACCTAGACTCTATTTGTTTCGCAGATAATTTGACATTTCTCAAAACCGTGATAGAATAAACTTCTTTTCTAGAAAATGAAAATGTTTTCCAAGTGTCAACTGTAATTTGAAGTAAAATGAAAATTATTTTCATGTTTATAAATGAAAATTTGCTTTTATAAGAAAAATGCCAAAAAAAAAAATTAAATATATTGTAATTATGTCAATTCAGTCTTAATTTTTTTTAGTTGCTTCCTAAACCTTTTGTGTTTGTGCTAATTGAATCCATTTGACAAATTTGGCTAGCCGACACAGACGCGGACAATTCTTCACAATATCTTAGTAATTTTTGAATTTTTATTTTTCTCCTTCTTTTTTACCTCTTCTTCCTTCAACTAGTTGCTAGATCTTGGCAATCAGCCGAAGGCAAGGGCTGGCACAATTGGATGTTGGGCAAGGGTTGAACCTTGCTAGCTCATCGAGAGCCCGCCCTTGCCTCCTTGCGAGGTCGGGCCTTGCCGACCCTCAACTTTGGCCGATCGCCTAAGTCTGGCAATTGGCAAGATGAAGAAAAAAGAAAAGATAAAAAATTTCAAATGATCATAAAAAATTTGCACATGTCAACGCTAGAAGTGGTACAATAGCGTCGGCTAACTAAAGTTGGGTTGATTGACTAATTGGCACAAATACAAAAGGTATGAGACTTAACTAGAGAGAGAGAGAGAGAGAGAGAGAGAGAGAGAGAGAGAGAGAGAGAGAGAGAGAGATTTATAACTAAATTATCAGAATTGCAATTAGTTTAGCACTTTTTTTTAGTAATTTTCCTTACTTTTATTTTTCTTACTAATGATATAAGGGTTGTAAGTGCTATTCATCAAATTTTAAATACAGTTTACCAAATCAATTTTTTCATAGCTTCAATACTTTTATAAATTGTAACAACTAATTTTTCTTTTATTAAACCTGGTCTTGAGTTTAGGCCTTGGCCTAGCCTTAGGGTACTTGGGCTCGGGTGCCAAGTTATTTCGGACTTTGGGTGTAACTGGAAAAGACCTAGGCATGATGCCAAGGTCTTAGGCTAGGCTTACATGGGTCTCGAGCCCCACCATCAAGTTGGATTAGATTTCAAGGACTACAACTCAAGCATTGGGGACAAGGCCTCGATCTATGGGGACTTGGGCTTCGCCACTAAAAACTTGAGGGCAAGCATTGGGGATCAGGCTTGGCCTAACCGTTGACTCAAGCACATGAGTGAGGTAACTAGGCTTTATGACTTGACAAAATGACAGATTGAACGTATTAAGTTATTATAGATGAGAACATGACTTGTTGATTAGTCAACTGAGAAAACAAATTGAGAGAGAGAGAGAGAGAGAGAGAGAGAGAGAGGGAGAGAGAGAGAGATTCATGAAAGCGCTAAGCTTGGTAGCTTGGTCGAAGTTATTTGATATCGTGTGACATGGAATTACATAAAACTTAGGTAAGGAAAACATTTTCCTTTTAATATGAAGAATAAATCTTTTTCTTGATTTTAAACAAGTACTTTCTTTGATTGGAAATGCTTTTTAACTGGCTTATTATTTTGATTGTTCCAAAGATTGAAAAGTCTAAAAAATCTTGTTCATATAAATTCTTTTCAACGACATGAGAGAACCCTCAGACTGTCATCAAATATAATCTGTCCTACGAACGTACATGTGCCCAAATATGGCACTGAGTTTGACTTACTTAAATTAGTTCCTAAGCTAATAAATCAATTAATATTTGAAACATTAAACATACATACTTTTGAAACAGCTATGATACGTTATGAACTTTCTTGTCGTGTAATGTAATGCTATAAATTAATGTGCCTTCCATTCCCGTGGGAGCCTGCAGCTAAGTTGGTGAGTAAAGACGAAAACATTCGCGCGACGTGCATAAAACGTACTTTTACTAAAGGCAAAGAAAGCACGAATTTGTTCAGAAAATAAGACAGAATGGCAAAAGCCAAAGGACAGGAGCTACAATGGTTAACACTCCGTCCAAGCTTTAGCGCACGACAAAGACCACCAACATCATATCATACTACTGTGCTCGGATGCGTCGCTCAGAGCCCTAGCCGCACCGACAAACCCTAATAATGACTCGCACCACAAGCAGCAGAAGCTCATGCTTTCGCTCAGCTGTCATCGGATTACGCGACTCGAATTGTTGCTAATGCGAGATTAACCCAAAAAAAATCTGTTAATGAACAGTGTGAGTGAGACACAGAACGAAGGGGGTTTGAACTATAACATCTCTATGCCCAGAAAAAAGATAAGACTCGCAAGTCGCAACCCAGAAAATCAAATCTACTCCGTTCTCTGTCTTCATTTTTTCCTTTTTCTCTCTCGGACAACGAGAATTTACGACTATAAATCCCCAGTGTTGCCAAAAGGAAGCAGACAAGTTGTGAAGCTATGGGATCTGTACAAAGTCACCTTTAAAGACGTTTTCCGTAATATCATGATGCTTTCCTACAAAAGCAGCCAGCTGGGTATGGTCCGCGACGTCGCGGCTCTCACTATTGCGCGACTTAAGCCACCACGGCACCAGGGAGAACACGATCCCGATGCCGGCACAGACTAGGATCGCGATCTTCATCACGCGATCTGAGAGCAAGGCCATCGTCGCTGGAACTCTAGAGTAGATCCCTGGAATTGCTGGACTCAACGCCTATCAGAGAGAGAGACAGAGAGAGAGAGAGAGAGAGAGAGAGGAGTCAGGTGCGAATTTTATAGGGGAAGCGGCAAGAGCTTCATGAATTAGAATGTTATGGTTCTGTGCATGCGACCATACAAGATCCAGGCCTTCTGATGTTATCCGTCGGATTTACAAGCGATGGACCGGCGTTAGAGAGTAGGATAATCGGACGGTGGAAGCGAAAGTATAATGTTATCTTGTATTTTGGACGCTTCAATGACAGAGTGGGGGTAATGTATTATTATTTCTCATTATTAACCTATATTCTTCCTATACACATTGAGCTCGCTTATAAGAGATTTGGGCTAATTTTCCATTAGTGCCACGTGGTGGAGGAGTAAATAAGCCCGTACTAACAAAAAAAACACCAATTATAATTTAATATGTATGACAATCTCTCGTGTCAATAAGGATGACGTGCTAAAGTTGCATGTGTTTGCACTCACATGTAATTTTGTCTTGATCATTAAAATTTTTAAGGAATCTACCATTAAAAGTCAAATAGATATATTTATAATACAACAGTGGCTAATTTTATGGGTTTTCATCTTTTTCCTTATCAAGGGGGCTTTTCCAAGCTCAAATCACAAAAAATGCGTTGATAAGCAGTATAATAGGCTTGTAGGGAGAAAATGTTTTTATATTATATTACAGTATTAATGCCTACATGCAAAATGTTTCTTTTTTTTAATTCATAATTGTTTGTTTCTTTGGCGCCTCGGGGCGAGGATGATGACATCCGGACCGATTAGCCGCAAAATTGTCTGCTTCCCCTTGACAGAAAACAGAGGGACAGGATGGCGCCCACACGACTCATCATCCCTCAACGTAAAGTCCGATGGTTTCTCTGCGGTTGGATCGGCTCTCCATCGGATCGCTCAACTCCGAACTTTCAGCTTAGCTTCCCCACCCACAAAACAAAGCAAGACACACAAAAAAAAAAAAGAAGGAAAGGAAAAAGAGAAAAGCTCATAGGTGCATCCACGTGAAGTTGAGATGCCTTTTGAGTCGCATGCACCTCAATTATTTAAAAGTTTCCCATCTTTACATTTCATTTCACCCGACCTCTCACGGTTGACCTCCTTTGTGAGTCGTCTAAAACATGCCATCACTCCTTGCAATTTGAGGTGACTAACGGGTGGATCCTATTAGGACATTACACCAGGCCAGAGCTATGGCTCTGGTTCACCCATCCACCAAAGAACATATGCAATATTCTTCCATGTTATTCAGGGTTGGATTGATCCTAGTTGGTTTGAGTAGAGTCCTATAATTATATGCTCTCACCTAATTCGCATGGCTTGGCCCTTGTGTCTTGATTAGAAAAATGCATTACATGTCGTAAATTTTGGATTAAAAAGTAGCGAGTAAAAAGTCTATTTAGACATGCCAAAATTTTTGCAAATGATCCAATTGAATTGTATTATTCCTAATTCAACTGGATTTATAAATCTTGTAATTCCTTTTGTGCTATTTCTTCGATCAAATATATGCATGAAAATGCTGACGTGGAATACAAGATTAGTGCCACAACAATTTTATTAAGATTAATTCTCTTAGTGGAATGTAGAGAGAGAGAGAGAGAGAGAGAGAGAGAGAGAGAGTGAGGGTCTTCCTCACCACAGTGATGCTGCAGGGTGACGAGGATGACTTCCCCTTGAAGTGCACTAGCCATAGATGTGGCAAAATGAGTCAAAGACCCATATTTTAACTCATATTGAATAATATGGATTGTAAATTTATTAGTTTAAAATGTTAAATATGCCTTAAATGGGTTACTTAATAACCTAATGAGTCTTAAATGAGTTCTAAATGGGTTACCTAATTAATTTTAAGTGTTATTAACAAGTCATTTTTAGATTATGAGAATTCTAATAATCTAATTATTTTTTAAAAAATAACAATTAATTATTTTTATTTTCCATTTTTCTTTCCTCTTTTTTTCTCCTTTCTCCTTTTTTCTAAGTTAGTCACTAGCCAAGAGACGAGGGATGAGCTCACTAGGCTTCGGCGACTGGAAGAAGAAAAAGAAAAAGAAATTTTTTTAAAATAAAAAGAATTTAGAAAGATTAAAAAATCTAATAAATCGCATTGCATAAAATTATTTTAACAATACGTTTAAAAAAATCATGAAGTAAATTTTCCTTGACTTGGTAAAATATGAAAGTGTCTTAACAGTATGAGTTGGGTTGGATATAGGTCGGTTTGGGTATGGGTCGCTAAAATTGTACTGTATGAGAAATGGGTCAAAACGGATTAAATAGATCAATATAGGTCGGACCATTATTGACCCAACCCACCCATTTGATGCTTCTAGTCATAAGGCTTGTTGAGAATTCCATGAACCTCCAGGTTGCCCGGTCTCATACACACACCTCTTGATTAATGAAAAAGAAGAAGAAAAGAATTAAGGGCATGATTGAGGGAGAGATCAAAATGGGGTTCAATTTGGCTGATAAAAAATCTGTTATTTAAATTTTTAATATAAGAATCAATTATTTGGATCCGATTTTCTAGTGCAATCATCATAATGCACAAAATGCGCTCCTTCTAGCGGATGTAGCTTCTAGGGAGGGAGTGCTCAATATGCATCGAGAGTGATTTTGCAGATTGTCATATGAACATCAACATTAATCATTGTCATATGAACATCAACATTAATCATCCAGCTTCTAGGTGGAATTCTTCATTCAGCTCGCTTACTTTGGCACAAGAGCTTGGATAAATTAACCCTTGAGAATAGCAAACTCCATCTAATCAAGCATGTCTTAAGTGTCCTAAGGCACGGTGCGCGTCGCTCTCTCCACCATCAACATCTTTCCAGTATTTTCACATAGCTAAAGAAGATGTACCTAATATTATCTAATCTAATCGAATGTTTTTTTTTTGCGAAAAATTGATGACTTAGAAAATGTTGTCTTAGAAAAGATCGCTTGCGTTGCAAATAAAAATGAACCATATTAATACATTAATTGTATAGTGAGATACATTTCTCGTTGAGTGCATTTGTTTTATGGAAAGTTGAAGATTTGCAACAAAAAAAAGTATTCCAAAGAATGATCATTTATATTGCTTAGAAATTTTTTCAACAAAAAAGGCATTTTTTATTATCAATGACAATTTTTACATTACAATAGAGAATGATGAAAATTTTTCACTCATTCATTTTAATAAACAGCACAAGCAATCATTTTTAAAAGTATTTTATAAAATTTAAAAAGTTTTGCATCATTTTTTAAGCCAATCTTAGGTTGACATGTGGCCTAATTAGGGCTCTGGAAATGCAAATCTAGCTACCTTTTTTTTTTTTTTGTCTTTTCCATTTGGATTCTGTTTAGCTTAGAATTTGGTTGTAAGATGTGTAATCTGGCCATCTTCGTTAATCCTCAAAATTCCATGCGTTGCCATCCATTGCAACACTGGGGTCGTAGTTTCCACTCATTACAAAAACTTCATTGCATTTTTACGTATGAATGTTATTGCCCAAAATGAACAACAAACAAGGGCCCATTTGTTTGAAGGAAAGTCGCTTTTCAGAAAATTGTTGTCGAACTTTGTTTAGATGACGAAAAACTAATTGATATATGAAAAGCGTTTTTCCATCGACTAAATATAACGAGCTTAAATTATAAAAATATGACTTCTTTTCTGGTAAGAAGGAAATCACTATCCTAAATCACAAAATAAAAAATACAAACAAAACAGTATTCCTTTAGAATGATCTCCACGGGATATTTTTTCTTTATCATAAAGTTTTCAATGAAACTAATGTACCCAGAAAAATTGATTTATTTATTTATTTATTTTTTGCTAAAAGAGGAAATTGTTTTCCCCAGATCAAAGTATTGCTCTTAGTCCAAGTGAGAATTTTCCATAAATCGAATAATTTTTCCCATCATCTATATACCAGAAAGTCAGAAAATAATTTCTCGAAAACAATTTTCTTTCAAATCAACATACCCTAAATATCATTTCAAAACAGATCTAGAACAAAACCAGGTGTTTGCCAAAAAAAGCAAGCGAAGGAGCCAATATCAAGGAGACTGATACATCGTCCAGTTCATTCCACGCAGCAAGCGCGCGCGCACTCTCTCTCTCTCTCTCTCGTGTTTGACAAGCTACATATGATCAGAATCTGTTACTGGACTCCTGCTTAAAAAATTTGCTTCTGATGGAAGACTCCTGCGCTGCGACCTCTTAGTCATGTCGCAAATCTCTGCCTTATGCATAGCCATACATGAGTAAGAGAAAGCATGACTTCCAAAAGGTGGCTTATCTCGAGTGGATCAGAGAGAATATTTGGATTATGTGTTGGATAAAGCTTATATGTCATATTGACGAGTGCTTTTCAAGCGTAAATCACATTGGTTTAACGAGAAAATAATAGACTTTCAAATATTGATTACATATATAAAGAGAAAAGCCAGTGTCTTAAAATCACAACATTTCTTTATATAGTTGCTTAACTAGCTTCTTTCAAAGCATTTGCTAACAAGGTTCATTATATCAATTTTTTTATGTCATTTCGTTTAACTGACGGTTTTTAGTCGCTTGACAAATCGTTAGTCGAACCATTCTTCAACAATACTCGAATTGCATTGTCCATGTTCCTTCTATAGCCAATCTCAGTGAATGAAACCAACTATAGTAGCGGGAATTCATCATAATTCTTCTTTTAAAACGCAGCGAAAGTCCTGCAATTCATCGTAACATGCATTTATTTCCATATCTCATTCCACATGTACATGCACTAGAGAAATTTAAAACCAAATGCGGCCTCGCTCACGGATAGACACAATGGTTCAACACTGTACTTATGACAAGAAGATTGGAAAAGTGTCGCGTGACTTGAAAGAGAATAGACCGAAAAATATGTATTTCAAGATTCCCAAAAAGCTATGGGATTCGTGGGCCTTCCAAATCAAACACTGTGCTACATTTCCCGATTCGATACATATAATTATTTACTTCCACTTTTACCCGTCAACCTTTACGAGAGAGGACCAACTTGGCCAGCCTTCTTAACTGAAATTATTCAACCCTATTAGTTGTTTTCACATCAAAAATTTGGTACGATACGTGGTATGCTGTGGAGCAATTAATATATCATCATTAATTTAAAAACAAATACACTTAAACTTTGAAGTAAAGGTAAGTACAACTGGATATATTGACGGATTCGGACTTAAACTCCTTCTTAGTGATCTCCCTAGACAAAGATATCAGGCTTCTGCTGCGCGCTTCCAAAACTATCAGTTGCTCTCAAGGTCCAGCCGCTCCCCCTGTTTTAGCTTCCCCTTCCCTCTTCTTTCTATATTTTACTTAATTCTGTTTTTTTTTCTTTTCAATATTTTCCTTTTCTTTCTGAAATTTAAAAAGTACCTACTTTGTTAAGGTTCTCTGCTTAGGATGTCCCTCACGATTGCTACCATAGCACTTAAAGGGCCATGTCAACAGTCTCACTTGCCATGTCAGCTGAATGAGTAATGTTAACGAAAGAGTGATGGAACCATAAAACAAATTTTTATTGAACATTTTAAATAAAAAGAATTAAGGATAAGCGACTATTAACTGGAAACATATGTGAGCTAGCTTGGGTGATCGAAATCATTTCCCACTTCTCATTTTCCAACAAAAGCCCACCCAATTCGACTTTTAAGCTCCACGTCAGTGAAAAGAGAAATTCTCTCATTCTAGAAAAACCAAAGACCTTGCTTATGTAGTGACAAGGCCTCCCTGGTCATTATCCCAATCCCACTCCTACAACATATCACAATCATTGGCTTGATATCAAAACCATTTTTGTTACCATTGGCCAGTTGAATGAAGATTATCATGCTCTTTGGCTGCTAGAGAATCTTGGCAGTATCTGGGATTCTTGTCCTTGCACAAACTCTGTTCTTGGTGTTGAGAAAGCATTTTGCTGTGGCTGCCGACACAAATATCATGCTTCTCACTGCATATGCGACTTTTCCAAAGACTATGACATCCTAATCATCCTAAAGTACATATACTTTAATTTAAATGGTAGAAGAACATGATAAACATAATAAATTTCGTATGACACTGTAACGCCCTCCGCCTCACCACCGACAATATTGTCCGCTTTGAGCCCTACTGGCCCTCATGGCTTTGTTTTTCCTCAAGAAAATGCGTTGTCAATGGGTCAAGGGCAGCTTATCCCATATAAGCTCTCCTAGGACTTCCTCCCTAGGCGATATGAGACAGGGATGTCACGACCTTTGTAACTCTCTCCGCCTCGCCACAGACAATATTATCCGCTTTGGGACCCACTGGCCCTCACGGCTTTGTTTTTCCTCGAGAAAATGCGTTGTCAGTGGGTCAAAGGCAGCTTATCCCGTATAAGCTCTTCCATGACTTCCTCCCTAGGTGATATGGGACAGGGATGTCACAGACACTCAATGAAGTATCCATTCCGGTGAATTAATACATTGCATTAGACAAAATGTTTGCATGAAATGGCGTTGTTTTGATCTTTGGTGACCACATCAATGCTAGCGACCAACCACTCTAGCCACGTAAGATAGTTAGTGCTGACTTGACATCCACGTAAGCATTTTCCGAAACAACATCCCCGAAAAGGACTAAATTGGCAAAATTTCAAAAATTTTTAGGATTGAATTGTCAAATATGTAGTAGATTGAAGATCTTTTAGACAAATGTCCAAGGAACATCCTCAAAGTTACCACGACCTTTTTCAGCCTCAGAGACATGGTATCAAAACTCAACATATAAAAACGTAAGGCTATAACTAAAGAGCGTTGCAAATAATGGGAGAAGCCTAGCAGTCTACTTGTGGAATAGGTCCTGCACCCTCTACCACCTCAAGTTTGATGATTGAAGGGTTTCTTCTCTTGAATTCTTTGGCCACTAATTGTGGCAGATACTCATCTGATTCACCCATGTGAAAGCAATATGGTTTTATCCCAGCTATGAGTGGAAAAAGGAACTGCTATCTCAAGAAGACAAGAAGATGTGTGGGGCGATCCACGAGGAAAAGGTGATTGAAAATATACATCGGGTCCCAATTCAAAAGAAAGTCCCGGTCAGAGAAATGAAAAAAGAAAACTAGGGTTTATTTTTAGTTGTCGTCTTTCCTGAATAACGCAGCAGATGCCCGGTGCAAAACAAGAAAGAAGAAAGGCGGGCGTTCTTTCACCACGTAAAGTCCCTATAATCACACTAAATCAAATGAATAGTGACTGATTTTGTCTCTCATTAGATAGAAAACAACAACACACTCACCAAACACAACAAATTACTTGTATTTTCCTTTGTGATAGTCCACCCTCTAGAACTGAGCCCCAAATCTTTCCCTCCAAAATTACGCTCTAATTTTTCCTTTAAAACACCAAGCCCTAATTTTCCTCCAGAATTGAGTCCTAATTTTCTTCGCCAATCAAGTAAGGGAGGATCGTAATGCTATAGAAAGAGAGAGAGAGAGAGAGAGAGAGAGAGAGAGAGAGATGGCACGTGAGCGGGTAAGTGAGGGTGACCAATGATTAAAGAGAGTGAAGGATAGTGAACGTGAAAGTGAAAGAAATTCAACTACGTCTTTAGTTTGAATCGTGTGCGAAATAAGAACCGAGTTAGGTTATGTGGATTAAAATTATTTATTGGATCTTAAGCAGTTATAGTTCTTGTGGTCGTCAGATTTATCTATCAAAGATTTGGTCAAGACTTTGAGTGCATAATTTTGTTTTGTCTAGTATCCTAAGAAAACAAGAAGATGTCTCGGGAATATCTCACCTAAGAGTCACAAGAGGAAAAGGTGAATGTAAATATGGGTCCCAATTCAAAATAAAGTTCCGGTCAGAGAAATAAAAAAGAAAACTAGGGTTTGTTTTTAGTACGTCTTTCCTAAATAAAGCAGCAGATCAAAGCTGTGCGAAGAGACATAAAGAGTGCCCATCCATCCTCTAGAATTGAGCCTTAAACTTTTCCCTCCATAATTGCGCTCTAATTTTTCCTTTAAAAAAGCACCAAGCCCTAATTTTCCTCTAGAACTGAGTCCTAATTTTCTGCACCAATTAAGTAAGGGAGGATCACAATGCTATAGATGGAGAGAGATATGGCACATGAGCGGGCAAGTTAGGGTGACCGATGATTAAAGAGAGTGAAGAATAGTTAATGTGAAAGCGAAGGAGATTCAATTACGTCTTTAGTTTGAGTCGTGTGCAAATTGAACCGAATTAGGCTATGTGGATTAAAATTATTTACTGGATCTTAAGCAGTTATAGTTCTTGTGGTCGTTAGAAATATCTATCGAAGATTTGGTCAAGAGTTTGAGTGCATAATTTTGTTTTCTCCAGTATCCCAAGAAGACTAGAAGATGTCTCGGGAATATCTCACGTAAGATCCACAAGAGGAAAAGGTGAATGTAAATATTTGTTGGGTCCCAATTCAAAAGAAAGTTCCAGTCGGAGAAATAAAAGAGAAAAGTAGGGTTTGCTTTTGGCCCGTCTTTCCTGAGTAAAGCAGCAGATTAGAGTTGCGCGAAGAGACATAAAGAGCGCTCGTCGTTCTTGGTTTAAGGTGCACGGATGTGAAACGGGATGATTTTGTGCTATTGATTTTTTCATCTAAATTGAGCTCATTTATTTGTAAATAATTTAATTTGAGTTTAATGTGCGTGTAAGAAACGCTCGAGCATGAAAGTGGCCGTAATTTTGATTCTTCTCTTATAGTATATTATTTATTATTAACTCTTCCTATAAATATAGGTGTCAGTACTCGGATTGAATCATGTGAATCTATGATACTTTTAATATTTTTTGTTTATCTTTTTATGATTTATTTGCAAGATCCTGTTAGCATTTTTGAGTTAATTTTATAATAGTTTCATTTTCTCATCTTGTCAAGTAAGAAAACACAAGAAGAGAGAGAGAGAGAGACTTCAAGCTTGGAAGTTCGAATTAACGTGCATGTTTCTAGCTCGATAATCTTCATCAATCATTCTTACTTTTCCAATTTGCGTCTAAGACAAAAAAAAGTCTGGGATCACTTAAAAAAAGGACAACAACTTAACGTGAAATTCCCACAATTGCACTAAATCAAATGAATAATGACTGACTTTGTCGCTCATTAGATAGAAAACAACAACACACTCGCTAAACACAACAAATTACTTGGTATTTTCCTTTGCGATATTCCACCCTCTAGAAGAGCCCCTCCAAAATTGTGCTCTAATTTTTCCTTTAAAAGCACTAAGCCCTAATTTTCCTCTAGAATTGAGTCATAATTTTCTGCGCCAATTAAGTAAGGGAAGATCACAATGCTAGAGAGAGAGAGAGAGAGAGAGAGAGAGAGAGAGATGGCACGTAAGCAGGCAAGTAAGGGTGACTAATGATTAAAGAGAGTAAAGGGTAGTGAACGTGAAAGTGAGGGAGATTCAACTACATCCTTAGTTTGAGTGGTGTGCGAAATAAGAACCAAGTTAGATTATGTGGATTAAAATTATTTACCGGATCTTAAGCAGTTATAGTCCTTGTGATTGTCAGAGATATCTATAGAACATTTGCTTAAGACTTTGAGTGCATAATTTTGTTTTGTCTAGTATCCCAAGAAGACAAGATGTCTTGGGAATATCTCACCTAAGATCCAAAAGAGGAAAAGGTGAATGTAAATATTCGTCTTGTCCCAATTCAAAAGAAAGTCTTGATCGGAGAAATAAAAAAGAAAACTAGGGTTTGCTTTTACTACGTCTTTCCTGAAAGGCGTGCGTTTTTTCAAGAATCAGAGCTGTGCGAAGAGACATAAAGAGCGCTCGGCGTTCTTGGATCAAGGCCGCACAAATGTGAACAGGATGATTTTGTGCTATGAATTTTTTCATCTAAATTGAGTTTATTTATTTGTGAATACTTTACGTTTGAGTTTAATGTGCATGTTAGAAACACTCGAGCATGTAAGTGATAGAAATTATGATTCTTCACTTATAGTATATTATTTATTACTGACTCTTTCCGTAAATATATGTGCCAGTACTTGGATTGAATTATGTGAATTTATGATACTCTTAATATTTTTCATTTATTTTTTAGTGCTTTAATTGCAGATCCTATTAGCATTTCGAGTTAATTTTATAATAGTTTCCTTATAGTAAGCTTTTCTCATCTTGTCAAGTAAAAAAAAAAAAACAAGAAGAGAGAGAGAGACTTCAGGCTTGGAAGAATTAAGCCTGCGACATTGCTACAAATCCATGCATTCATAACTTTACTAATCTGATGACTACATTCTCTTAAGTTTAGTTATTCCATCAATTTCCTTTTGTCTTTCTGAAAATTTATGATGCATTCATTCTCCAAAACCTTATCAATAATCTATTGCTTGTTTCCATCATCTGTTACTAATCTGATGACTACATTCTCTTAAGTTCAGTTATTCCATCAGATACCGTTTTTTTAAGAGGACAGTCATCTGTTGCTTGTTTCCACATTTCATTTACAGATGCTTGTACTAAGAATTAAATCTCTAGATTTCGATAGGAACCTTATCAATGCAGTCACTTCTCCTTTGAGCCAAAGAGTCAGTGCGCTTATCTTCAAAATCCTTCTTAAAGCCATCACGAACCGTTGAAAAAAGTGCACTGGCTAAGTTCGTCTGAAAATCTTTGCAAGTGTCTGACTTAACCATGTAAGCTGCAATAAGCAATCTCGTAAAGCAGAACATGATTCTTTAGAAAATAAAACAAATTAGGGTATTGTAGTTCTTATATCCAGGGGAATATCACTGGCGTATAAAAAAAGATAAAGATGTTTTTTATTGGGAAAAACATTTGAAGCGCCACTGCCCTTATTGGGGTCTTATTTTGGTTCCAAAATTTTACGTCGGATTACTTAAGAATTACTTGAAAAAAAAAAAGAACGATCACTGAAGTGCCGATTATGATTTGGGATTCGGGAGATCTGATGTGGCAATATCTCATAAATTTTCCAAACCAATCTTGTTGGTGTACTCTCGCGCTTGCACCGGCAACACAAACAGAAGTTGTTGCAAAACCAGACTTGTTACAATTTTGTGTCTACATTAGTAGCACAAACATGTGCTGATGCTAGAACAACACTACACGAGGCTTGCTTAGGCAAAACCAAACGTGCCGATGCAGTCTTGAGCACTGGCAACACAAGACTACGCCAAGCATAAAATTGTACCAACACTTGTTTTGGATAAGTTCGGCATAAGATCAATCAAAATCCAGACAGAACAACACAAACATATGCAGCATCATTTAAAAGTAAGATAAAATGGAACTTTCGAAAGCATAGACAAAAACATCATTGCCTTTTCATAGAAGTATGTTTCTTTGCATTCAGATTAACCGAATCATTCAAAACATACCAAAACCAACCAAAATCTAGATAAATACAAAACAATCCCCATCGTCAATCTGAATATGCCTTCCCATTTATATATGTCTCTGTGTGTGCATGTATGTAGCACCCCCAACAGCAAAACCATAGCCAGCATCCTTCCATCGGTCAAGCTCAACAATTCACCTCAATTCATTTTCCTTTTGATGGATTTTTTATTTAATTCACAATCCTTGCATCCTTTCTAACTAGCACTAGAATTACCGATAACTGATCTGACCTTCTAGCTCAATAATCTTTTTCTTTGCATTAATCATTCTCACTTTTCCAATTTGCGCCTAAGACAAAAAAAAAATCTTTTGTGATCACTTGAAGAAAGGACAACAACTTCACGGAGGTCCCCACATTTGCAAAACAATGGCTGACTTTGTTGCTCATTAGATAGAAATCAACAACACACTAACTAAACACCACAAATTACTTGTACTTTCCTTTGCGATAGTCCACCCTCTAGAAATGAGCCCCAGATTTGAGCAGGCAAATGAGGGTGACCAATGATTAAAGAGAGTGTAGAATAGTTAACATGAAAGTGAAGGAGATTGAACGAGAGTCACTAGAGGTGGCGCATGAGCACACAAGCGAGGGAGACTGATGATTAAATTTTAGTGAAGGATAGTGAACTTGAAAGTAAAGGAGATTGAACAGGAGTCAAGAAGAGTGAACAACCATACGGCGTCGTTTATGAGGATTCTGGCCGGCTTTTGTTGGACTTTTTCTGTAATTAAAAAAAGCCACGTAGACTTTTAGATGGAAGTTATCATCAGAAGCACCTAAAGGACTTTCGAGGTTGGATCTAGACTCATTTCTCTTCTCATTTCCCCTTTGTACTTCCCCATCATAAGTTTACTTTTCTGGATCATCATAGCATCAATCGATGACAGAATTATGAACCTTGATTCTCAATAATAGCATCGCAAATGCACGTGAAAAGCTCAAACCATAGATACATGAGGATCACCATGATTGTTTGAGAACCAATTAGAAAAAAAAAACTAAACTTCACTTAATTAAAATTAGACAAAGACAAACTTTGTGAGAGAAAAAGGCGACTTGCAAAATTAAATGTACACCCACATTTGTTAGAAACTTGATGTACGCAATTCTTAGAATATAGGACGTATTTTGTAGATGGGAATCACTTTTTGAGGTGAGCCTACCAAATTACTTTGCTCATTTAATGATTGCAACACATAGTCACTTTCCTCAAGCACGTGCTTCTGTGGCCTGTTTGCAGGTTAAATAGGTACCCCCGGTTGAGTACATAACTTCGTTTTCTGGATATTACGATGCGAAAGACAATCTCACTGTAATCAGCTCCCTCACCTTTCGAACCAACAAAAGAATATGGGGACCGATTGGTAGAGAGGAAGGTTTGTACTTTTCGTTGCCACCAAACGCTGGGAAAGTCATTGGGCTTTTCGGGAGTGGTGGTGATTTTCTCGAATCTATCGGAGCATACGTTGAGCCATATTCTAACAAGCTCTTTCCCTTCAAGTCCGTGGGGTTATTTGGGAGCTCGAAAGCGCCATTCTGGGATGATGGCAATAAGCATACCAATATAAGGAAAATCATCGTTAAATTTGAACCAAGTAAAGGGTCATGCATCCGATCAATCACGTTTCAGTATGAAGAGGAGAACAAAGGATTGCGGCAATCGGAGACGCATGGTGGTATTGATGGAAACATATTCCATATCATAAGAAACATCCATACGGTATGTTCCTGTGCTTACTCAAGCTTCATAAAATGCTTACGGAACTTGTACCGCCTCCGTCAGCAGAACTCTTTCAAGACTTTTATCATGAGTTTGATGGTTATTTCTACTACTGCAGATCAAAATAGATGATGCAAATGAGTATATCACTTCGATCTCCGGGTATATTAGGAGCGGAATTACTTCTCTCACCTTTCAAACTAACAAAAAAACGATTGGACCTATTGGTAAAGAGATTGGAAGGCACTTCTCATCTCCTGCAAAAGGTGGCAAAGTC
Organism: Melaleuca alternifolia; assembly: GCA_019926035.1. Lineage (NCBI taxonomy): Eukaryota > Viridiplantae > Streptophyta > Magnoliopsida > Myrtales > Myrtaceae > Melaleuca > Melaleuca alternifolia. The sequence goes on from JAGKPW010002330.1 coordinate 357,732, forward strand.
GTTGGATTTTACGGGAGGAGTGATGAACATCTTGAAGCAATTGGAGCATATTTTGACTCGATCCCGGATCTCTACCCAATTAAATCAATCGGCCCATTAAGCGGCCTACGTGGACGTGGTTGGGACGACAGGAAATTCGATGGCATGAAAGAAATTCAATTGATGCACGGCGATGTTATCCATTATGTTATGTTTGGATACAACAAGAGTGGCGAATAAGTTTGCTCAGCTATAGACGGTGGTCACAGCGGAGAAGACAAGGCCGAGGTCACTGGGATTAGTGTTCTTCTCCCTCTCTGATTCGTCTCTGTTTAATTTCTTAAATCTCATTAGTTGAAAAATATTGATATGTGCCCAGTCAGGTGATATGGTAAAATCAAACTTGACTAACAGGTTTTATTTACACCACTCATCCAATTTTAAGAGATACTTTTGAGCTTTCGCAGATTAGGTTGGATTATCCACCAGAGTACTTGACATCGGTCTTTGGATACAAACGAGAGCAAGACGACATTAAAAAATGCTATCGTTCAATCGCTCACATTTTACACTAATAGACGGACGTATGGCCCCTTTGGCAAGGAAAGGGGGAAGTACTTTTGGTATCCATCGACGGGGAGCAAAATCATCGGCTTTTATGGAAGATATGGCGAGACTCTCAACGCTATAGGAGTGTATGCAAAGTCCATACAGGAGCTGCATCCTTTCAGAACCATTGGACCCTTTGGAGGCTCTGGGGGGGCTCCATGGGATGATGGAGTTTATACTGATGTGAGGGGATTCCATGTGATCGCCAGCAACATGATTCACTCCATCGGGATTGTGTACGATGACAACGGTTCTGTCATCGAATGCCCTCAACGAGGCGGAGAAGACGGGTCTGCGGGCATCAGGGTTAGTCCATATCTCAGTCCTCTCTCTCTCTCTCTCTCTCTCTCTCTCATTCTCCCTTCTTTCTCTTTTCTGTCTGGAAGTCGTTGGCGGAGTCATGCATTGACATGCATGCATGTTGCTTACCCAATGTTCTCAGCCTCATGTGGCACAGTTTCTTTTCATCGAAGACTGAGGCACTGCTTTTGGCATCCTACGCCTAGGATTCACCGTTCAAATCTTCCTCTGTCATCGCAAGTGAAACATGTTTGTCTTTGCTGCTCCCGCAGGTCTTTCTGAATTATCCCAAGGAGCGTCTTGTTTCAATATCCGTTTGGACGGACAGAAAGGGAAACACTCCTTGCCCTACCATCCACGACCTGGAAATACATACCACGAGGACCACCTACGGGCCATACGGATTGACAGAATGGTCGATGAATGCTCGTAAAACGTTAAGGGAATTCCGAATCCCAAGGCACTCAGGTGATGGGAGGATCCTTGGCTTTCTTGGAAGGGCGGGAAGACATCTTAATTATATTGAAGCGCGTTTGGAACCATAGTTAAACTAAGCTCCCTCCCTCCCCCAAGCTTTTTTATTTCCTTCTCTGGCTTGTGAAGGGAGTGCGGGGATCATCTTCTTTGTTTCCTTTGTAGATGGCAAGTTTCGCGTAATGTGATGATTAACCTTGAGAATGCTCCGAGGCACGGCAGATGTATTTGGATGGGAAAACTAGTCGTAAAAGAGACGAAAAAGAGGGAAGTAATTGCATGAATAAATTTTCCGGGGACTATTTTCGAATTTGAGCCAGCGACACGCAAAATTAGTAAATTACATGAATAAAACTTCTCAAGCAAAACATGACAATTGGGTTTATTAATCCAAGGATGGTACCCGGCACTCCATTTTTGTTGTTAGCTCGAGAAGAGAGAGAAATTGTTGGAGGGGATAATTTAAATGTCTGCACAGCATGGGTAATTTTCTTTCCTACATAATTCACATCCATTATAAATTATTTCAGTACAGTTCATCTTTTTTTTTAAAATTAATAACAATCTATTGTCCGAAGGTGTAGGAGATATACTTAGAAAATTTTGTATATTATCCTTAATTGTAATCGATTTTTTGGCTTAATTAGTCACCATGGAAAACCTGTAAATATACTTATGTATTCTTCACTTGATAATGTACAAAATATTGTGTTTCTCTTTATATTTTGGCATCATGATTCTCAACTTTATATCAGAACCTTATTCTTATATGAAGAAGTGCCCTATCGAGTTTTTTCTATAACAACGCTAGCCGTATCTGCCGTGTTCCGTCACAATGTGCATAACAGCGCCGGCCACACCACGGGATTTCTTCACCAATCCACGACCTTCCATAGTTGTCCGACATTCTTCCAGTAATCATTTCGAAAAGTGAACACCGCCACAAGAGACGCTACCGTCGAAGGAATCAGGTCATGGAATTTTGTTACGAACGACTGTTGTCCGCCACATGACTCATCACCATGCGACGCCATGCCTTGGAACCTCCACATTCGATGCTTTTGAGTGCTATTCCGATGCCTTCAAATAGAAACCACTATTTAAGCTCATGTCGATTGGCCACGTCAGCATCCAACAATTGAATGCTGACCTGTATTTACTGATCGTTCAATTGCATTGACTTCTGGCGTTGACCGTCGATTGGTTCAGTCAAATTGGTCTGACCAATTCAGAGGCTATTTATGACCGATTCGAGCACTTTTCAAGGGTTCTTGTCAATCTCAAACTGATAACAAAGATATTTTCACGTGCTGAGTTTGTTTTTGGCCTCATTTTGATCCATGTATGCTCTCCAAGTGATGGTTTATTTGGATTCTTTTTTTTTTTATCTGATCTACCATGTTGAAATTGATAAATTGCCTAAGGATAAAATAGAAGTTTTAGCGGCACAATTGCCATATACTAGACCTAAGCAATGTAGATGATGGTAACAAGCACTCCAACGTAAGGAAAATCATCATTGAATTTGAACCAAGTAAAGGGTCATGCATCCAATCAATCGCGTTTCAATATGAAAAAGAGAGTAAACCATTGTTGTAATATGAGACGCATGGCAGCATTGATGGGAACAACTTCCATGCAGTATGGAATGTCGAAATCGATACGGTATGTCCCTGCACATATATATTCTCTGTAAAATCCTTAAGAAACTCACATAGCCCACGTTAGTAGGAGACGGTTTGGAGACTTAAATCATGAGTATGATGGTTGTGTCTATTATTGCAGATCAAAATACATGATCCAGATGAGTATCTGACTTCAATATCTAGGTAGCCTTCCCACAACCGCGTTCAGCCTCTCACGTTTCAAACTACCCAAAAAAAAAAAACAATCGGACCTATTGGCAATGAAGATCGGGCATTGCACTCCTCATCTCCTGCAACGGGTGGCAAAATATTTGGAATTTATGGGATTAGTGGTAAATGTCTTGAAGCAATCGGAGCACATTTAGAACCGATTTCTCATCTTTACCCAATTAGATCAATTGGGCCATTTGGAGGCCTAGGAGGATGTTCTTAGGACGATGGTAATTTAAGCGGTGTGAGGGAATTGAGGTAATGTACGATGATGTTATCCTTGCCTTATTCTTGTGTATGACAAGAGTGGTGAACAAGTTTGCTTGGTTATGCACGGTGGCCCCATGGGGGAAGACAGTTCCAAGGTCACCAGGGTAAGTATTTCTTTCATTCTCCTTTTCATCGTTGTTTACCTATTCTCACCTCTTTGGTCAAGATCATGTTGATATGTGTGTCCGGTCACGTGATTTTGACAAATAGGTCTTGCTTTCACCACCCATCCTATCTTGAGAGAGACTTTCGAGATTGTGCAGATTAGATTATATTTTCTGCAGAAGTACTTGACATCGATCTCTGACTACAGATGATAGGATGGTAGTGAATTCATCGATAATGCTATCGTTCAGTCGCTCACATTTCACATTAAGAGGAAGACATGGTCCCTTTGGCAAGGAGACGGGGACGTACTTTTGGTATCCATCGACCAGAAGCAAGAATCGTCAGCTTTTACGGAAGATGCCGCGAGACTCTCAATGCCCTAGGATTGTATGCGGAACCCATGCCGCACCTGTATCCTTTCAAAACCATCGGATCCTTTGGAGGCTCTGGTGGGACTCCATGGGATGGAGTGCATGCTGGTGTGAGGGGATTTCGTATCATTGCCAGCGACGCGATTCACTCCATCGGTAATCTATACGACGACAATGGTTCCATTGTCGACTACCCTGGGCATAACCAAGGAGACGCAGCAGAAAGGAAGCTGGGCCGCGCAGTAAAGGGAAAGAAAAATGGGCCCCGCAGGAAAAGGAAAGGGGGAGGGCCAGGCGATCGGCCCAGGAAAAGAAAAGGGGCACGCTAGCGGAAAGGAGAAGTGATGGGTCGGGCCTGACCGGCCCGACCCATCTCCATTACCCACCTTTGTGCTCTCTCTCTTTTTTTTTCCCCTTTCTTTTTCACTTTCTTCTTTTTTTGAATTTTAATTAACTAAGTAACTGATTAATTAATTTTTTCCAGAATGTAATTAATGACAATATTTTTTAGCCTCTTTTTCTTTTTTTAAAATAAATATATAATATATAATAAAAAAAATATAATGTCTAATTAATAACAATCTAATTTAAAACTAAGCCAAAAGTGAATTACCAAACTGACAAAAATTAGGTATCAAAAATGAGTTAATCGTAAAATTATACCATAGTGTAAGCTGCTAAAATAGTATCGCTAGATCTCTACAACTAAATTCTAGTATACAGTAATGAAAAAAGTCATTTTTGTTATTTGAGTTGATAATTATCATTATTTATACAAAAAATTGACGATCTAGAACTCAAGTTTTTATCATCTATTGCATTATGTATCAATTCTTCATGATGCTCGTTTTCTCAAGTGCTTTGAATTTGAGGTGGTTGTTGCATTTGCATGACTGGAGAGATTTCAATTTTATTTGTAGATTTTTCAATCAGACCTCTTATCACAGACCAAGCTCAACTCAGCCCACACAAATTAGCCATATATTATACTAACTGAGAAACTTTATATTGTTATACCAACCCTTTTTAAATGGTAAATTACGATCTCAATTACTGTAATCCACATAAGAAAAACTCTTATATTCTCACACTTGGCCTATATTACTTAAAATTGCACAACATATGTGCACATTTATGTTGGTCTAGAGATTATTTTTAATACTCAATTAGATCATATAAAGTCTCAAATACTAAATCATGACGGTAATTGCTTGAATAGACATAGAGCCTCCCATTATTACAAGTACTTCTAGCTCTACTATTATTGATTCAATATGGTAATGTGGTAAATGGATAACAGCTTATAGAGTATAATGCTTATATTGCATTCCTTTTGCAATCCACATTTTTTCTCTTTAAGTGTTTTAAAATCTTATGTACATTAAAGAATATCATTATGGTTGCAATAAACGTACATATGTCTTATCCTTAAAGTAAACTTTACTTCATATGTAACAAGATATATCAGTAATGCTAATAGCTAAATATCTATAACCTTTACTCAAGTTTTACACAATACATTGAGATTTTTTTTTCTAGATATATGTATTCAAACAATAACAATGTATTAAAAAGCCTTTATTGAGTACAAAACAAATTATACATATCAAAATATTACAAAAATGTAACAAAGACATACGTAAAATTTATTAGAGCAAAATCCAACCTGCTCCTAGGGGTGAGCATGATCCGGGTTGGGCCGGTCCCGTGCTCAACTCGAGGACCAACCCGCACAGTGTCAGTCCTCAATTTTTAGGACCGTGGACCGACCTGTCAAGCTTGGGACCGAGGACCGGACCAACCCTATTAATCCAGTCTAGTCCCAGGGTCAACCCGAGACCGCTAATAGCGCGGACTGACACAACATAGTATACATGCACATGCTAATCAAACCGACAAATATAGTAACGAACGCATTACAAACATTCAATAAAAGAAGAGTAGGAGCACATTTCCTGCAAGACACCTAGAATCAATAAGGTCGATATCAGTGGCTGTTGCATCTACACAACCGTGCGCTATAAAATAACTATTAAGCTTGTAGAAGCTAGCTATTGGGTCAAAATACATTACCCCTTTTTCTTCTTTTTCTCCATCTCACGTTATTGCGCGCAAGAACAAAGACAGTCTCCATCTCATGTTATTGTGCGCAAGAACAAAGAGAGGAGGAAAAGAGAGAAGAGGGCAGGGGGTTCTACCCATAAAGAGGGGGAGAGAGGATGGGGAAAAATGGGGCTGTTACACTTAGAGAATGATGAGCAGTGAGTTGAACCGTTATTTGCTATTCACTAAAAAAATTACAATATTTATTATTTTATATATTATATTGCCGGGTTGAGTTGGGTTGGACCAACCCGACATCTTAGGTCCGAGGACCAACTCGTACAATACCAGGTTAGAGATTTTAGGACCTAAAAACCGACCCGTTTGTCCTAAAAACCGACCAGGATCGGTCGGGTTGGGCCAGTCCAGGGTCGACCTTGGACCGTTGCTCACCCCTACCTGCTCCCACTAAAAAACAACATCTATTGATGCTCCTAAGTTTATCCTAACGACATGTAGTTCAAACACATAAGAGTAAAATTCTTTAGTTATTGGATTCACAACCATATCATCTATGTAAATATGTTTTACTATAATGTTACCATTCTGAATAGTTTTCTTTATGGTAAAAAACTTGACCAATATATGTTAAGACCTGTTGAGACCTTTGCCGTTGTTGATAAATAATACTACAAAGTTATTATCACAGTATCACTTGGCCTATTCATGTAATCGGATATGGTCAACTTCCTAATGAGCTTATTATGGAGCCAAATATCCTTAGTAGCAACCAAAAACTTGCTTTAACTCTGCTTGCATCGTAGATGAAGATATAGTTGGCTTTTTAATGATACTATACATTTGGCTTATATAAAAATGTATCCAATTGTCAATTCAATATCATTTTGACATCTAGCAAAAGAAAGCCTCCGAATATCCTACTAGCTGCAAATTCTAAACATATCTGTAAATTAGCATATAGTATCTTGGCAATAACTCAGCCATCATGTTCTAAATTTAACTGAAATCTATCCAAAAATCATGTTATGATACTTTCAAATATGATCAATATATGTCTTCTAAGACAAACTCAATTTATGGAGAGAATGATCTTTATGGATCTCAATGTTAAGGATAAAATATGCTTCACCAAGGTCCAATTAAGTGTGTTACTTTGGCGGCCATAATCCAACTAATTCATTGATTATATCTTGCATTTAAAATCACATGTAATGCCATATTATATTTCTCTATCACTGATAAATGTTAAAATTTATACACGCCATCAATAAAAGCATGCTTTATACATTAAATACATGATCATACATATGTGAGCTAGCATCTATGTTTCCAAACCATAAAGAAATACGAGGATTAATGCAAAAAAAAACCTTAATATATAGTTTCGTGTGCATTTTCACCTTGTTAAATATAAATATAAATTTTAATTAACGTAACCCATAGTAGAAAAACTCTAGCACATAGTAGCAATGATATCTCATGTGCAACTATTTTGGAAGGGGATATGCTTTTGTACGAGATATACGACATAATAGGAAAGTAGGCAACGTCATCTATTTTTGTCAGCTCATGCACATTGCTCAACTCTGTAGAAGTTGGTAGCACGTGCTAGTTACTGTCATGCAGGATGTTTTCATTTTCCAAGTTGTTGCAATAACTATTCCTTAAATTGTAATGATTGTTACAGATAAATCTAGACTGGTTAACTGAGTATCTATCTTCAGTTTCGGGCTATATTTTGATTGATTTTGGCTCTACTGTTATCAATTCACTCACCATCCAAAGCAACAAAACAATATATGTTCCATTCGGTACTGAAAAAAGAGGGTCATCCTCATTTCCAGTCACTGGTTGAAAGATAATTGGGTTTTATGGAATTTCTGTACCTGCTTGGAGTCTAGTGGAGCTTACTTATAACCAGTATCTCATCTCGATCCAAGCAAGTTTCCTGGACCATTTGGAGGCAAAGGTGTCCAATCTGGGGATGATGGAAACTATAATGGCGTGAAGAAAATAAAATACCGTTGGAAAGCGTTGTCAACTACATCGCCATTGCGTATGACAGGGATGGCGAGTCCATTTGGTCTTCCAGACATGGTAGAAGTGGCAAAGGCGAGGTTCATATGGTGAATTTATCGATTTTTAGTATTAGGAATATTGTCATTGCCGATCTTTTCTTTTACTTCGCTACCATAAAATAAAGTTTATTGACTTTTTCAAGTCTTCCAATGCATATCATTAACGGAATTATCTTTCCTGCAAAGACTGATATGGAAGGAAATCCCAGAAAGAGAAAAGAAATAGGAGCTAAGATAAATATAATTAGGTTATTTAGCATTTGCTCACTTACTTTTCCTCCGTCCACCTCAGTTTCCTGTCGTTGAAGCACATTAAATGCATACTTACTAGGTTAGTGGACTACCTACGTGAATACTTAACCTTAGTCTCTGGTAATATCAGACATGATTTTGGCTCAGTTGTCATTCGATCGCCAACATTTCAAACTAATATGAGAAGGCACGGACTGTTTGGTGAAGAAAAATGAAGGTTCTGTCGCTGTCCTTTGATATGTCGTAAGCTAATTGGCTTTTATTGAAGATCTGGTGCCCATCTTGATTCAATAGGAGTATACTCAGAACCGATTTATTGTTCTGGTCCCTTCAAATCCATTGAGGCGGCAGCACTGGGGATGATGGCATCCAGACAGAAGTGAAAGAAATAAAGATAGTTGCTGGATCGGTCAATGACTTCAGTACTTTCAGTATCAAAACAATGGGTCTGCAGTCCAGAGCCTTTAACATGGTGAAAGTGGAGGAGGTAAGACTTACAAGGCACGAGCATCTGTCAATGACTAGTTTAAATATTGTCAAATGTGACGTCAGTCAATTTTAAGTTGAGATTATGGTCTTACGTAAAGTTCACATTACGGACATTCACATGGGACTTGTGTTACAAAGAGTGCAAGAAGTAGATCAAGTTGATGATACTTTACTACAAGTTGCGGATTTTTTTCTCCCTTTTTTACTACTACGTTATAAATGCTCCAGATTTGATTTTAAAGTCCCGGTCTTCTCTGTTGCAGGATCATTTTAATTTTCTCCAGAGTTACATGACTAAATATGGTTCAATATATCCTGGAATTTGCAACTCTGAGTTAACTCGTACACTAAAGATATGCTACTCATGCACAAGGACCGCTTGATGCACTGAAATGTTCTATTCTGGTATTGTGCCTTGTTAGTCTAACTCGGCTAACCAGTGGGTTTTGCTTGTAGAGATTTTACACTTCTACAGCGAAGATATTGTGACTAAAATATCTCCCTTTCAAATTTTTGCAGATTAAACTTTATTACGCCAGAGAGTATATTAGACTTCTTCTGGTCACCCAAGAGATAATTTTGAAACTGTTGTTATTCGCTCCCTCAGATTTCAAGGGAATGAAAGCACTTATCGACCGTCGGTATACAAAAAAATTAGTACTTTTCATTTGCTTCGATTGCTGGAAAGATCGTCGGATTTTACGGAAGGTCCGGAACCGTTCTCAATTCGCTTGGCGCCCATATAAGACACTCTTATTGAGAGCTGATCATGTGTGCCTGCGTCTGTGAATGTCGCGTGTACTTTGCAGCTGCATGTGCTTTCAAGGGTGCGTACTTTTACCATATTGTGAAAATGCTTGTATATGTAATTGGTCAATAACATCACTTGACGTTCTTTGCCATCTTCATGTCGTATATAGCGAATTCCACTTGTGTTCTTGTACACCCATTACCTCCATCTGGCGTTTGGTCCTTTTTCAATATCAAGTTTCACGCTTAGAGTAGCCAATGCTAAGAATTGCACAGAAAACTTGTGTTAGTTAGCATAGATATGGGGTAGCTAGTTTCTATCGCATACCCTTACCTAACGAACATTTAATATTGAAGAAAAATGCCCAACCTTCTTTCAAAATAAAAGATTCGCATAGTCAACACTTGATATAGATCAAGTCCAGTTGAATTTTCCCATGATCCGAGAAAAACGTGACTTGTTTACGATATTTTGTTGCTTCGATTGAACCTGCATAATAATCCAATGTTTCTTTTGGCAAAAAGTTCCATTATCTTTAATTGCCTCTGCATTTGAAATTCACCCATGTTTTGTGCTTAATGTTGGGATGGTTTTACAATAAAATTTTAGAAAACGATATGAGCATCTCACATGGTCTGAGGACCGTTAACTGCCTAACCAATTATTGTCCATAAAAAAGCCCAATGAGCCGCATTTAGTTCTACTCACAAAGTCTAACAGAAAAGAACAATTGGAAAGAAATATATCCAACATACTCAGATAGTCGCTCCTGGAAGTCAACTAAACTGTCAACATCATTTTACAGCTCTAGTTTCAGTGCTGCCAATTTACGTGCAAATAATTTATATTAGATTCTGCGTGGTCCGAAGTTGAACGTAGAATCTTGAGAGAGAGAGAGATTTCCGGTCCTCCCATTCATCCATTTTCTTTAGATGATATAAGTGAGATTTATATGTCGAGTTTAAGTCTCGATATCTATTTTGTTAAATCAAATTTATGGAGAAAGAAATCTTATTTGGATTAGAATTAATCAAATTATCTGACGAAGAGGGCAACTATTCATATTTCCAAGGAAAAAGGTTGAGAACACGTGGTTGTGCGGTTCAGATTTTGGTTTTTGTCTTATCGAGGAGTATGGACTGTCTTGGCCTTATAAAAAGGAAAGCATGTGGGACAAAGTCAAACAAAGGAAATAAAAGGGGAAAAAATTCTTGGTCTCACAAAAGAAAAGCAGAAGCCGGGGATTAATTAAAGAAGAAGAAAAAAGTAAACAAATATATATACACAGATTATCTTTTATTTTAGTCTTAAGTTGTCCGTTTCTTGGAAGTATATCCGAAGGTGGAGTTTCTTGATTCTCTCCTCACCGAATAGAAGCATCCAAGGAAAAGAGAGCAACGCCAAAGAAAAACAAAAACAAAAGGACGACGTCCTAGCTTTCAGCCGTACACAAAGACTCTGAACACAAGGCGATTTTATGTAATTTATTTATTTATTTGCAAACACTTTTTATTTTTTATATTTAATCTGGATGTAAAAAAAAATACTAGAGAATGTGCACGGTTATAAACTATTATTCTTTTATTGGAGTACATTATTTGTTATTGATTTTTCATATTCGAATCGAGTTATGTAAATCTCTGATATCCTTATATATTATGTTGACTTAATTTACAAGATTCTATCGCTTTCGTGAATGATAGTGGGAACTAATAAAATCTGTCACATAAATCCAAAGTTGCATACTCTTTCCTAAAATAATTCATGAAGAAGTCTCTAACTAAGTTAACTCGCATTTTGGTGAAGCAATTGCATCCCCGCCAACCATTTTTTTTTTATCCCTGGTAAATTATTGGACGACGAGGAGACGTGCGCGTTGAGGAAGAAGAAGCCACGGGTTTCCAATTAATGTCTTATCAACCAAATTGCGGTTTCCAATTGATGATACTTTACTGCAAGTTGCGGATTTTTTTTTTCCTTTTTGCTACTCCAGTATAAATGCTCCAGATATGAGTTTAAAGTCCCGGTCTTCTCTGTTGCGGGATCATTTTAATTTTCTGCAGAGTTACATGACTAAATGTGGTCCAATATGTCCTGGAGTTAACTCGTACACTAAAGATATGTTAAAACTCATGCACAAGATTGGACCCTAGATGCACTAAAATGTTCTATTCTGGTATTGTGCCTTGTTTGTCTAACTTAGGGGTGTCAAATGGATAGGGTGGTTAGGGTAAAAAATGATCTGATCAATATTAACTTATTTAACTTGTTTTGACTCATTTTAATATAAAACAATTTTAGTGACACATACCCGATCCGACTCATAACTAACACATACCTGGCCCGACCTTTATTGTTAAAATACTTCCATATTTTATCAAGTTCAGGAATAATTTGCTTCATGATTCTTTTAAAAATTTGTTGTTAAAATAATTTTATGCAATACGATTTATTTGATAATTTTCCTGATTTTTGTAATTTGTTTTCTAAATTTTTATTTTTTAAAAATATATTTTGAGTTTTTTGCTTTTTCCTCTTCCAATCGTGGAATCTAGTGAGCTCATCTCTTGCTCTTGGCTATCAACCAACTTAGAAAGTAGGAAAAAGGAGAAAAAAAAAGACGAAAGGACAAAAGCAAAAAAAGGGAAAATAAAAATAATTAATTTTTTATTTAAATAATTTAAATAATTAGAATATCAAAATTTTCATGGTTTAAAAATGACTTCTTAATAATATTTAAAATGATTTGTTTATAACAATTAAAATTAATTAGTGTTAATCTAATTATGACTTATTTAGGCTTCATTCAAGACCCACTCAGTTATTAAGTGATCAATTTAAGACTCATTTAACCTTTTAAGTTAACTCATTTATGACCCATATTATCCAATATAAGTTAAAATATGGATGTTTGACTTATTTTATCACCTCTAGTCTAACTCAATAAGCAGTGGAGTTTTGCTTGTAGAGATTTTACTCTTCCACAGCGAAGATATTGTGATTAGAATATCTCCTTTTCAATTTTTGCATATTAAACTTCATTCCGCCAGAGAGTATTTAACTTCTTTTGGTCACACGAGATAATTTTGGATCTGTTGTTATTCGCTCCCTCACATTTCAAGGGAATGAAAGCACTTCTGGACCATACGGTATACAAAAAAGTTAGTACTTTTCATTTGCTTCGATTGGTGGAAAGATCGTCGGATTTTACGGAAGGTCCAAAACCGTTCTCAATTCGCTCGACCACTGTTATTGAGAGCTGATCATGTGTGCATGTGTTTGTGAATGTCGCGTGTATTTTGCAGGTGCATGTGCTTTCAAGTGTGCATACTTTTACCTTTTTGTGAAAATGCTAGTATATGTAATTGGTCAATGTGACACTCACTTGACGTTCTTTGCCATATCTTCGTGTCGTATCTAGCGAATTCCGCTTATGTTCTTGTACACCCGTTACCTACATCTGGCGTTTGGTCCTTTTTCGATATAAAGTTTCATGCTTAGGGTAGCCAATGCTAAGAATTGCACCAAAAACTTGGTGTGTGGTAGCGTAGATTGGGGTAGCTAATTTCTATGGCATACTCTTACCTAAGGAATACTTAATATCCAAAAAAAGATTCACAATGTCCTTCAGATTAAAAAAAAATTCATATAATCAACACATGAGATAGATCAAGTCTAGTTAATTCAGATCTAAATAATTTTTCAGTGATTTAAGAAAAACATGATTTATTTACAATATCTTGTCGGTCATATTGGATCTGCATAATAATCCAAGGTTTCTTTTGGCAAAAAGATTTGATTACCATTAGTTGCCTATGCATTTAAAATTCACTTACGTTTTGTGCTTAATGTTGGGATGGTTTTACAAGAAAAATTTAAAAAAAGATATGAGAGTCTCACACTATCCCAAGACCATTAGCTGCCTAACCAATTCTTGTTCATTAAGAAGCCAGATGAGTCGCATTTAATTCTACTCACAAAGTCTGACAAAAAAAGAACAATCGGAAAGAAATATATCCTTCGGACCCAGATGGTTCATTCCAAGAAGTCAACTAAACTATCTATTTTCTACAACATACCCTTACCTAACGAATACTTAATATCCAAGAAAGATTCACAACCTACTTCAAAATAATAGATTCACATAATCAACACTTGAGATAGATCAAGTCCAGTTGATTCCAATCTAGACAAATTTTTCGGTGATCCGAGGAAAACATTACTTGTTTACGATATTTTGTCGCTCATGTTGGAACTATATAATAATACAATGTTTCTTTTGGCAAAAAGGTTCCATTAACATTAATTGATTCTGCATTTAAAATGCACTCATTTTTTGTTCTTAATGTTGGGATGGCTTTACAAGAAAATTTTAGAAAATGATCTGAGCATCTCACACTGTCCCAAGACCATTAGTTGCCTAACCAATTCTTATAAACAAAGAAGCCCGATGAGAGGCATTTAATTCTACTCACAAAGTCCGACGGAAGAAGAACAATTGGCAAGAAATATATTCACCTAACCCAGATGGTTCATTCCAAGAAATCAATTGAACTGTCTATTTTCTACGGCATATCCTTACCTAACGAATACTTAATATCCAAGAAAGATAAACAAGCTCCTTTAGAATAAAAGATTCACATAATTATCACATGACATAGATCAAGTCTAGTTGATTATGATATAGACAATTTTTTCGGTGTTCCGAGAAAAACGTGACTTGTTTACAATATTTTGTCGCTTTTGGAAAAAAAAATTCCATTACCATTATTTGCATTTGCATTTGAAAATCACTCATGTTTTGTGCTTAATGTTGGGATGGTTTTACAAGAAATTTTTAGAAAACGATATGAGCATCTCACGCTGTCCCAAGACCATTAGTTGCCTAACCAATTCTTGTCCATAAAGAAGCCCGATGAGTTGCATTGAATTCTACTCACAAAGTTTGATAGAAAAAGAACAATTGGAAAGAAATATATCCACCGAACCTAGATGGTTCATTCCAAGAAATCAACTAAACTTTCTTTTTTCTATGGCATACCCTTACCTAACAAATACTTAAAATGCAAGAAAGATTCACAACGTCCTTCATAATAAAAGATTCACATAATCAACACTTAGAGATAGATCAAGTCTAGTTGATTCAGATCTAGACAAATTTTTCCGTGATCCAAAAGAAAAAAAAAACGTGACTTGTTTACTGTATTTTGTCACTCATGTTGGATCTGCATAATAATCTAATATTTCTTTTGGCAAAAAGATTCCATTACCATTAATTGCCTTTGCATTTGAAATTCACTCACGTTTTGTGCTTAATGTTGGGATGGTTTTACGAGAAAATTTAAAAAACGATCATCACTGTCCCAAGACCATTAGTTGCCTAACCAATTCTTGTCCATAAAGAAGCCCAATGAGCTGCATTTAATTCTACTAACAAAGTCCCACAGAAAAAGAACAAGTGAAAAGAAATGTATCCACCGGACCCTGATGGTTCATTCCTAGAAGTCACTGAACTGTCTATTTTCTACGACATACCCTTACCTAACGAAGAGTTAATATCCAAGAAAGATTTATAACCTCATTTAGAATAAAAGATTCACATAATGAACACTTGAGATAGATCAAGTTCAGTTGATTCAAATCTAGCCAAATCTTTCCATGATCCGAGAATATTGTGACTTGTTTACGATTTTTTGTCGCTAAGATTGAATCTGCATAATAATCCAATGTTTCTTTGGGCAAAAAGATTTCATTACCATTAATTGCCTCTATATTTGTCGGTCATGTTTTGCATTACCATTAAGAAAGAAATCTTATTTGGATTATAATTTATCAAATTATCTGACGAAGAGGGCACACAAATATTTTATATAGAACTATTCATATTTTCAAGAAAAAGGATGAGAACACGTAGTTGTGCGGCTTAGATTTTGTTTTTGTCTTATCCAAGAGTGTGGACTGTCGTGGCCTTATAAAAAGGAAACCATGTGGGACAAAGTCAAACAAAGGAAAAAAAAAGGTGAAAGAGTTCTTGGTCTCACAAAAGAAAATTAGGGGCCGGGGAATAATTAAAGAAGAATAAAAATTATATATATACACATATTATCTTTTATTTTAGTCTTAAGTTGTCCGTTTCTTGGAAGTATATCCGAAGGTGGAGTTTCTCGGTTCTCTCCCCCACCGAATAGAAGCGTCCTAGGAAAAGAGAGTAACGCCAAAACAAAAAACAAAAACAAAAGGACGACGTCTAGCTTTCCGCCGTACAAAAAGACTCTGAACACATGGTGATTTTTATGTAATTTATTTATTTATTTGTAAACACTTGATTTTTTCTTTAAACTCTTATTCTTCTATTATAGTACATTATTTTTTTGTTGATTTTAATATTTGAAAGAATCATGTAAATCTCTAATATTTTTATAACTCCTCATTTATTTCTGTAGTATTACATTGACAAAATTTACAAGATTCTTCCCTCTTCATGAATGTCAGTGGGAACTAATAAAATCTGTCACATAAACCCAAAGTTGCAGATTCTTTCCTAAAATTAATCATGAACAAGTCTCTAACTAAGTAAACTCGCGCATTTTGGTGAAGCAATTGCATCCCGGCCAACCTTTTGTTTTTTCCCTGATAAATAATTGGACGAGGAGGAGACATGCATGTTCAGGAAGAAGAAGCCATAGGTTTCCAATTGATGTCTCGTCTACCACATACAAATAAGGCCTCTCAATGGAGGTGTCGACACCCCATATCAAAAAGAGAAAAACCATGTTGTCTATTTCTTTATCTCATCAATAGAAACTCGATTTATTCGTAAGTTTTTGAGCAGAAAAGATCGTCGAATTTCATGGAAGGTCTAGAACCCATCTCAATTCGCTTGGGACACGTATAGGACGCTACTTTTGAGGGCTGACCATGTGTCTCTGCATATGTGTTTGTCGTGCAATACTTCACACGTGCATGTTCTTTCCAGTGTACACTATCCATCACTCTTAATATTAAGATGTATCTTAAATTTGATCCTGAAAATGAAACTTTCCTCATTTGAATAGGTTTTCTAGTTGGTGTGGGTTCCTAGCTTGAGTACTTTTCTTGGAAAGATCAAATTATTAACTGTACAAAGAGTGAGTCTTCTTTGTGAAGAGCATCAAAGAGGTGACTACTTTATGAATTATGCTCTATAATAATCAGAGGGGAGCTTTCGAGTACTCAAAACACAAAATCTTGTGGTACTATTTGTGCATTTTTTGGTGAATTAAAATATTATTTTGAGCTAAATACCATGTGAGGTATTGGATGTAATTAGAAGTGGACCTATAGTAAAAAAATTTCGTCACTCTCCTAGAGGACATATCTCATACCAATCGAACCACGTAAATCTAATATTTAACTTATTTTTTCACAATAATTAGTATAAGAGAAATATTTGGCTGAGCTAAAGTGAAACGATGGCGATAGCAGAAAGGAAAAGTCAAAATCGATAGATTTGATAGGAAGGATTTTGATTTCTAGGAAATGTTAGATTTGGAATTAATTGTATCAATGGAATTTGGACTTAACCCCCATATGGAAAGAAGCTAAAGTCGATTAAGGAAGCTAATTGAAATTATTGGATACACAAGCATATGGTGTTATTGGACCAACGTTGGCTTATAATGTTGCATTTCACATCACAAAAGAAAAGATCCCCCCTGAGATTGATGAATGCCTATCAAACATGTACAAGAAGACTTATGCGATCAACTTAGTCTATTTAGGGCGACATCTATTTAACTTAAAATGAATTAAATGTAGTCATTGTTGCTTTCCATATGGACGTGAGTCACTATGATTGAACCACATAAATTTGGTGTCCGATTATTTCTCGTTTTGTCGATTTTATTGCTCAGTCGCTTGGCTTCCGCAACAACTTCCTTTACTGCTACTACAAGATAATTGCTTCAGAATTGAGTTTCGTCATCCCGATCTTCTCTATTACACTATTATCTTTAGTTTTCCATGCATGTTAATTGACAGCAAATATCACACTATCCTGCAATATGGAAAGAGGACTGCTTAGTGCACTGAAATGTTCTGTTGCGGTCTTATGCCTTGTTAGTCTAACTCGATTAACTCGGTTAGTATGTCTTAATTTTAATTTTGCAGATCAAACTTAATTGCCCCCACAGAGTATTTGGCTTTACACCATAAGAGATGATTTTGGATCTGTTGTTATTTGCTCCTTCACATTTTATAGCAACGAAAGAACTTATGGGCCACCTACGTAAATCTATTGTCCGATTCATTTTCCTATTTTCTTTATTTTATGTTTGATCGCTTGCTTTTCTCAACACTTAGAATATGCCATCCTATGAAATTAGTCATTGCCAGTATATTTGGAGATGAAGTATGTATGGCACCCCTCGGTTTGGTTTGTGACATCTTCAAGCCCTGTTCCTGAATACCCCTTTACTCACATAAGGTATTTAGTGATTTTTTTTTTAGTGTCAAGTATAATGCTTAGAGTAGCCTATGTGGCGTGAATAAGTGCATATATGGTGTTGCTCTTTTCTATCAACAAGGCTATCGATATCCACTGGTGAAATCATGCAAAGCTCAACCCGGCCATGTGGGTCCGAAATAAAAGATCAATATAATCAAACTTTGAGATAATTGAAGTCCAGTGAATCCAGATCCAGAAAAAAAAAATCGTGATCCCCAAAGGAAAACGCGACTTGTTCGAGATATTTTTTCTCTCGGGTTTGCCGTCCATAATAATCCAATGTTTCTTTTTGTATGGAGATTCGGTTACCATTACTTGCCTGTACATTTCAAATTCACTCACGTTTTCTGCTGAATGTCGATTCGGTTATAATAGAACATTTAAAAGCAATTGGAGCAATCTCGTACTGAGCCCCAGGAACATTAGCTCCCCAATTAATTATAGTCCATAAAGAATCCGAAGAGCCGCATTTAATTCTAATCATAAATTGAAACGTTAAAAAAAAAAACAACCTAGGGAGACATATCAAATGGCCTGGATATGTCCACGAGACTCGAATAATGCGTTTTTGTAAGTCAACGGTGACCCCTCAATATCATTTTGCAGCTCCAGTCTCAGTTCTGTCTATTTATGTGCATATATTTTATATGAGATTCTAGATGCTACATATGGCATTTGGCCTTTTTTACTTTAGTCTCTCTTCGTTTTAGGAAAACATAACATTTTTGAATTTTTTTTTCAGGAAATTATTTTCCTGAAAAATGATAATATTTTCCTGTGTTCGTTTGTTAAAGGCCATCGACTCGCCGGCCTTAAGTAAGGTCAAGGCACGCTGTTAGAGGCCGCAATATTTAAAGGTAAATGAAGAACACCGAAAATATTTTTCACATTCAAAAAAACGGAATACATTTTCCCCACTTTTAAATGTGTTTGTTCCATTGGTGGAAAATATTTTCCTTGACTATTTTATTTTCCATGAAACGAACGCCGAAAAATTTAGAAAATATGTTCCTGAAAGTTATTTTCCGTAAAACGAACGGAGTCTCAATATTGACTTTTACTCTGAGAGAAGCCTACGTTTAAGAGCTCTCCAAAAAGTTTGGAGTGAATAAGTGCAGATGGGCGTGGATCTTCATTGTTGGAGTTGCACTTGTCCGTTGAGAGCTCTAGATAAAAGCTTCACGTGATCAATGTTTGAACGTTATCAATGTTTGAGATAAATTGAGTCCTGTTGATCTGGACCTAGATAAAACTTTCTATGACTCCGGGAGGTAAATGCGACTAGTCTGCATTGTTGTCTCTCTCGCCTTAGACAGGCATAATAATCTAATGTTTCATTTTGTATCGGGATTCCGTGACCATTAATTGCCTCTATATCTAAAGTTCACTCACGTGCAAGTATGGTTGTGACAGAACATTTGAAAAACGAGTTGAACCTCTCCCACTGTATCCCGGGGCCACTGGCTCCCTGACAAATTCTAGCTCACGAAGAATCGCGCTGACCCGCATTTAATCGTACTCTTAGATTCGAACGGAAAATAACAACCAGAAAGAAATATTAAAAGGCGTCGCAAAGCAGGGCCGGAAGATGTGCTCAGTCAACGATGAACTGTCAACATCGTATTGAAGCTCTAACTTCAATGCTGTCAGTTTGCATGCAAATATTTCATTTTAGGTTCTGCATGCTACGAAGTCGAATGTAAATCTTCGGAGAGAAAATGAGATTCCGCTCCTGCCATTCAAACGACTTTCTTTAACAATTCTCACCTGTCATGAGAACTGGCAAAATTTGCCACGTAAATCCAAGTTTCAGACTCCACATTTCCTAAAAGCAATAATGAACAAATCTCTAGTTAATTAAACTGACATTTTTTTATGAAAGAATTGCATTCCACCACTTGTAATTTTACTATTAAATTATTGTACGACGAGGAGACGTGCTCGTTCACCTTAGAGTATGTTTAGTGACGCTTCTATTGGTGGGAATAATTTATTTTAAGGAATGATTTTTTCTATTTTTATTTCCTAAACAATTTTTTTACAAAAAAAATGGTTCAATAACTACTATTCCCTGAACACAAAAAGAATTAAAATATGTTTAGTAAAAAACTAATTTTCTGATATTTTAAAATTTTCCTTTTTTCTTCTTTCATTTCCTTATTTCTATTTTTTTCCTTCCTTTAGCCAATCATTGGCCACCGTCAACTGGCCAAAGACTAAAGTGGGCGAGGTTGACTTCACCAGTCCCTAGTAAATGTGGCAAAATGGGTCAAAGACCCATATTTTAACCCATATTTAATAATATGGGTCATAAATGGGTTCTAAACGGATCATAAATGAGTTACCTAATTAATTTTAAATATTATTAATAAATTATTTTAAATATTATTAACAAGTCATTTTTAGACTATGAAAATTATGATATTCTAATTATTTTTTTTTAAAAAATAAAAATTTGATTATTTTTATATTTTTAACAATACGGGTCGTGACATGTAGGAGTTGGGTCAGGGTCAGGTCGGGTATGAGTCATTATATTTACACTACATGAATGTGGGTCAAACTGGGTTAAATGAGTCAAATACGGTCCAACCCATATTTGACCCGACCCAAACCCGACCTGACCCACCCGTTTGACACCCTTAGTCCCTAGTAATGCTGAGGCTAGGGCAGGGTCCAGCTTTGACATGGCCGGGCAAGCCAAACCTTTGCGGTGGCCAAGTGAGGTCAAGTCTTACCATTAGCTAGGTGAGGCTTGACCATCTCGCCTAGCCGCCATGAGGTTGGCCTTGCCCAGCCATGAGGAGGCTTGACCTGCGATGGCCAAGTGAGGTCAAGGTTGACCCTCTCCTAGTTATGGTGAGGTGGACCTCACCTAGTCACGGCAAGGCCGAGGATTGGTGAGGCAAGCCTGAGGCCGATGAGGTTGACCTTGCCAGCCCAAATCATAGCATATAGCTAGCCGGCTGATTGCCAATCCTCATCGAGGCATGGCAACCTATTAGAGAAAGAAACTAGAAAAAAAGAACTGAAAAAAAACTTGCTCTAAAACAATGTTCTTGGGAACAATAAGTTAAAAATTTTTACTTTGAAATTTATTCATTGCCTACTTTCTAACTTTGGGAATATAAATATTAACTGATATATATATATATATAAATAGATTTATGTTATTTTTCTATTTCTAAAAAAATGAAGAAACAGAAACATTTCTAAAAGCAAACTTGATGTCCTTTTAACCAAATATACATACGGCCTCTCAATCATAGTTTCAACCCCACGTATGAACAAGACGGGAATCATGTCTTCTTCTTCTACTTCTGCTCAATGGAGACACCACATGTTGGTGAGTTTAGAGGCGATGATGTCACGGAGACCTACATATCTCAGCTCTTCAAGCAGCTAGAACAGGAGGGGATTGACTACTTCAGCAGTGAAAACGCTGAAATGTTGTCTCAATGTTAAAACTCGTACACAAGATTGGACCAATATCCTATGCGGGTCTTGCGCCTTCTTATTCTAACTTATTTATGAGAGGGGATCTATTGGCGGAGATTTTTATTATCCTACAAGCTTATGATTGAAATATCTCCCTTCCAATTTTTGCAGATTAAGCTTGATACCCCGGCGAGTATTTGACTTTGTATTCTGGTTACATAAGAGACAATTTTAGACATGTTGTTTTGCTTACGCGCAGTGCAGAGCAACGGAAAAACTTCTGGACCATTCGGTATCAAAAAGGGAAGTAATTTTCATTTCCTTCAACTGGTGGAAAGATCGTCAGATTTCATTGCGGTCTGGAGCCCTTCTCAATTTGCTCGGACGCACTTAGGATAATTCAAATGAGAGTTGACCATTTGTGCCTGCGCTTTTGTGTGCCGGGCATACTTTTGAAGGGTACATTGTCCATCATTCTTAGTCGATGCCAGTATACCTAACTGGTCATCGTCAGATCACTTCACATTCTTTGCCACATTGCGCCATAATTATGGAGTAGATGTCTTATGTAAAGGACCCCTCTCGCGATATCCTCATGCTTTGGCTAATTCCATCTTTGTTAGTGAACACCTCATTATTAATATATGTTGTGTGGTCATTTTTTTCTTTTTGCAATATCAAGTTTTACCTCAGAGTAGACTATGCTATGCTAAGAATTGCACGTGACAAATTTAGGTTTAAATAAGCGCAAATATGGTGTAGCTACTTTTCGGGAGAATGATACTAGAAGTGTTAAAAATTGTGCACGGTACTCTCTTTAATGCCATTTTTTGAATCATTTAAGTGTCACTTCTATAAAAAAAATATCATTTAAATGTCAACCCTAATACAAGTTGTTCAAGATCTGACATGTTTATATTTTATTAATTCCAATCCTATGTGGCACGTTGGCTTGTCTAGTTAGCATATAGCCACTAAACGACATTTTATAGGCAAGTTTTGAGTACCAAAAATTATAAATAGAGGTCCTTTGAGTGCCAACTATTGTTTAAAGTGATCACTCAGTGGTAGTTGTTATTTAAAATTGATCAATTCAGTACAAGTCGATAGTAAATAATGACCAATTCGGTGCTGATCTCAATGAAAAATGATCATTGTGCAACGTCATTTTGGACGTCTAGTTGAATTGGATTTAAAAAAAAAAGAAAGTCAACTAAAATTTTTATTATAAAGGCCACATAATCAATTTGGTTGGAATTTCTAGTTGGAGGCATTTGAGTAATTGTTTTTTCCTTCGATTTGGTATTTAAGTGAACCAACAAAAAATTTTGGCACAAAAGTGAGTACTGTATACAACTCTTGACAATTCTAATATCTTTTTTCCCAGCTATTTTCTATCAACAATGTTGTAGATCCTTACTGGCAAATGCATGGGGAGCTGAACCTGGCTGTTGGGTCTCACGTCGGCCTAAATAAAAAATTCACATAATCAAGTCCGATGAATTTGGGTCTGGACAAAATTTTCTGTGATCCTGGAGAAAAACATGACTTGTTTATGTCATTTTCTCTCGAGTTGGAAGGGCATAGTAATCTAAAGTTTCTTTTTGTATTCAGATTCCGCATCCACTAATTGCGCCTATATTTCAATTCACTCACGTTTAACATCTAATGTCAGTATAATTTTGACAGAAAATCTTTAATAATAAAACAATTTGAGCATCTCGCACTATATCCCAGGACCATTAGCTCCCTAACTAATTCTACTCACAAATTCAAATAAAGAAAACAACTAGAGAGAAATACTAAAAGGCTTGGAGATGTCCGCCAGACCCGGATGATTAGTTCTTGGAAGTTAAACGGTGAACCGTCAGCCACGTATTGCAGCCTTGTATTGTGCGCGAGACTCTGCATGCTCCTAAGTCGAACGCAGAATCTTAGGAGAGAGATTACTGCTCCTGCCATTTAATTTATTATCTCTTACACTTGTCTGTGGGAACTGACAGAATTTGTCAAAGAAATTCACGTTGCAGCTTCCTGATTTCCTAAGATCAATAATGAACAAGTGTCTAATTATGTTAACTCGCATTTTTGGTGAAGGAATCCCATCCCACCAATCAAATATTTTTTCCCTGGTAAATTATTGTTCGACGACGAGACATGCACGTTCAAGAAGGAGAAGCCATGGGTTTCCTCTTTTTTGGGCGCTTTAATAACCATTATCATTCTCACTTTCTTGTCCCCATACAAGTTTGGGACGAGAAACCCGTTTCTCAAATTTTCATTATCATTCTGTTCCCATGATGAAAAAAATGGTCGGAAATGAGTTTGGGACGAGAAATAAGAATAATTTTTTTTATTTTTTTATTTCTAGGACGAGAATGAATAGTACCAAAAAATAAGCTATTCTTTTTATTTTATTTTTATCTCTTGCTTGGCCGCTGCCACCTTTCTTTTATTTTTCTATTTCAAGAATAGAAATTTTGTGCAATTACCAAATGCATTTTTGTTCATTTTCTATTTTAGGGATAGAAATTTTGTATAAATACCAAACACGTTTCTCTTCCCAAAAACTCATCTAAGAAGCATTTCTCGAAAAAAAAACTCATTCTAAAAAAAATTATTTTTGGGACGAGAATGGTTACCAAACGAGCCATTAATGTCTTTTTAACCAAAGACAAATCCGGCCTTCCAATAAAAGTGTGAACGCCACATATCAACAAGACAAAAACCATGTCTCCTCCTCCTCCTCCTCCTCCTCCTTGCACCTGCTCCTCCTCCTCCTCCTCTTTGCACCTGCATGTTCTTTTCCGGTGTATATTATCCATCATTCTTAGTATTAAAAGAGCATTGCTAGCCTAACAGTACTTCAAGTAACGGTACATTTCAGATCACTTGTGGAGAGAGCAATGGTTCTTGTTTTAAGAAACAAATCTACTCAACATCATTGAAGTTGGAGAACTGAAGGTGGAGAAGCCACCGTACCATTTGAGGGACATATGGCACCGTCAGTTCACCATTTATCATCTTAATATGTTTCGAGTTTAAGTCCGAAGAGGAAACTTTTCTAATTTTAATAGATTTCTTAGCTGGAGAGAGGTTTCTAACTAAAGAAAGTTTCTTGAAGAGAGTTTTCGTATTCTGGAACCAATTTTTGTTTATGTAAAAAGTGGGTCTTTTTTGTGAAGAGCATCCAAGAGATGACTTCTTTGTGAATTACACTCTAAAGTAATTGAAGGGGATGTTTTGATTGCTCAAACCAATAAATCTTGTGATATGATTTGAGTATTCATTTCACAAGATTAAGATATTTTTTGCGAGGAATTGTGATAGCTAAGTACTATATGGGTTGTTGGATGTAATCAGGGGCTGTGAAACATTGAGTGTATTTGAGTGGCTCAAGTGGTAGTCATATCCATTACATTGTTTGATCTATAATGCAGTCTTTTGTTGCTATCCTTGTGTGCATAGGTCACACCGACTGAATTAGGTAAATCTAATGTCCGATTTATTTCCTTATTTTGCCTAAATTGAAGTGAATTGATGGTGAAAGCAGAAGAAAAAGTCAAAATCAATAGATTTTATGGGAAGAGTTTTGGTTTCTAAACAATGTTGATTAATGATTTTGTTTCCTTTTTTTTTTGTTACACTGTAATTGCTTCAAATTTGAGTTTTATCCTCCCATTATTCTCTTTTATAGTATCATTTTATTTTTAACGCAGATGTCAATTGACTGCATATGGTTTAATATCAAAATATACTACAATATTGGGAATAACAATGTCATAATGACATATCTTTCATATGTCACTCACTTGAGTGGTATAACTTTATTTTCCCTTTTTATCACTTAAGTAACATAACTTTTAGTTGATCACTTGAGTGCTACAACTTTTGAAAAACATTCACCCAAGCGTTGGAAATCCCAATTGGCACAACACTTGAGATAAATATTTTTAAAAAAGTCATGATGTTTAAGTGATCAATTGAAATGTTATATGGCACTTAAATGATTGGAAAGATGTTATGATTCTCAAGTGAGCGCTATTGAAAAATTTGATGCTTAATTGATCGAAAAACAAAAGTCATGACAATTAACTGTTCCCGTACGAAAATTATGAAACTTGTGATATTATTTTCCTTGCAATATTGCAAATTAAAGTTAATTTGTACAACAAAGTTGTCTCAATGTTAAAAACTTATACACAAGATTGGACTGCTTAGTGCACTGAAATTACTGTTGTGGTCATGTGCTAGAGAGTACATGAGTATTTCAAATTTACTCACGTTTTTTGCCTGATGCCAGTATGGTTTTACTAGAACATTTGAAAAACGATTTGAGCATCTCGCACTGTATCCAAGGACCTTAGCTCCTCGATTAATTCTAGTCCATAAAAAATCCTGGTACACAAATTCGAACGAAAGAGAACAACTAGAAAGAAACATTAAAAAGTCTGGAAATGTCCACCAGACCCGGATGATGCGCTCTTGGAAGTCAATGGTGAACCTTCAACATCGTTTTGCAGTCAAGTTTCACTGGCCGTCAGTTTACGGTAAATACTTTATATTAGATTCCGCATGTGATGAAGTTGAGCGTACAATCTTTGGAGAGAAAGAGATTCTTCTCCAGCCATATTCTTTTCCAAATGTCAGTGAGAACTGATAAAATTTGTCAAGTAAATCCAAGTTTCAGACTCTGGTTTTCTTAAAACCAATCACGAACAATTTTCGTTCCTCATCAGGTTTTAGCCTGGGTTTTGGAAACCTACCATTGACACTTCTTAACAGAATCCTCAAATTTAAAAAGACCAATTTACCCTCCAACTCATCCTAACCTTAAACCATTGCCTCGCTCTCTCTTTCTTTGTCGCCCTTGCTCTGGCTGTCTCACACCCTTGTTGTCTCTGTCGTGGGCTCTCACAACTAACTCCGGCCGACACTGCGCTGGCCTCTACTGATACCTCTTCTCTCTCTCTCTCTCTCTCTCTCTCTCTCTCTCTCCCTTCTTTGCGAAGGTCGGCGTCAAGCTTGACTTAGATTTTAGTCGAACTCAACAAATCTAAGTGGTGGCTCAGCTGGGGTGGCGGTGCCGTTGGCGTGGCGTGGATTGGCGACGCTGGGTTGGGAGGAGTTGAGCAGTGGGTGGGTGAATGGGTTAGGTTTTTTGGCAAGTGAATTTTCATAGAGTGAATTTGAAAGGGTGAAAGGGGCAAAATCGGAAGGAAAATGACAAATTCACAGATAGGATCAACTCTCAGATGTAATCAGAACGCTAATTGTATGTTTGTAAAACTCAAGACGCAAATTGATATGAAGTTGAAATGCCAAGATGCTTTTTATATTTTTCCCATGAAGTATTAAGAAAGCCAAAACAAACGTGATTATCTGAGGACTCAAGTTGTGAAGATGCTCAGTTGAAATGTTAATTTAATAGCCATGATGCCTTAGTTTCAGGGAGAACTCAAGATTTCGAAAATGTTTTCTGAAAATAATTAGTTATATAGCATTGAAAAAAATTCTCATTTGACAACAATTTATATTTAATTGTTTTCATGGATAATAATAATATTTTTCATTCATTCATCTTTGCAAATGAGACAAGCGATTATATTTCACAAAACGTTTTCAAATCCTGAATTTTTTCATGAAATAAACACACTTTTAGCATTGACTACTTTTACGGCTGAAGTCAGAAGTGTGTTGTTTCTTAGAATGCAATATACGCAGTATGACGCAGCCTTCTCTGTTGCAGGATGAGATTACTATTAAAATTAGAGCTTAGTTAATCACCATTTCAATGTTACACATGCCAATGCCTATAGTGATTTAGTCCAGCTCCATCTTTTTTCTATTCATATTTCATATACCCTCGTAGAAATTTGCAGTAGAATGTTCGTCGTATGTCGTCTCTTGGGGTATAGGTTTATGTTCATTTTGCCATACATATTGCTTATAAAATTTTTGTACTGACACTTTACATCAGCAGTGAATCGAAGCTCATTGAGAAAATAGTCGAGCGCCTTTGCAACCTGATTAACTCACAATCCGAAAAGATTTTCACCTTCGGGCCTTCTGGAGGCAGACATCGAGAGGAGTGGAAATCTGGTGGTATAAAGGGGATTCGTGTTTGCTACGCATACTTCATTAAGTCCATTGATTTTGGCGTCAGAGATAACACTAAGTTGAAACCGGATATTACATATGATGAAGAAACGGGGGAGCATACTTTCCAGGTTGTATCTAAACTCTTTCCTTTTCTCTTATACCCCTTCCTACTTAAATGTCATAACTTCATCATTTTAGCCTATCGTGACATTAGTCGATCATGGAATCATAAACCTTTAAATTCTTAATGATTGCTTTGCAAATGGACATGAAAATCTCATACCTGCGATGCATGAGGATCCGTATGATCGTTGGAAAATCAACCGGAAAAGAACTAATAACTCCACATTATTAAAATTAGGCAAAGACAACCTAGCCGCAAAGAAAAAGTAAATTGACTTTTGATTTACAAAATGAAATGTACTACAAAATTTATTAGGAAATGTAATTTGCACTAGCCAATATAACTTATTGTATAGATTCGAAGCGTATTTCAAAAGTGAACTAACAATTTACATTTATAGATCTGAATCACATTTGAAAAGTGATCTACCAAATTTATTTTGCTAACCGAATGATGCAACTCACGTCGAGTATGTCTTTTCGTGGCCTGTTTGCAGGTTACATTGAAAGAGGGAGAGCACCTAACTTCTTTTGCTGGATATTTGGGAGAAAAAGGAATCAACTCACTCACATTTCGGACCAACAAAAGGACTTTGGAACCCATTAACGCGGAAAAGAAGGAAGGGGAGTACTTCTACGTACCATCCAAAGCTGTGAAAGTCGACAAGATTTTCGTGATAAGTAACGGTTTTCTCCAATCTATCGGAGCAGCACTTGTCAAGCTACCCTCTGAGGTTTTCCGTCCCGTCAAGTACGTGCCGCTATTGACGAATAAATGCCAGCCAAAGTGGGATGATGGCGATATGCATAAGGATGTAAGTAAAATCATCGTTAAACATGGAGAGGGATTCATCCGATCAATCGAGCTGTGCGAAAAGAAGAGTAGAGAAGTGGGGCAATCGGAGGCAGATGGTGGCATGGTTAGAAGTACGGAGGTGATTGAAATGGTATGTCCCTATACAGATTACAGATACATGCTTTTCACTAAAAGGGAAAAGATTAGTTGACTGTACCATTTCTGTGCGTAGCAGTATTGACCCACACATGTTTTCCAAGGCTTCCTTGGGAAACCAAAATCCCACTCGGTGGGATTTGCCACCGCCTGGGATTCCATTAATTTTTTTTTATTTGAGAATTACAATTTTCAAATTTGCTAAGTTGTCTCTTGTGAAATCGACTCTATATCAATATTAAGTTATTACATTAAATAAAAATTGTTCATTTCTCACTTGGGATTTGCTAAAATCCCATTAAGTAAGGTCCTTAAATATTAAAAATAAAGCAAGAGAAAAAAAAGCTAGTCCAAAGAAAATTAAATGCTACGATATGATAATCATAGTTATGAGAACCTTTAAAAAAATTATTGGAGTCATTCAAAATAAAAACTGAATTTCTAAATAGAAACTAAAACTAGGGTTATTGTCTTTTACACTAATGAAGCTATTATTCTCCATTTACACGACTTCTCCTTCTATATGCTTGGTTAATTTGAATTAAAGGGTTCCTTGTTATTTTGGATTTCGGAGACTCAGCTAGAAGAATTCACGCCACAAAGAAATTGATTTAACTAGCCGTTTTTTTTTATCTTGCGCGTTTAACGAATGTCACAAGAAAAAAAAAACCTGCATCCTAGCTTTTCCTCTTCAATTTTCCTTTTCTACTTTTTGAAACTAGGATGCAAAATCTATTTTGCGATTGGTGTAAATAATTTATTAGTGATATTTTCATCCTTTTATTTGTATAAAATTTTCAAAAACTAATTTTCTTTTTAGAAATTGCTCACACAATACAAAAACACACTAAGTTCTGTAACCTTCTTATTTCATTTACAAACAAAATGTTAAAGAATACATTTGATTTTGGAATAATAGCCATCGCCTGAAAGTCGCAGTTTATATCTCATGGCTTTTTTTTTTTTGGCCTAAATTAATATCTTTGGATTTGTCTCTTTAAATGCATCAAACTATCTCTGATCCACATTCCGGTTGCCCACCTTCTCCAAATTGCAATATGTGGCCATTGGTCCACCGTCACTAGTGTGCACTAACGGTACCGTCCTTCTAGCAACGCTCAATCTTAAAATTCCTACGGATTTTGCATTGCCGACGATGGTGGGTGACTCCTTCGAGAATCAAATCTCGAGTTTTGATGGTTATGTCTATTAATGCAGAATCAAAATGAGTATCCGACTTCAATATCTGGGAAATATACGGAAGGTGGAATTAAATCTCTCACGTTTCGGACTAACAAAAACATGATCAAAACTATTGGTGATGGAGAGGCCGGGACTCCCTTGTCTTCTCCCGCAACGGATGGCAAAATTGTTGGATTTTACGAGTGGAGTGAGGAATCATCACGTGGGATTGGAGCATATTTAGAAACGTGGCCATCAAAAGGTGAAAATGCTTGGGACGACGGGAAATTCGACGGCGTGAGGGAAATTCGCGGATTCGTCGAACAGAATATCCGTTACATTAAGTTTGTGTATGACGACGGCAGTGAAAAAGGTCGCACAGTTATTCACGGTGACTCCACTATATTAGTAGACTCCTGCGAAGAACAAGAGGTTAGTCTCTTGTTTTTTTCCCCCTTTTACATTTATCTCGTCGGCTGAGACGATTTTGATAAATGTCCGATTACGTGATTTAGTAAATTAAACTCGACAAGTAGGTCTTGTTTACATCACTTTGTCCAACTTTAAGGGATACTTTTGAGATTGTGCAGGTCAAATTGGAAGATTATCCACGGGAGTACCTGACATGGATCTTTGGTTCCATGGGAGCAGATGGTTCTATCTCGTCCCTCACATTTTATAGTAATAGAGGAGAACTTGGTAGCATTGGCGTCGGCCGGAAGCCACAGCCCGACTTTTCGTATCCATCAACCGGAAGCAGAATCATCGGCTTTTATGGAACCAGGGGCAACACTCTCAATTCCATAGGAGTGCATGCTGAGCCCATACCGCACCTGTATCCTTTCAAAACCATTGGACCCTTTGGAGGCTCTGGGGGAGAAAAATGGGATGATGGAGTGCATACTGCTGTAAGGGGATTTCGTGTGATTGTCGTCAGCCGCAAAAATATAATTCAGTCCATCAGTTTTAGGTACGATTTCAATGGTTCACTGGTTGAATGCCTTCGACCTGGTGGAGGAGATGCGCCTTGGGTAAGTCCCCATCTCAATCCCTATCTCTGTCCTTTTTCTCTTTCGTCTCTTTCCTATCCGTGAGCCGTTCATGCATGCATGTTGCTTTTTATAACGTTCTTAGCTTCATGTAGCACAGTTTCTTTTGATCGAAGACTGAGGTACTTATTTTGTCATCCTATATCTAGAGTTTAAGGTCCGAGCCTTCTTTTGTTTTCACAAGTGAAAACATCTTTCGATGTACCATTCTTGCAGGAAATGCTGAATTTTCCCACGGAGCGCCTAGTTGGGATTTCTTTTATCGTGGATAATACTGGAGACCCTCCTGACACTACCATCCGTGACCTGATGATAAGTACCACAACCAGAGATTTTACGTACGCATGGACAGGAAAGTCAGTGGAGGCTCGTAGAACGTACATCTCGGAAAAAGACAAAGAAAATAGGATAGTTGGCTTTTTCGGCGACGTCACATCTTATTTCTATTGGAGCGCATCTGGAACCATATATAGATTAAACCCTTCCCTCCCGCAAGCTCCTTCTCTCACCCCGCCGTTCTTTCTTTGGCTTGCAAGAACCTTCTTTTTTGTTTCTCTTTTGAGATGACGATTAAATAACTCTTCTTTTCAAGCCTTGCTCAAGGCAAGTTGCTGTTTGAATAATATCAAATTGATTGTAGGATTTAAGTAGGTTGTTTGCTGGTTTTTGGATTTGGCTGTTGGTGTTCTTCAAAGAAAGCCTTGATTCATGGTAGGTGTATGAAGAAGAAGTAAGACAAAAAGCTACAATCATTTGATGAAGAAGAGCTATTGAAGCATGAAGAAAAAGAATGCCAAAGAAGGTCATTGAAAAAGTTATCCACGTATTGCTACGCTTGTTTTCAAATGCAATTATTGTATTGACTTTGTTTTTGTGCTTAAATTCGTGAACTTTCTTGTTTTTCTTCAATAAATATATTCAGGCATTTGTGCTAAGTTGTGTGCGTCCAGTCACCATAAAAAGTTGGGAACTACAGATCTTTGGACAAACCCCCGGAGCAACAGCTTTTGCATTTTGATAAAAGTTCCCTCTAGCTTTTATATGTGCTCTTGTTCTAAATTCTCAAAGTTATTATTACTCTTTTGATTGCAACAGTTTCGCCTAATTTGATGACTAACTGTGAGATGGTCCGAGGTGCAGCAGAGGTTATGCTCGGATGGAAAGGGCAGTTGTAAAAGTGAGGAAAATGAGGAACTTTTGAACCACGATATAACCCTTGGATTTTTTTCTATAGATCCAAGAATTAAACTGACAATCCATCTTTCATGTTGCCTCATGAATTGGGGGTGAAATTGCTAAAGAATTAATTTTATATATAACTAATCCATTGCGAATACTAACTTAGAATAAAATGAGTGAAGGTGTAAGGAAGTATCCCTGTAAGGAGCATAATTGATCCCTTGCAAATCATAGCCCTATGTGTCAACCTTAGTAGCAATCCTTGGAAGAGACATAATTATTTTGTTTATATATAGATT